>JARHVA010001716.1:15000-315000 GCA_037957365.1 Torreya grandis
TGTTTGTGGTTCTTAATCTAAGAAGTTTGTGCTTCTACCTATCAGAAGGTAGAATAATTTGCATTGGTAATGTGATGATTGACTCCTTATTTTATTTATTTAGTAAGTCTTTTTGTGACATGTAATGAAGTGTAACCTAATCAGATAATGATATAGATTGCATCTTTGTTTATGTGTACCAAATTCTTGGTGAAACGTAATGGGCATCCCTTTGAATTTTGATACCCTTATGACTTAGGAGATGAAGCAAATATTTAATTGTCCTCCCACTCTTTGTGATTGCATCAATTTTTATATCAAATCTTTATTTTGTTGTTAGGAGAGTGTGCATAGCTAAGACTCATGTGGAGTTTATTAGCAGGCCATGAAAAGTAATTTTTAATTATGGGATAGATGGTACACCATATAAATGTTTTTCATATAGGGGAAAGATCGATAAGGCCTCATGTGGATAATTTTCTAGATATGATGAGAGATATGCAAGCAAGGTTGGAAGCCATGGAATTTTCTTGATGGAGAATTTCTCATGTTGATGACATGATTTAAGATGAGGATGAATAATCTCAAGAACTTGGGATATAGGATATGCATAATTTTGATAAGATAATATTTCTTAGAACTATAGCAAGACCTAGTAGTAAGCTAAAAAAGGATATACTTTGATACAATGGTAGCTTGAATCCCAAAGAACTTATGGACTGGTTAATGGAGATGGATAAATACTTTGATTATGAGTCTATGGAAGAGCATAGTAAAGTTAAATTTATGTGCAAAAATACTAAAGGTCGTGCCTCAAATTAATATGATAATGTACATTCTGAAAGATAGTATAAGAATAAGGAGAAAATTAAGTCATGGGATAGGATGGTAGAAATGTTAAAGGAAAAATGTTTGCCCACAAACTATAAATTGAATTTATTATAAAAATTATATAATTTGAGGTAGAAAGATATGAGTATTAAGGACTACAATGAAGAATTATATAGGATCACAATAAGAGTGGGGCAAGGTGAAGATGATCATGATAAATTGGTGAGTTATGTGAATGGACTACATTTTTTTCAGGATGAAATGAGATTGTTGAACCTACGAACCATAGAAGAAGCCTATAAAATGGCATTGAAGGTAGAGGAAAAGATGGAAAGGAGGAAACAAGTAAACTCTAGAGGTAGAGGATGGTCTTAAATAGGATGACAACATATGGTGGTGGAAGATATCAATAAAACAATGGTAGAAAAGTGAGTAATTTAAAAAATTAGAATTATGGCATGAGAGGAAGATAATCTTCAAGAGGGATAGGTTCATATGGACAAGGTAGAGGCATAAGATTTCATGGTAAGTTTTTTTACTACAATAAGTATGATTGTCATAAGTGGGAATATTATCTCAAAAACCCTTTGAACAATGCTAAAATAAATGAAGGCACAACTCATATCACTTTTGGAGATAAAGAGAGTGTTAAGTATCCAAGTCATATGAAATAACTAGAAGAGGGAGAGGCTATGTTGATGAAAAGAGTGTTGTTAAAACTAGCCAAGGAGGTGAGTGAACCAACACAATGGAAGATTTTGTTAAGGACTAATTCAAAATTTAGAGGTAAGTATTGTAAAGTTGTAATTTATTGTAGTATTAATGATAACTTGGTCTCGCAATAAATAGTAAAAAAACTTGGGTTGATACATATAGCACATCTTACACCATACAAAGTTTCTTTTTTGCTTAAGGGGAATCATGTGCTTGTGAATGAGTAGTTTGTGATGAAATTTTCAATTGGTTTGTCTAAGGATGAGGTTTTATGTGATATCATGCCCATGGGTGTGTGTCATGTGCTATTAGGAATGACAGAAATTTGATAGGATATTTATGCATGATGGAGAGAAAACACATACTATCACAAAGGATGGCAAGAAATTCACATTGAGTCCATTGAAAGAAAATGGAGATGAGGTGGATATTAGTTCAAAGGTCATGTTAGTATAAAATAAAGAATTATTGAAGGTCGATAAAGAGGAAGAGATATGTTTTGCATTGATTTATAAAACATTTAAAGTTGTGACATCCACTACGGTAATTGATTTACCCATTGAAATTCAAAATATGTTGAATAACTATGTTGACATTGTGACAATTGAGTTATTAAATAGACTGTTACCTATAAATAGTATTAGTCATAATATGAAACTGGTCACCAAAGTGATTTTGCCTAAAAATTCATTCTATAGGTTAACTCCAATGGAAAATGAAGAGATAATGAAACAAGTGTAGGAGTTGATGAAGAAGGGTTTGATATGTGAGAGTCTAAGACCATGTGTAATTGTAGTTGTTTTAGCACCAAATAAATCTAGGGAATGGAGAAAGTGTACATATTCACATGAAATAAATAGGATCACCATTAATTAATGGTTTCCATTACCATTAATGAATGACTTAATGGATTGTTTGAGTGGAGAAAGATACTTTAACAAGATTTATTTGAAGAGCAGGTATCATCAAATTTGCATGTGAGAAGGAGATGAGTGGAAGATTGCATTCAAAATGAATGATGATTTATACAAGTGGATGGTCATGAAATTTAGATTGTCAAATTCTCCAAGTATGTTCATGAGACTCATGAATGAAGTGCTGAAACCATTCACATGTTAGTTTTTTATTGTCTATTTAGATGATATTTTGATTTTTAGTCATTCCAATGAAGAGCATTTGCATAATTTAATGTTTTTTAGTTTCATGCAACAAAATTTGATATAATTCGGGTTTGTGATCTCAATAGAAGGTTTGAATATGGATCCTAAGAAGGTGAGAGTGATTATTAATTGGCCTTTGCCAAAGATCATGTTTGAGGTAAGGAGTTTCCATGGGTCAGCTAGTTTCTAAAGGAAATACATTATAAATTTCAATGGTATATGTGCACCCATCATGGAGACTATGAAGGGAGACAAGAAGAAATTTTAGTGGACTATTATAGTAGAAGAAACGTTTCATTTTTTGAAGAAAATTTGATGGAATAACTAGTGTTATCCTTACCAAATTTTGAAAAGGTGTTTCAAGTTGATTTTGATGCAATAAATATAGCCATAGGAGTGGTGAGAAGTCAATAAGGTAAGCCCATTACCTATTTTAATGATAAATTTATTGAATTAAAAAGTAAGTACTTGGTCTATGACCAATAATTCTACACAATGGTGCAAGATCTCAATAAGTGGTGGCATTGATTGTTACCAAATCAATTCATATTGTACATGAATAATCATGCTTTACAATTCATAAATATCAATGGGATGATAAATCAATACCACATGAAGTGGGTAGAGTTTCTTAAAAAATATTATTTTCTCTTGAAGCATAAGAGTGTAAATTCTAATAAGGTAACAAATGCCCTGAGTAGGTGAGCTCTTATAGTGAATGAGATGAAAGTAGAGGTCATTGGATTTGAATCCATGATAAAGTTGTATGAGGAAGACTCAAATTTATGAGATTCATGGGCAATATATAGGAACCCAAAGGATGTGGATAGTAATCTAATATGGTATCTTATTCAAGGGATGATAGTTGTGCATACAACATGGTTACATGAGAGAGAACTTGTTAAAAAGAGAAGTATAACATAGGAACTTTTGGTCATTTTAGATATGAAAAGATGTTGGCACAACTAAATGAGAGATACTATTGTCCATAGATGGGCTTGGATGTTAATAAAATTGTGCATCAATGTAGATTTTATCAACATACTAAAATAATAAGTCATAATGATGGTTTATATCAGCCATTTCCCATTATGGATAGACCATGGGATGCTTTAAGTATAGATTTTGTTCTTATTTTTCCAACAACCTAGTGATTTAATGATTCTATCTTTTTTATTGTGGATATATTTTCAAAGATGGCTCACTTTTTGTCTTTTAGGAAGATTAGTGATGCCACCCATATAGATAATTTATTCTTTCAAGATATTGTGAGGTTGCATGGATTACCTCAGAGTATTGCCTTGGATAGAGACACCTTGTTTATTGGACACTACTAGAGGACACTTTAGAATAAGTTGGGAGCCAGATTGGACTTCAGTTCAACCTATTACCCTAAAATCAATGGACAAATGGAGGTGGTCAATAAGAGTCTAGGAAATTTTTTGAGATGTTTGGTTGGTGATAATCCCAAATAGTGGGACTTTATTTTAGCAAAATCTAAATTTACATACAATGATTCAGTCCATCAGAGTACAGGTATGAATCCTTTTTAGATTGTGTATGAGATCAACCCTAGATAGGTATGTGAGTTGATAAGTACAACTGAGATGATTAGAAAAAGTGTAGAGGGTGAATATTATGCTTAGGATATACATCAGGGACATCAATAAGTCAAGAAATGACTTGAATAGAATGCTATAAAATACAAACAAGTCAATTTTCAAAAAAAAGAGGTGAATTTTGAATTTGGGGACTTGGTATTGGCACTTTCAAGTAAAGAGAGGTTTTCAAAAGGAAAATATAACAAGATAAAATGGAAAAATATTGGACCTTGAAGAATCTTGAGGAAGTTCTCAATAAATGCATATGACATAGAGTTTTAAGATAGAGTAGGCATCTCACCTATATTCAATGTAATTGATTTTTATGTGTATGGGGAATGGGAAATAAGTGATATCATGGATTTTTTAGATAAGGATTGGAATGAGAAGCTACCCCAAGTAGCTAAGGAAGAAATGGAAGTTATTTTAGACATTAAAATTTTAAAGAAGACATGAGGCTATGAGTATTATGAGTCCCTGGTCAAGTGTAAAAATAGATAAGATGAAGACGTAAATTAGATGAATGCATCCAAGGTTACCATGAATATAAAATCACTAGAGAATCTCATTGTAAGTTCATGATTGATAGCTTGTATTACTTTTCATTTACCATGGGTATCTGATATAGGAGCATCCATGGTGGATAGGTTATATTATATCGCCAAAAATAGAGTGATTTTTCTTTTCATTTGCTTTTCTTTCCTTTTTGGTTGTGGCATGCTTTGTTAGAGGATTCATTTCGTTCAAAACATTTAGATATTAAAAAAAATATTGAACACTTTGAAATGCTTTGTAAGAGGATTTATTCTCAAAAATAAGTTGTCTTAAAACTAATTTATGGATGACCTTGAGTGCATTTTTCATGATGCAATGAGTTTTATCAAAATGACTTTGTCTTCATGAGAGTTGCAAACAATATGTTATTTTTGAGTAGTGAATATTTGGTTTAAATGTTGAGAAAGCTACAAGATTTTTGGTTGCTATAAACAAGAATATGTAAATCAGGATCTATGAAGCATCAAATAATGGCAATGAATGCCCAGGTAATGCAGAAGTTTGGAATTTAGGGCATAACAACTCAAAACAAGGACAACTTCATTACAATGATGGAAGCTTTTGTTCAAATCCTTTAATAATTAGAAACTATTAACACCAATGAAATAACTCACATATAAAATCTTGAAAACATTCATACACAAACCATGACATATAGTGGGGATTCAAAAATAGCTATATCTCATCTGCATTCTCAATGAAGAGCTTATAAAGGGGATGTTTGAGATTGTGGATTAGTTAAAAAATGTAACATGCTTATGAATGAATGGGTTGTGGTCATTGTGGTTCATGTATTGAATAAAGTGTGGCCTATTAAGTTTGTTTTGATACCTTAATAGACCTAAATAGGTGGTATCCAACTCTTTGTCGAAGCCACCAAGGTGGACATATACCATTAGATAACTCTTGGTCTTCTCTTGGAAATGGTTTTGTAGTTAGAATGATTAGGGAGTGGAAGGGATGGATATTCCATTATCATTTGGGATGCAAATAACATTAAAAAAATAAATAAAAAGAGGGTGAATGGGGGCATAGATGAGGAAATATAAAAGCACTAGAATTGTATTTGTTTATGTTTCTTGGTTTGAGAAGACATAGGATAAAAATAGAATTGTATTTATTTATGGTTCTTGTTGTGAGAAGATTATGTTGATACTTGTTAGAATTCATAATACTTTTCAATGGTAATTTGATCATTTACTTTTTGTTTTATTTATATAGTAAGCCATGTTGTGACATGTATTGAAGTTTAACTCAATGAGATAATGATATATATTTTATCTACATTTGTGTGTACCAAATGTTTGCCAAAATTTATTGGATGTCACTTTTAATGTTGAGACCCCTGCAATTTAGGAGATAATGGCAAGTTTTAATTGGCCTCCTAGTCCTTATGCTTACATTAATGTCTCTCACATGTAGTGCTTGTACATGCCTTGTTAGTAACTCATATCTTACATAGTGATAATGATATGCCCTTATACTAATGTGTGTCATTGATATATATATCGATGGTGTATACTAGTTATTTGTTCTTTACTCCATTGATGTTGTTACTCTTTTAAATGATAGGCTTATTTGTGATTGATTATTTTGTGGCCCTTAGACTTACTTGATGTGACATCCTTGATGTCCCTTGTTTAATTTTTTTTTATGTCCCCCTTATGTGTGTCCCTTGGCTTTGATTGTTATGACACATTATGTCCCTTTTATGTGGCCCTCAGCCTTATGTGTGAGACTAACACTTACGCTTATTGATATTTAACATTTAGTGGTGCCATGGTTTACATCATGCATTGTTACTACATAGTTTTATTCAGTTACACTCCTACTATGAATTTCATTGATACATTTATTTAGACATTAAAATTGCATGCCTTGTGTTACACATGTTACATACATGCCTTGATCAATATGTAAATTACTATGATGACATATTCTCTATGTGAAACATGATATTACATGATGTTATATTTATACATGACATGATATAATTGACTCTTCTTTCAAGATGAGTGGCTTACAATAAACATCCTTCCTATAAAAATGGAGGCATTAAAATGGGATTATCATAGATACATAAGCCTCTATGAGAAAAACCACAAATCTTAGTACATAATTCAAATATTTTAGAGATTTGGAATAGTTTAGATACATGACATATATTTTCACATTGATACATATCACATGCGCATATGCCATACATATACACTCACTTATATACACTTGAGCATAGATTCATACATAATTGGGTGCATATACATGGGCATATGCACATAGTTTATAGAATTTTAATTATAGGTCTCCACAAACACATGTGTTTGAGATATATGTTCTCAAAATCATTATATAGGTGCATCGCATTCTATATCTGTTGGTTCAGATTTAGGGGGCATGATATTAGTTCATGTACATATACAAAACATAACATAGTTGAATGGAAAATGGTTGTTATTCCAAATCATACTTATCAAATTTGTGTTCAGGATAGTGGTATGGACCTGGTCAATTATTTTTCAATCATGCATTTTATTCTACATTAAGTGAAAGTACACAATAAAAAATGTATTTATGATGGGGGCTTGAACATTGTTCATTCCCTTTTGATCATTTTTTTGTTTATATAGATCAAACTTGAGTGAAACATTACAATGAAATCTATAATCCATTTTTAGTGGTTGATTATCTTTATTTGAGTGAATCTATCTGAATGGTTCTCTCATTTACTTGTATAGTTATTTGGGTTAATAAATTATGTACTCCTCTAAAAATTCATGAGGTTTTGGACACACATCTCCCTAACCCAAGATCTTGCATAGTTACATAATTTTTGGGTGCACACACCCCAAATCGCCATGTGCTTCAACAAGGAAGCACAAGTTTCTCTAATTCTTAAACAAGAAAGCATCATCTCCAACAAGGTTTAAGGGAGACTTGATTTTCACTAACACAAAGGTGAACTATAACCCTTGTTCTTTCAAAATTTCAAAAAATTAGTTTCAAATTAAAATAATCAGCCTAAGGACATTGACTACACATGATTGTGGGTTTTTCTATTGACTAACCTGTAAAATTAAATCTTCATACTAAAGACAAAGTGTATTTTACACATTCAACTACATTTTATCCTTTTACTCTAGAAATTATATTTCTAGAATAAAAAGGGGAATTGGTAGATAATAAAATTTGGTCTTTGTTACTTGAAAATGAAAATCTTGACACACATTACTATGCATAATTTGAGAACTCAAACAATATCATTATTATATATTCTCTCACACTTATGTGTTATCTTATGATTCAATCTATTTGTTGTGATGTTACACACCTACATGAATCTCATTATCTATTTGAAAACTACCAAATATCCTACATAGGCATATTTGTACTCTTAGATCAATCTCCATGTACACATGTTAGTTCCACTAGACCTAGATAGTACTGCCAATTGATATTAATTGATCTAGTTGGAACCAACCTACTCCTAGAAATTATTTTTTTATAAAATCAAACCCATCATTAGGCTTGGCTTATCTTTCTAAAAAGTTAGTAGTGTGATTAAATATTCAATTTGATCCATATAGAAGCAAATCAAGGTCTCATTTAAAATAAATATGTGATTTATCCAAAACACATCTATATATTAGTATACATTGATTAAATCCACCCTATTATTCCAAAATTTAAAACCTATCACTAAGAAGACATAATCCAAGTCTGAAGCACTCTAAATACAAGTTAAAGTAAGAATTTTTAAATATAAAATCCAATCATTAGTTGCATACATATAGCGAAGGAGAATATTTCACCATCATATTGGGTGGGAGAGCTATATGTGGTTTGATTTCCCTCCTTGAATTATTGGATATGTAAACAACACTAAATCTTCAAATAGAAGTGATTGGAGTCAAATTAACCTATTACACTTTTCCCTATTTTTGTAATATTGTAGTCCTCACATGTACACCTAGGGTTTCAAGAGAATTATGTGCATCATCAATGCTTTGGATGACAAACACATAGAAAGAAAAGATAGTCATAGATTTACATACAATCATTTTACCATATTTTCCTGTAAGTCGGTACTAACTAACAAGTTAGTATCGATTGATGATACCCTGATCCTATAGAACTGACCCAACATAAACATCAAATTAGTTCCAGAACTGAATGAACTATAATCCTACTTATCCTTTATTTTCACTTCTATAACATAGTCACAAATAGATAGTTACCAATAAAAGCAAATTATCTTAATTTATTTGTTACTTTCTATATTTAGCAAATACTATTTGTTAAATTAGAAGAATCATTTTTAGTCTTTAACATTCAGATGTATGCTTGAACTTCATATATTAATACCTAAATTACTTGTCAAAGTTATATCTTAATTATATTAATCTTACCTATTAAAAAATTAGGATAAACAAATTATAAGTAGTAAAATTTGAACACATTTTTTGATGCAAGGATTGTAAGGGCCGATTGAGCATTTTCATGAAAAAGGCTAAAAAAATATTATAGTTATATATTTTATGTTGACTTTCTAAAAAATTGTGAATCATGGGTTGTAAATAAAATTAGATGCATATACGGTGACCTACTATATAAAGGTAAGCATTTTTTAATTAAAAAATAGTTTGAATAATTATGTAATGTTTTATTCCATCAAGTTTAGTAATCTTACTACTTGTTTACAATATAAGATAGACATAAATGTGGGAAATAGATTCCCTATGATGAGATAGGAATAATCTAAATATGAGTTTTCCACAATTAGAGTGGAAAATTGTTGGGTGGTAAGTTTTATTTTATGACTTGCTCATCATATATATATATATATATATATATATATATATATATATATATATATATATATATATATATATATATAATTGATCTTTTTTTAATGTTAGATTAATTAGGTTTATATTTTTAACTATTTTTTTGGCCCTTTTATTACAAACTTGATCATTGGAAGAGGATTTATGCGTATTGGGATAATGGTGATCATCCAAGTCAAGTAATCTTGCATCAACTCACTACACATGCCCAAAATAAACAGGTAAAAAGGTCATCAATCGTACTAGATGATGTGCTTAGAATGAGCATGCACCCAATTTTTAAGTATACTAGTTCTAATTATTTTCCACTAATAAGTCTTCCAGATAAAATTTATTTTTATAAAAATTACATTAATTATTATATTTTCATTGTCTAGGAGGAGGATTACGAAGAGGTTCTCAAACCTTGGCACAAGGACCACCGTACTTATAGAAATTCTTCTTTGTAGAATGAAATGATAGTTAGTTGATTCCAGCCAATAAATACATTATTTAAATTGATTGTAATATATATTTGCAGATTATTTATAGACTATATAGAACTTTAATATTGGTTTATATTTTATGAGATTTTTAATAGACATTCCTTTGCATTTTATGTTGGGGAAGCATCAAATCATCCAAGATTCTTAGTGGAAGAATACTTATAATTATGAATAAGACTACTGAGGTTTGACTACTTAAGACGACTCTTTTGGGCCCCAACCAACTTCAAGAAGGAAGGGCGTTGACATTGGGGATGATTGGGGAGGTGTGAGTGAGAATGATGGTTGGGGAGATGCTGGTGAGGGATGGGATAATGTAGCGAACCCTAATGTCATGTCTTGGGTCAATCATGACTTATATAAAAAAATTTAATTATATTCATGAATTTAACTTTATTATTATGTTTTTATATTATCATGTGTAATTTATTAATGTGTGGTTATATTTTTTTTATTTGCATTTAAATTTACTTAAAAGTTCATAATTAGACTAGTTTTTCATTTTTACATATGTTATTTTATAATTAATAATATTAAATAATTTTAATTAACTAAAAATAATTATTTTTTACTATAATTTAATTTTAATTTATAAAAAACTATCATTTTTTATATTATTTCATAAGTTAAAGTCAGACTAAAGTTTCATTCTAAGTCAACCTAGTGTCTCGCTTTAAGTTAGGTGCAGTATCACACTTTAATTTAGATATAGTGTCATACTTAAATTTACCTTTAAGTTGGATATAGTGTCATATTTTATGTCAAAATTATTGTCCAACTGAAATTTGCCTTTAATAATAAAGTTAAATTAGCCTAAGTAATAGATTTAAAATCGGCGTCTTATTTTTCCAGCGAACGTCCTAGGGTAAATAAAGTAAATGGCTGCCTTTCAAGGAGCCAGGACCGGCTAGTGTTAGTAATTTCTCTAGAGGCTGTTCAGGAGGATGTAGAGTATTTAGCTGCTCATACCCTAATTTGCAAGTTTTTGGGCATTCGAATATCACTGCAGACCTTGGAAGCCTAGATTCGCTGCACCTGGCAAGTTGAGGGGGATCTTGACATCATGTTAGTTGGTAATAGCTATTTTATGGTCAATTTCTCCTCTGTATCTGATAGGAACATGATTTTTGAGGGAGGACCCTACTTTTATGACCGTATTGGCCTATTTCTCAAACCCTGGCATGTAGGTTTCAATTCTGTGAAAGAGTTGCTAGCCCGCGTGCCTGTATGGGTTTGTCTTCCAAGACTCCCTCTAGAATTTTGGAGGGAGGATATCTTGCATTAAATAGCGGCCCTGTTGGGAATACCAATTGCCATAGTGCATCAATCCATGGACAAGAAGCTTATTTCTTATGCTAGGATTTGTGTTGAAATGGATTTAAATAACCCTCTGCCAAATTCTATGGAAATTTGCATGGGGGCCTCATCCTGGGTCCAACAAATTGATTATGAGGATATTCCTTTCCACTACCAAATTTGTCATGTTTATGGTCATTTGCATCATCAATGCCCCTAGACAACAAGAGGTAACAGAATGGATACCAATGGAGGCAAAGGAGGAGGCCAAGCTGTTCAAATGGAAACTACAAATGGCTTACAAGGTAGTGCAACAAAAGGAAAAAACCACTCAAATAATGGTAATGACACCCAAGACCCTCATGGTTACAATGGCCCTGACAAGGAGGGCTTCACCCAAGTGCAACGCTATACCAAGGGACATGGGCAAAAGCACACAAATCAGGAACGGTCTTTGGAACTGAGTTTCAACTATTTTAAAACCTTATAAAGTATGGCCATTAAAGATGGCATCCTGCCTGATGAGTTAGGAGGTCACTCAGAAGGTGAAGAGAAGTGCTCTATCCAAGATATGGTGATCCAATCGACTAGGGAGACCTCCCCTTCCCTGGATGTGGGAACCTTAGTAGTACACCCAACCCAACAAGATAAGGATAGCAGTTGGGCAGACCTAGTTAAAGACATATATGTATCCAGGAAAGAAAAGGGAGTGACATCGGTGCTGGGCCTAATGCAAAGACCTTTCAAGAAATTCTCTTTCACCACACCTTCTAGAGTGGGATGCAAGAAGGATCATGATAATATCAAAATCATAGGAGCTTTATTGGTAGAATCTAGGGTGGTTAAGACCTTGGATGAACACTTCACCCAACCCACCCAATGATTGTGCTATCATGGAATGCAAGGCGATTGCATAGTACCCCTAGACAAAAAGCTATGCAGAAGTTGGTAGGGATGCACTCTCCTGATATCCTTTGTATTTAGGAGACTAAGCTTTCTATTGATGCTATGTCTAGCTATATGCCAAAATTTTGGGCCTTTAGGCAATGTCAGTGTGTAGGAGCTTTAGGAAGCACTGGAGGGATGGAAATCTATTTGGATCTTGGGAAGATCACACCACTTTATTGGCTGGCTAGTCTGTTGACTCTCTCCACGACTATGACATCTCTTGAATCTAGGGAGCTGATTTTGGTGACCACTATTTATGCACCTGTTGACATCTCTGGGCAACGTAAGCTATGGGAACACTTAAGGTATGTGCGGAGCTGTTATCCTTATCTGCCTTGGATCATGGGTGGAAATTATAATGTTATTCTTTGCCTGGAGGAAAAAAGAGGTAGGCTGGAATGAGTTGACCCCTCATCTAAACTCCTTAGACAAAACATTGATCTGCTACACCTTTCAGATGTTAAACCCCATAATGGGCTCTTCACTTGGAACAACAGAAGGTCAGGTAAGGATACCATATCTGAGCACTTAGATAGATTTTTGGTTTCTTGTTTTTGGCTTTCTAGTGCAATTTCTCTGGCTTCAGAAATTCTAGATTGGAAAGGATCTAACCATTGGCCCATTAAGCTTACCACCAGTCACATCACTGGGCCCAAAAAACCCCCTTTCAAGTTTCAACTAATGTGGCTTTGGGACCTATCTCTCCACGGCCTGATGACCCACTGGTGGAGGCAGGGAGGGCCTGAATATGGAACAACTATATTCACCTTTGCCAAAAAGCTCTAGTTTGTGAAAAAGAAGCTGCAAGAGTGGAACAGGAACAATTTTGGCAATCTCCATTCTAGGAAGGAAAGAGCTCAAGATTGGCTGGATACAATGACTAGACAAATTCATGACTTTGGTATGACAGAAGATCTCTATAGGGCTGAATCTCTAGCTTTGAATGCTCTGGTAGAATGGGAACTTTGGGAAGAAATCTACTGAAAGTAGAAGGCCTAAATTGACTGGCTCTAGGAAGGTGACAGGAACACAACCTTCTTTCATAAGTTGATGCAGGTGTGGCATAATAGGAACTATATTTCTTCCCTTATCACAGGGGATGGATCTTGCTTAATGTCCTCCCAAGCCATTTTTGAGGAAGCCATTCATTTTTATTTGGAGCTATTAGCAGGTATCCCACCTCTTGCTAGACGTGAGGAAAACATGATGATGTCTTGCATTCCTTTTGTGGTTACACCTGAGATGAATGATTCGCTCATGAGGCCGATTGATAAGGCAGAAGTTGAGAAAGTCATGTTTAGTATGTGCACAGGCAAAGCACCTAGGCCGGATGGATTCCCAGCTAAATTCTTTCAAGAATTCTAGGAAATTATTAGTCAGGATCTGTTGGGGGTGGTGCAGGAGTCTTACTTCAGCAAGGAAATGCTTAGAGCACTTAATGTGACTTTCCTTGTCCTGATCCTGAAGAAGGAATAGGTGAATCAGCTAGATCATTTTAGGCCTATTGCACTATGTAATATGGTGTACAAAATAATTATCGAGCTCATTGCAGAGCAGCTCAAAGTTTGGCTCCCCACAGTCATCTCTAAGGAACAAGGGGGCTTTGTTGCTGGGAAACAAATTTTGGATGGGGTGGTGATTGCTTTAGAAGTAATCCATTCTATGAGTAGGTCTCGGGAGCAAGCTATGTTTATTAAGCTCGATTTGGCTAAGGCATATGATAGGGCTGATTGGAGCTTCATGGAAAAAATCCTTCTAGCCTTTGGTTTTAACTAGGACTGGGTGTGTTGGGTGTTAAGTTGTGTCACTATGCCTTCCTATTCAGTCCTCATCAATGGTGAACCTTCCAAGCTTTTCAATGCTACTAGAGGTCTTCGCCAAGGTGATCTGCTCTTGCCATACTTGTTCATTATTCTAGCTGAGGGGCTGGGCCACCTCATCAAATTTTAGACTTCTTGGAACATGATTCATAGATAGCAGTGGGGAAATGGCCTAGCCAAGTTGACCCATCTCTAATTTGTGGATGATACTATATTGCCAGGTAGAGCCCAGATTAGGGAAGCACAAGCTTTTTAGGGCACCTTGGACACCTATTTAGCTATCTCTAGGTAGAAAATCAATGAGCACAAATCCTCCATCTTTTTCTTCAACACTCCTGAACCTATTCAATGGAGAATTGCCATTGCTCTAAGATTTCAGATCCATTCTCTCTCGATGACTTATCTGGGGATCCCCATTGTGGCTAGAAGATAGCCCAGGCTCTTCTGGAAAAATGTTCTTGAAAAATTAAGGCAAAGAATAAATCATTGGACCCATCGATAGCTATCTGCTACAGGGAGGGTGACACTTTTTCAATCCGTGATCCAAGCTTTACCCATTTATCGCAGCATGGTCCAGGCTACTTTGATGTATTTTCTCAAAGAATATGATGCCCTATCCTAAAAATTTCTTTAGAGTGGCAATTTACATAATTCAAAATGGAGTCTTATTAATTGGAATATGGTTTGTAGGCCAAAGAGAGAAGGAGGCCTTGGGATGAACTTTTCCATCCTGTCTAGTCAAGCTCTCGCTGCTAAACTTAAGTGGCGATGGTGTTCCAACCAATCTTGCCTCTGGGCCCGTATCATGTCTTCTAGGTATTTTCTAAAGGCTAATCTGTTAGATATTCCCAGGCTTCTTATTGAAGGAAGTAGCTCTATGGTGTGGAACACCCTTAAACTTGGAGCTCATCTTATGCAAACCAGCCTCTTCTAGATCTGCAACAGTGGGATGAAGGCACTTTTTTGGGAAGATTCCTAGAATGGAGCTCCTCCTCTCATATCCTCTCATCCTCATTTATAACCCCTGTGTGATTCCTTTCTTACTACTGGATGGGACACAGTAGAGCATTACAAAGAAAGTTTTAATATGGGCACGACTATTGCTTACCGATGGAAGAACTCTTCTACTTGGCTGTTGGGAGGGACTGTTGATAATAGACTAGAATTATCTCAGATTCTTGCTGCTAGGGATTGTAGCTCCTTGAGGGGGAGAGATGTTTTGGCATGGGGAGGTAATTCCAATGGTCAGTATTCAGTGGCTTCCAGGTACCTTGAGCTGACAAAGCAGTATTATGGTGAAGTAGATTTTTTATGGGGGAAGAAATTTTGGAACTGTCTCTCATGGCCAAAATGTAACTTATTTTTATGGATTCTCACTTATAACCACTGTCTGACTTGGGATAATCTTTACAAAAGAGGTTTTCAGGGACCGTCTATATGTATTCTATGCTATAGTGATGAAGAAATGGGGTCTCACCTATTCTTCCAATGCGCCTTTGCTAGAAAAATTTGGCACCTGTGGTGGGATACGTGGAACTCTCCTTGCTAGCATGTTTTCTCTTTGGCTAAGTTTTGGCAAGGCCTGAGTCACCCACCTTCCAAAGTGCCCATAATTTAGATTATGTGGTCAATCAGACCCTCCTTTATCCTCTGGAACCTCTGGTTAGAAAGGAATAGGAGGATTTTTTGAGACTATTGTTTGGATCCAAGGGTGTTATGGGTGAAAATCTTCATTGCTCTCCAAGAAACTATCCAAGTGAAGTGTGAGAAGGTCGCTAAACTGGACCCTACAAAAGCTGCGATCTTTACATGGTTATCCCCTGTTTCAATTTTGACACCCTCCCTTAGTCCTCATATGCATCCTAGGCAAAGGTCTAGACAGCAGTTGCATCTGATCAACCGTTTGGGGCATTGGTTCCCTCCCGTGGAAGGTTTTTGAAGATCAATATTGATGGATCCTCAAAAGGAAATCCAGGCGATGCTAGGATTGGTGGAATTGGAAGAGGCAGTTCTAGTGAGATTCATTTCTTGTTCTCCATTTATAAGGGCCACCATACAAACAACCTTATGGAGGCTATGGCTATCCTAGAGGCTATGCAAACTTGTTGCTGATAGGGATGGCACAGGATCATTTGTGAGTCAAATTCGCAGGTGATAGTTAATTTATTGTGTAATTGTAGTTTTGACAATGTGGATTAGCAGTTGGCTGTAGTTGTTAGGTAGATCCTTCAGATTAGTACCTCTCTAGAGTTGGTTTCCTTTAATTATATTCCCTGTGAGTGGAATGGGGTTGCTGATTGTCTGGCTAAATGGGCCTCTGAGTATGGGCCGAATTGGTGTATTCATGATCAGAAGATGCTTCTCGTGAATTTATCACTTACCTTGGCTTAGCTTCTTGAGCAGGATATGGCTAAAGTAGTTGAAGAATTTTTTCCTTAAAATCATTGAAAACACACACACATATATATAATTCCTAGTACCATGTTATGATTACTATTGTACATTAAAAATATATTTTATATTTCCTATTTTTAAGTGTGGAAAAAAGGATCATACCCTCGCAAGGACGACACCACTCCGCTTCTTATTCAAAACCACGTTGGCAACACGTCCATATATATTTACCACGTATTTGCATATCGTTCCTGAAGAGCAGCCGTGGCAGACTTCTGTTCTCTTAATAATACAAAGCTTTCTTCCTGACGGCTCCGTTTTAAGTGTTCGTACAGTTCTCGCGGGCCGCCATGATATATGTATTCAAAAGCTACTTTTATATTTATAAATATACTCCTATTGCCACAATTATAAAACAGAGTGAACGCCTTATTCATCACGAGTTGTTATATAAGTCAACTCCATTGAGACAAGTTGCAGCTGAGTTGAAGAATAAAATAATGTGTGTCTACAGTTAATAAAAGCAAACGCAAATACAGTAGCACAAGTACAGACAAGTGCTAAAAAGCAAAGGTATGCAGCTATGGAGTCTGAGACTAACTGTTTCTTTTATTATTAATTGAATGAAAACATTGCCTAACGAAAAAGAAGCTTCAGATGATTTAAGTGATTATATTTCGTTAAATTATGAGTCGTAGAACGCACGCGCTGACTTGTCTATACAAGATATTTGGTAAAGTAGGTCTACGTCGTAGGTAGGATAATATTTAATTCTCGGTTGACCCAATAAATTATTTTTGGTTAATAAAATGCCCGGACCTTAGGAGGTGTGTTTGACTAGCGGATATATATACACGTTAGATTGTAACTTCATTTATATTTACGCCTAGGATTTGGATTTGGATTTAGATTCTAAAGGCCATGGTGTCGTCAAAGGGGGATTTTCAGGCTGTGGAAGAGCAAAAGAAAGGTGGGTTTGTTGGGGTGAAACATATGACAGATGTGGGTTTGCAGAGACTTCCCAGCAACTATGTTCTGCCCGCAACTGAGCGTCCAAATATGAAACCGGTGGCTGTCATTCCAGGGAAACATTTGCCAGTCATAGATATTTCTGGTTTGGCAGGTGCCCGCCACTCTGAGGTTGTGGCTGCAATTGGCCAGGCTTGTCAAGAGATTGGATTCTTCCAGGTATAATAGGTAGTTTAATCTTTGTGTTTTGGCACTCTAGCCGCCTCAACAGATTAGATTTAAAATGTGCAAACATAGAGATTCGCACTTTGAATCTCTTGCATTGTATTTGTATTCAACATGAAGTTTCTCGGTATTTTGTACATATATATTTCTTATAACTTATAACTGTGTCTGCGGCAGTAACCTTTTACGTTGGTTTATGATGTCAGCAGTAACTATTCACATGGGTTTATGATGTCAGCTTATAAGAATTTCTCTTCAATTTAGATGTTTTTACCCCCATTATCAGCATTGGCCCACTTATTTTTATAAATCTAGTAGATGGGCATAGTGTTGCAAGGAGTTCCAGCTGCTCCTAAGGTTGTCATTTTAGACTTTAGTAAACGTGATGTTGTGGTTGTCTTTGCCCAGGTGGTTAACCACGGTGTGCCAGTATCCATGTCAAACGACATGATCAGATTGTCGTCAGACTTCTTCGAATTGCCTCTACCAGAAAGGAAGAAGTACATGTCTGATGACATGATGAGTCCGGTGAGATATGGTACCAGTTTCAATCGACTCAAGGATCAAGTCTTGTGTTGGAGAGATTTTCTGAAGCTCTACTGCCATTCCGCCCAAAAAATGGTTCATCTCTGGCCATCAAATCCTCCTGATTACAGGTCATTAAGCAAGCCAACCACCATTAATACAAAATCTAGTGGCTTCAATTGCGCCTGTTTAGCTCAAATTTCTCTGCATGTCATCTATTGAAATAATTGTTCATATGGATTGAAATAAATTTTGTGAACCTTATTGAAAAATGCAAATACTGTCAATAATGTTGATACAGGCGTGTGGCATCAGCTTATAGCGAGGAGATGAGAGCAATGGCAGAGAGACTGATGGCTGCAATTGTGGAAAGCCTGGGATTACCACAGAAATACGTAGAAAAAACCTGCAAGGAGGGCAGCCAAGTTATGGTTATTAACTGTTATCCGGCATGCCCAGAACCAGAGCTTACATTTGGCATGCCACCACATACAGACTACGGTTGCATGACAATACTTTTGCAGGACTCTGTGGGAGGCTTGGAGGTGCTTAAGGACGGCCATTGGGAAGGAGTTCAACCTATACCAAATTCTTTCATTATAAATATTGGGGATCATTTGGAGGTAACAATTCTTCTATGCTTTGAGCAGATGAGATGTAACTATTTTATCTGAGTCTCATAGATTGCATGATTTGTGTCCATCAGGTTGTGAGCAATGGAAAATACAAGAGCATAATGCACAGGGCAGTCGTAAACTCAGAGAAATCGAGAGTTTCTGTAGCCACTTTGCTGAGCATGCCTTTCGAGTCAAACATCGGCCCCGCGCCTGAGCTGACTGATAAAGAGCACCCTCCACTGTACAGAGAGACTAATTTTGCGGAATTTATGAATCTCGTCACCACCAAATCATTCAAAGCAAGAGAATTGCTGGACTCACTCAAACTCGCTTGATTTGACGACTGTGTATTATCGCCAGGAATAATCAGTCTACTATTTCATGGAGGAATGGACCATCCATAAAGAGAGACAGAATCACTACTAGCTGTAAAATTATTGATTGTAATAAATTTCAGAATATATTTAATTCTGCCTATCCTTCACATCTGGTTTGTTGTACTTTTTAAGTATTTCTTTTCTTTTTTCCGATGATAAATTTAAGAGGTGACTTAAAACATGAATAATAATTATGGATGGCAGCTTCTCCATTCTTAATATCAAATAAGAATGTAAATTATGGACTAGTATTTTATTATCTTACTGGTCCAATGAATGCTGAACGTTGTAATATATTCTATGCAAGCCAACAGCATGAGAATCATACAACAAAAGAAAGCGTGCACAACAAATTAGCATAAGAAATTTAGTATCTCCAGACGCTGCTTCCTCGTGGGGGACTGCTATTTCCAAATAAAGGTTGTATTACTAATCTCGATTTCCAATGTTAAATTTTGATATAAAGGTTAAATAATGATATATGTTTTAGATGAAGTCATAATTACTCTACATGTCGAAGACCAACTGGAACTGTAAGCTTATATAATAATAGCATGTGACAGTCAGAATATAATCAAATTAGAGGATAATAATTTGCATGCAGCCAAATCATACAACAAAAGGATTATATTAGCCGACATTTTTCCATTTGATTCTTCATATGTTATCTGGGAAAGTGATTTTACAATAAAATTTATTTATAAATATGTAATTAAGTTTAATTAAATGTTATTGAGTAAATTTATATTTAATAATTATATAAATAATAAAGAGAAGATTTTAAAAAGTATTTTGATTATCTTGAAATTTTAAAATAATAATAATTTCTTATATCATAATTTATATTTTTATAATAGAAATATGAATCTAAAAACATTATAGTGATTTATATATTTCTTTAGAATTATATATTATATGTTTTTGGTTATTATTAAAAATGTAAATAATTGTGATTTTTTTTTAATATAATTAAATATATAATCAATTTATTTTTTGGTACTTGTTTATATAATTATATTGTGCTTGTTTATATGATCATATTATTTAATATATTTTCAATGTGAATTTTGTATTTACTTAAAATTTGATGTGTTTTCCTTACTTTTTCTATCTACTCTATAATGATTACACCTATTCTTAACTATTTTTAAGGGTTTACATCATTATAACCACCATCGTCAATTTTCAAGACTAACCACCATCATCAATTTTCAAGACTAACAAATTTCAATTATTCTTGGACATTGATTTTTTTTTAAATGCCAAATCACCAATTGAATGTAATAGATATGTTGGAAAATAAACTTAGCTCTACCATTTTTTTCTACATGATGTAACTAGTTGGAAGGACCTTCCTTATTTTCTTTAATGAAAGTTGATTGTTTTTTATTTTAAAACTTTAGATTTTTTTTTTTTTTCATCATGAATTGAATCTTTGATTTATATTTTCTCTAATATTATATATTAAGAGTAGTGTGTAGTTAATTATTAATTATTGGGAAATAAGAATAATTTTTTTTAATAAATAATTTTTATTTTTATTTTAATATTAATATTCTATTTTTATTTCATATAAGAGTTGTATCTTTATTTAAAACTTTATTTTTACCATATTATTTTGTATTCGAAAATTCTATGTATTTGTCATGTCCTTAAAATTAGTATTAGTTATTGAAGTTTTTCATGAAAGATTGTTAAACATTGTTTGTAAAATAAGATCTATGATAGATCTTAGTTTATTTTTTGTTGAAACAAATTTCTCAAGAAAAATGGTGTGTGTGATCAGTGGTAGTCTTACTCAATCCCATATTCTATAATTCAATGGAAAGAGTTACGATTATAGAGAATCAAGAATTTATTTTATTCTCAAGACTTATAAGACTTGGTGGAGACTGGTTTTTAAGAACTTATAGATCATGCAACTTTGAATTCCCTAACACAAGCATAAAGGGATATTGTCAAAGAGTATAGGAAGTAGGATGTGAAGGCATTATTTTTTATCCAACAAGTAATGGAAGAGTCAATTTTTAAAAGAGTTGTAGTAGCATCAAAGTCCAAACATGCGTGAAAAAATTTACAAAACTCATATCAAGGAACTAGAAAAATCAAAGTAGTGAAATTATAAATGCTTTGAAGAAACTTTAAAAATATATAAATGAAAAACTTTGAGTCTATAAATGAATTCTTTAATCTTGCACTAAACATTTTGAATCAAATAAATTCTTTTGAATACATGTTAGATGATCATAAAAATGTAAAAAATATTTTGATGAATCTTCCTGTCATATTTGATCCAATTATTATAGCTATCGAAGAATCAAAAGATTTATTGTAAGTTTAATTTGATGGGTTTATGGGTCATTTACAATATCATGAGTAAATGTTGAACATATAAACCACTTCCCCTATGGAAAATAAATTCAAATCTAGCATTAGTAGAGGCACAAGAGGAGGAAAAATTAGTCATAGAGGATCAAGAGGATTTTCTAGAGGCATGATTAACAACTATGATGAAGGAGGTAGATTGGGCAACTCTTATGAAGAGAGAAAAAATTTTAAACTCTTTGTAAGTAGAGGAAGCAAAGGTAGTAGCCATAATCATAATCATGATTTCCATGCACAAGATCAAATGTTTGACAAATCTTAAATTTAGTATCATTACTAAAATAAATTTGGTCATTATGCAAATGAATGTAGAAAGAAGAAATTTGACATGAATAGGTAGAATGCACACTTTATAAATAAAATCAACCTAAAAATAAGAATAGTGATTCAATGTTCATTACTTATAATGTTGCATGAGAAATTTTAAAAGAAATGTCACTTTTAGATAGTTGTTACAGTAATCACATGAGTGGAAACAAGGACATGTTTGCAAACATAAATGAATTTAAAACTTGAGAAAGGAGAGAAAAGGCTCATTATATATGTTTATCATTGTAGATGATCTTTTTTTATTATATATCATCTAAGTCTTTTAGACTTGGCAAACTTAAACCTTAGTTTTACACTATCCTTACTTCTGAAAGCCTTGCATATACTTTCTTATGTCCATTTTCCTATATCTTAGTCCAATTAGTATTATATTGATGATATAAACATTCTATCTTGTCCAGAATAATTAAAATGTACTTATCTTACACCTTTACAAGTTTTAAGCTTATACCTATTTTTCTAGTCCTTGGACATTAATGTTCAAGACAGACAGTAGCATTGACATTAATTTCATGTCCCAACACAAGTGTCTATTTTCCTAAAGCCATCCAATTTTAAAATGAAACATAATCCAATCGTTGGCTTAAGTGATTTAATGTGAGTTATTACTCAAAAGGGATTAATATAAATATAAGAACAATCATCATTTATTCTTCACCTAGAAAAGATTGAAGAGACCAAAGCACTTATCAAAAAATACTCTATCAATCATTCAATTGATCAAAGATTCACTATTTCCATATTAGTCATAGGTAAAACACATATAAAAGTCTAAAGTACTAAAGGAGTAACCTAAAGGCCTAATTTGCTAAGTTACAAGTTATGTCATTGGTGTACTTACTTTGCACACATTACATGATTCACAAAAAATTCAACACATAGGGGATAACTACATGAGTCTGAGGCCCTCTTCTGGAGTATTTACTATGTAGGTAGTCCCTTTGATAGTGGGGTCCTTGGAGTCATCTCAACATTGTGTGCCCACTAACCCATTTTTCTCCAAGGTCACATTGAAGATTTAAAGCTAAGGTTTTGCCATTTCACAAGGATCAACTATCCTTGACCTAGATTTGAATGCACCAGAGTAAAGGTGAAGCAAAACCCAAAAGCGTCTAGGTGGTCACACCCTATTTCACCAGATATTTTGTATAGGACACTATTATCAGACTTAAATAATAGAATTGATACAACCATCCATGGCTAATGTAATTGTCCAGATAGCCAGAGGCACAAATCCAAAACTCTCTTTACACCTACTTATAACCTATTCCATATCTAGAATTTCATTAGCAACATAACAAGCTAATTAATTTTCTTCTTTATCAGTATATATATCTATCCTAGTTGTACTTTTCATATTTAGACTATCTCAACATAATAAATTTAGTGTATGCTTATATCTAAGTTTAATATTTAATTATCTTGCTATAGATCTGATTATTGCCCTTGTGACATTTAATTTATATATTCTTAACCCTAAGATTAAAGTGAAAATAAAACATTATTTCATTTTAGGGTTAAATATTTGGTGCACATAATATTTAAACAACAAACCCTAGGTCACTTAGGGTTTTCTATTTTTTTTGTTATTGATTTATGAGTATTGTACTTTATTGAAAAAATTTAAATTTTTCATTTGTTAAGCAATGGAACATGTTAGTACAAAAACCCAAATCCAAATAGAAGATCAAGAAGTATTGGTTTCTCAAATCAATAATAAAAATGGCTTAATTAATGCTTTTTTGTTTATTACAAGAGATGAAATAAGTAAACATGATAAAGCTAAGGATGCCTGACCTAGTAATGATCAATCCTTAGAAGGTACATAACTCAGCCCACACTTATGAACCCACATTCATCTAATGGGGGCATAGATTATGTGTTTAAAACTTTTTTCCCTAAAACTACTATCGATACATCTATTATGGAATTACCCATTATTTCAACACAAATACTAGTTTCAATGCATATTGCTACTTAAAAAATGTTTTTATCCCCTTTAGTGACTTCTCAACTTGTTAATCTAACTCCCATTGGGCTTACAATTCAATCATTCCTTCAAGTTATAAAAATATTTGAAGACAAGATTAAAAACATTAAACAAAAATATTTAAAATCTCCTCATGTTATAGATTCAAAATATGTGTTGCACAGACCTCTTGCACTTGAAATCTCTTTGCATCCTTTTCCAACTATATTTGTTGCACCTAAGTTCACATTTTATGATGGCAAGGCTGATCTTGAACAACATATTTGAACCTTCAGTGTGGCATGCTGTGACTATGCTTCCAATGATAAAATTTTGACCAAATTATTCCCAAGAAGTCTCAGGGACTATGATTTGAGGTGGTTCTATGATCTACCTCTCCAATCCATAAAATCATTCAAACCTCTTTCAAACCATGCTTTAGCACACTTTTTCATTAAAAATTCCAAAAAGGTTTCCTATGCCCAAATTGTTAAAATCAAATAAGTAAATAATGAACCTATCAATGAATATGTTTTGAGATATAATACAATGCTATCCAAAATGACCAATCCTATGGTAGACAAAGAGTTACAATATATATTCAAGAAAAGTTTGTTTGCTTCTTTACATGAATCCATTATCTTTAAGAAGTTTCAAACTTTTTACGATTTATGACATGTTTTACAAGACCATTAATAAGCTCAAGTATGTAACAAACACACTAGTTGCATCTATATTTAGTAAAAAAAACTCCATTAAACCAAGTTATAAGCTAAAATATCTTGAGCCTAAAAACAAAACAATGACCATGGTTAACATAGTTGCATAAAAATATAATCAACTTATCTTATCTAATGCACCAAGGAGACAATTTACATGTTTATGAGTCCCCAAATTTATTAATCCCAAATTTACTAGAGTGCTAGCTTATATCTCTCCCTCATCCTATTTAGGTTCATATAAGTCAACCTCTACTCAAAGGATATGATGTGAATGCTTATTTTGATTATCATCAAGGAATAAGACATTCTACGAGTATATTTTTTACCTTGAATCAAAAGATAAAGATCTTATCAATGACCAAAAACTTTTATTCGAGGATCCTTCAAAGGAATTGTTGACCAAATTTGACCCTACAGGTCAAATTGGGACCCCTAAAGGTAAAACTTGATCTTTATAGGATTATATGGGGTTTAAAATTATTTCATAAGGTATTATATGTTATTTTATGTCATTATATATCATATTATCCTTGGTCATTAGTCATTTTAATCTGTATGTCTTTTTAAGTCATTTTGGGGGTCAAAATAAGGCATTAAATGAGTTTTACAACCTCCTTGGGAAGTGTGAATGTGTAAATAGGGTGATGTAACATGAAATGTGTCATATTATGCATTAATAAACTATTCAAAACTAAAAAGTGATAGGTTCTTTAGAATAAAGGGTAGTTTTCTTAAAAAAAGGGAAGAGTTTGGCACTTGTATGGTCCATAAGGGAGTGTGCCACATGGGGTAGGGTCATTATATGACTCTTCAGATTTCTCAGACCCATTTACATTAATTAATTAATTTTTAAGTGTCAAAATTGAGCTAAAACCATTTTACTCCTTCATCCTTATATGCACACAAAACTAGTCAGCAGGTTTGTAATTGGTACAACCAATAGGGGAGGTTTCAAGAAAATACTCTTGGGGGTGTTTTCTATACTTATTAAAATTAAATTTTATATATTTTTTTTATATTAATGATGACTTATACTTTATTAACCATTCCTAAAAATTTGATCTATCTAATTTGCTTGCTAATCTATGCACCATGTAGGTTTTGCTCTTGTTTGGATGATTTCATACAATCTAGTTACTAAGTTTGGTCACATAGGATGTTGAATATATCCTATAATGTTTTAAATTATTTATTTCATGTTACAAGGTGTTTTTATGATCAAATCATCTCAATTTTTTAGATTGCTCTCATTTGGGATGATAGGCTTATTTACACCATTTTCAGATCTTCATGCTTTGACAATGACATTAGAGGGTTATGATATGTATTTTTACATGTTTTAAATGTTATATTTATTATTTTTACCTTATAAATATCATTCTCCAAGAAATTATCCATGAGGGTGTAGTCATAACTAGCATACAGTCAGTTTGTTATATGACTGTCATTTATAGTCAGTAAGATTAACTATGCAAGATTATAATCACGTCCATGGAGTCATAAGGAGTTTGAAAATGTTGATGCATCTATTTTAGACATATAAAAGTGATTGAGCTTCCCAAAATTACACTAGGAAGAAGGAACTATTGTAATCATGTACAATATTTACACATAGTCTCTATTGGCATGACACTAAATGAGCTTACAGAGGTTTTCAAATGTTGAAACATAGTGTGTAAAATTTCCTCAAGATTTTTTATATAATCATCTATTGTTTATACCTTTGAAAGACCATGGATTTTTTCATAAGGTAAAATTCATTATACCTCTACTCATACCATTTTACATATACTGCCTGCATGTGAAAATACCCACCTACAGGTGGCATCATAGAGTTATGAAGGTCCCTTGTATGGAGAATTTAGAGTATAGTAGAACTTCCTTGGGAGTCCTAGTATGCGATTTAGACCATGGAAAACATTTTGGAGTGTCAAATTGGTATTTGAAAGTGTGGATCACATTCTAGGGGCAAATGATAGTATTCAGGGCTCTTTTCCCTAAAAATATAGAATAAAGGCCTAAGGTCATTTTGGTAGACTCATAAAACAAGGTTTCAAATGACTTTTGATGAATATAATGACATTTTATTAAAGCATATACATAGAATATTAACTTTAAAAAATATGGAAGGAAGGTAACTTAGGGAAGATGGTTATTAGAGGGCCTAAAGTCACACTTTTATGCACTATTTCTAGGTAGTAAAATCTATAAAACCTTGAGCTCCAAGTAAATCTCTTTCCCTTAGGTTGCAAAACTTGACCATACGTTCGTGATAGAATGGCTGTAAATGATGAATAAATAATTCATGATTTGAAGGTGATCTAAAGAGTTGGAATTGTATGTTTTGGACCATATGTACACCTATAGGGGTCCCTTCATTTCAAATATTCTTCTACAACCAACTGTAGATGGCTATGAGAAGCAGTGAACAAAAATAGTGATGTTTCTTGGTGTTAGATGAGTCTAATCATTGTTAAAATAACATGAAATATAAAATAAAAGTTTTAGATGTGGTCTCAAGGCCTAAAACATACATTTTCACCTACAAGTGCCTTACCTATAGACTATTCATCCATAGTTGACTCTCAACTCTCACATTATTCATAACAAAGACTTAGGTATGAAGGTACCATATTTGATAATAGAAAATGATTCAAAATGGGATCACAGGACTTACAAGGAACATGTGGCATAACCTTAAAAAGATAATTTCAATTATAGGTCTTGTTACCTTAAAAAGTCAACTATTATTGACTGTTACAGGGAGTAAGTGGGAAAGTAGTGTTTTCAATATGTATACAGTTCAACTATGAGATAAATGAATGAAAACAAGTACCAAATGATTAAAATTGACTTAAGGGGGTTGTAAAAATTGTCTTTGAGGATAAGTTATGTAGGGTAACCTACAAGTATAGTACCCTAAGGAAGAACATAGTTAGAGATCATACACAATCTAGGCCAATCAAGTTAGAGGGTGAGCAAAGCAAAGCTTGAGAAGAGCCTAATGATAAATGTTTCTTAAAGACCTATATAATAATGGATTTAATCTGATTAAATCCTCATAATATGGTAACAAATAGGGAAGGATATCTAAACAAGCAAGATATAATACATACCAAGAATCTTGCATATCAGTCCACTCCACAGAAGGGTTGTCTTGGTTTTTTGAGAAGTTTAGAGGTCAGATGACCTAAAAAGGATCTCAAACCTTATACAGAGCATCTATATGTCTTATATATTCCAATTAAATACCTTTTTTATCTAGGAAAATAGGGGAAGTTGCCTTTATTTTACCTCAGATAGAGGGCACTCCCCTTGAGCATAAATCATGCAGTCCTTAAGATGGGAGATGAAGGATGAACTAGGAGTTGTTTTGAAATTGTAGAGAGATTTATGAAGATGTAATAAACCTAATAAAATTTGAAAACATATATGAGGAGGATGAATATCAATAGGTATCACAAACCCTCAAGTATGCAAGTAGGCCTGTCAAACATAGTTTAGGCCTAAAGCCAAATAGAGAACCATTTTCACTTCTAGTATGGCATGAAAATTATAATGGATTATAACATGTATATGGGAAAAAAATGTATATAAGATATTGGGATGAAGGTAATCCATCAAAAATTCATTTTTGGCTTTAAGACAACTCAGGTCTATTAGGCAAGGTTTAGGACTAGAGTTCAAATGAGAGGTCACCTTCAATTATAGCATGAGATAAGATTTATAACCAGTTGGAAAATGTTCATAAGATGAATTTGGATGTGTTAAATATTTTTAAGTGCATGATAAACCACAAGTAAATCCACTTTGGCTTAGAGCTACATTAGACTTGTGCAAAATGTGAAAACAAGCTCAATAGGCTAGTTTTGAATGCTCATATCTTCTCTAAGTATGTACACGGAGGTAAAGGGAGTTTAAAGAAGTTATAAGGGGTCTTGATATTTTATCTAGTGTAATTGGTTTACATTTATAATTTCAATTATTTATGAACAAAGCTTAAGGGTAAAATGGCCTAAAACCCTCCTAAACCCTTAGTCTTAACCCGATGTAGAAGATGGAAGAGATAATGCACCAAAATGGCATAGTTTTCTTATAAAATGATTGGATGTTATATAAGACTTATTAAATATCCCTACCATTAGGATTATCTATAAAAAAATGTATGAATAGAGTATAAAACAAGGTTTTATTGACTATTTTGTGTATTGTGTAGGTTATAGGAGGTTTCAAGAGATGAATCAAATTTGGAAGGAAGATTTTAACTTAAGATAAATCCAAATTTCCATTTAATGCCTTGTAAAAACTCCTAAGTATTTAAACAATAACTCTCATCTCATCCAGTCAAAATTGGCATAGTGAACATGATAGTGAAAGTGTGAAAACTCCAAGTGGAAGTGAATTTAAGGTGTGCCTGATGCCTATAAAGCCATGGATGGTATTAAAACATGTCATTCACCCAATTTTATATATTTTCATGAGAAATTGAAGCCAAAATTGAGGCCAAGTGTACAAGGTGTGGGAAATATGAGTTTTTTTACTACATATGGTGATGGCTCACTTCCAAAATATTTTAGATGTTCAAAATTATAACCAATGCATGGAGAGGCATGTATAAAACCCTTACATCTCATTAAAAACATTATAATTGTACCTGATAAGTTTTAGGGCATTTAAATAGGGGTGAATGATGAAGGTAGTTTACTAATGTAAAATGAGAACTTCTACACCACCTTTCAAGAGTTTCATGACTTGGGGTGACACTTGTGCTTCTTTACTTTGCATGATAAATTTCACATTCCATTATCATGTAAATGTAACTCATTTTCTTATCTTAAAAATTATCCTTGTGACCTTTGGACTTCTCTCTTATCATCTCTCTCTCTCTCTCTCAAGTTCTATAAGAACTAACCATTTTGGCCTTTGTAAATTATGTTTCACTTGAGTATGGAAAAGCCCTTCTCATTAGCATACCAAGGATCAATAAAGACTACTGACTTTTACCTCTTCCATAAATTTTAATAGTGTGTTCACTTGGATGATTGATTTTTCTTAGTGATGACTTATTGTTTTCTTAGCATTGTTGTTTCATTATCTCACATATTTTTAGTTAGAAATCTTCTTCTTACAGGTCATGTGAAGTGTTATATTGATGTGTCAAGGTTGAGTGAGTTATTATATTAAAATAGTGCCATCCTAAGCCTCTTGTCTAGTCTTCCTATCCTAAACATTAATCACAACCTCATAATGAAATATTGATGTGAGAAGATGTAGATTGGAGAAGTGTATGTTTGGTTAGTCCCTTGTTCTCATGTGTAATATGTAGTTAGTTGGTATTCATCAACTAGTTTGGTGTATCACCTCATTTAATATAGTTAAATTTTAGTTTTATTTCCCTTTTCCCTTACAAGCATAGGTATATTAGTGTTCTATAAGTGGCACATCAAGGGAGCTAGCCCTGTCTACAAATTCACCTCATTCTTAGGCTACCCACAACCTAGAGGTGTTTCAATTGTGCCACTTGGATGAGGAGACCTGAGAAATCTCATCAAAGGGAACAAATCCAAGTGATGGCATGCTCAGTGGGACTATTAGTCTAAGAATTTGAAAGATTTTTATTGTTGTATTTTAACACATCATCCTTTGGAGGCATCTATCTAAACATCAATGGCAACTTTGAGATTACATTAGATGGTCAAGCAGCCTACGTATTCCTTTTAAATATTTTTGATAATAATTATTTGTGTTCTTGCTTCCTAATTAATTTCCATGGCTGACTTTGGTGTTGAGTATTATTTTACACAAGTTGGTGAGGTTTATCAAGTTTATGTAATTTATTATCATCCTTGTCATGATCCTTACTAGATCTAATATGATCTTTACCAGCTCTAATATGATCCTTACTAGTCTGGTCATGATTTGTATTAGTCCTATAACCAACCTTCTTAACATATTGCTCTTCTTAGTCAACTTGGTCACTTCTCAAATCAGTCCATTTCCACTTTCAAAAAAAATCTCTTAGGCTATGAAAGGTACATGATAGATCTTGAAACACAAAGGAGATATGGTCTATATATTCCTAGTCATCTTATTCATAAGGTGAGAGATGCATTAGCTATGGTTAAAAAATAAAGGGAACCTATTGAGAGAGAAAATTAACAAAGGCTTACAAGTGAGATACTAGATGTAGGTGGCTTGATTGTATCCTTGGAAGATAAGATAATATTTTAATAAGAAAAGCCTCACTAAGTCTATCAACCCTCATATCTACCTCCCCAAGAGTGTTATTATTCCTACTTGACCCCTAATTATGATCCCAATCAAGCTTGTCAAACTCATCCTTTTCCCAATTAGTTGGAAGAGAGAGTTGGGAAGACAAACCTTTTTTTGAAGCAAATATTGATAGGCAGATTGAGTTGAACAATAATCAAAGGAAGTGGAATATAATATCTCATTTCCCTTTCCCATTACATTCCCACCTCAAGAAGAGACTCCTAGATATGAAATACTAAGTTAGAGACAAGGTGGAGAATCTAAGCCTAAAGAGATCCCAAGTTTCTTGAACACTTCATCCACTCCTCAAATTACATCACCATATCAAGAAGAGACTCCTAATCCTAAAATCATAAGATGGAATAAGATAGTGGAATCATGTTGAAATATTAAGGATAGAATACTTGATAAGGAGTGTGAAGTTGAGAAAGATATTGATCCTATGCAAGTCCCTCCGACCCTTCCTCAAGAGACCTCTTGTGTTCCTTGTCAGCTTTATTTTACTCCTTATCCTCATGAATATGCCTATCAAATTCAATATAAGTTTTTCCAAGAGAACCTAGCCAAGAAAATTGAAGAATTAGAGTCAATAATCAAATTGTTGAGTAAAGGTGTGATGAAAGTTTTAGAGCCAAAATAAGATCTTATGCCTAAACACACCCAATTTGACCCTCCTCAAGAGAGTAATCATGATGAATTAGATGTAAATTAAGTGATTTTAAAATGTAAGGAAGAAAACCAAGCTATTTTAACCCAAGGTCTGCCTCCCCTTCTTCAAGATCTTCCAAATGGATCTCCTACAATTCATTTTTAATCTAATTTTGAGTCCTATGTTCCACCTCCACTAACTAGTTCATATTTTCCTCACCCCATCACCCTTTCCCTTGATGTAACTATTGTATGGGAAGTTAAATATGAGTATTTGGTTAAGGAAAATTTATAACTCTTGCTTGAAGAAAGTGTAGCTCCTTGGCAGCCTCATTGGGCTAAGTCACCTGATTTCAAGATGCCTAGTCTTAGCATCACCAAGAAGGAGAAGGAGATTGAAGATCTTGCAACGATAGAGAATAAAATTCAAGTTATGATATCCGAGATACAACTTGAGATCCCTCAATAGGTTCTAAATACTGAGGAATAGGTGAGTCTTCTTGTTGTGTTGATAATGAATAATGCCTTCCTTGTATCAAAGAAGAAATCTTGTATGAAGTCATTTTGGATTCTAAAGAAGAGGATGAAGGAGCTTATATTTTTATTCTCCTTCATGATGTTAATAAAAAATAAGATGAGGACTTGTGGTAGAAATTTTAAAACATTTACAATGATTTTGAGTCTCTCAAAGGGTCTGCAACTTTCTTAGAGCTGATTGCAAGTGATGGTAAGCAAGATCACAATTTTCAAAATGTCATAAAAGAGCCAAAGAAAAGTTCACCTCAGCCTTTGGAGTTCAAGATAAGCTTCTATTGGCCTCAATATTTTAAAGAACAAGAAACTACTCCTCTTAAAGCCATGCCTAATAATAAGATGCAAGTTGATCATGAGATGAAGAGTGGGAAGCAATATGAGGTATGTGTTCAAGGCCAAGAGGAATACATATACATTAGATACCTATTTGAAGATGGTCTACTTGAGAGAATAGTAAGTGAAGTGCCAAGTAATGGGTCTAATATTTCAAGTGTCTAATCCAAAGAGCAACATGCTTGGCACTATCATTCATCTCATGATAAAATAAATGCAAGGAAGTTTACTTTTGATCCTAAAAAGGGAGGTATGATTGATTTTTAGTTGTATATAGTGGTTTTTTTTTTTTTTTTTAATTTTATTTTAATTTAATTTAATTTATTTTATTTACCTATGTGATTTGAGCACATGAGTGTGTCTTTTTAGTTGATTTGCTTTTTTTTTTGTGTCCTTTGTTTTGTGTGGTTGAGGTAGTCAAGTGGTCTTATGTTGATCAAAGTTTATTGTCAATGGTCAAAGTATTATTGTTTAGTTTTAGACTTTAGATGACTCCCTAAGCCCATCAGACTGATAAGTTTATTGGTCTAGTTAGCATAGTAGGCATGCCACCCCTATGAGTCACCAATTTGTTGACCAAATTTGACCTTGCAGGTCAAATTGGGACCCCTATAGGTAAAAAACTAATCTTTATAGGTTTATATGGCATTCAATATTATGTAATAATGTGTATTATATGTTATTTTATGTCATTCTATATCATATTAACCTTGGTCATTAGTCATTTCAATATTTATGTCTTTTTGAGTCATTTTGGGGGGTCAAAATAGGGAATTAAATGAGTTATACATCCTCATTAAGAAGTTTGAAGGTGTAAAAAATGGTGATGTCACATTCCATGTGTCCTATTATGCCTTAATCAACTATTCATAACTAAAAAGTGATAAATTTTTTAGAAGAAAGGGTAGTTTTCTTGAAAATAGGAAGAGTTTGGCACTTATACGACCCATAAGGGAGTGTGACATGTGGAATAAGGTCATTGATGAGGCCACCAATTTATTACTTTTATAGCATCATCCATACTTAATATATGTATGTTTTCATGTAAATCCCATAACTATCTATGAATTATGCAAATGAATAAATGAAGTTGTGTTTTGTATGTATATTGAAATATATATTGTATGTTATGAATTATTGATGCTTTTTACTTGATTGAATTATATTGTGTGACTTTATTTAACAAGCATTTGAAGGGTCATGTAAGGCTATAGAATCTTGTTAGGCCATAGCCACTGTAGGCTTCTTACAAAAACTATAGGCTTCATTATAGGTTGCCTACAACCACTGTAGATTACCTATAGCAACTGTAGGCTTCATGTATAGGTTGCCTAAAACCATTAGAGAGTGCTCATAGAAACTGTAAGATTCACCTTCAGGTTGCCCATAGCCACTATAGAGTGCCCATAGTAGCTATAGTATTCACCTATAGGTTTCTCATAGCCACTATGCAAAATAGAGCTATTCTTGATCAAATCTTAAAGACACATCCAACTGTCTTCGGAATCGAATGGATGATTAGAAAGAATCATAGATGTTGTACAGATTCCCTACATGTAAGTAAATATTGAATGTGCTGCCAAAGATGAGAAAGATAAGGATTATGAGAAGAGAGACAATAGAAATAAAATAAGAAAATAATATACCTGTCTTTAACCCAATCAAGCCTAAAACAAGTAACTTCGGTTACTAACCACTTGAAAGTTAATTGGGGTAGTTTCTAAAGTATTTGTATTTTTCCTAGTTTGGTGTCTTTAGTTAAGAGTTAATAAAATGCCTTTTTTATTTTATGACAGAACCTAGATCAAATTAGGAGTTAGTTAATTTGAATAGATAATAGCAACATTTTTGAAATTATAGCATTGCACTCTGAGTATTGTAACTTTCTGTAGAAATCTTTAGTTGCTACAAAATTGAGTAATGAGAAGGTTGATTTTGTAAGAAGTTTGTAAATTCTCTCAGAGAAAGATTGGAACTTATTTTTGAATGAGGAAAGTTCCCCTCAAAAGGAGTTACAGTGAAGATCTTGACCCTCTTTAGTTTTAAGTGTGTTGTGTAAGTTGATTTTATTATTAGTTTGATTATATAAGTGTGATGCATGTGTGATTCATAAGTGTCAATTAGTTATATAATTCTATCATAATATAATTATCTGGTGAATTCAAATAAGATCATTGTACTAAAACTAGAAAATCAAGTTAATTTATGAATCAATAATACATATATAGTGATGAAATCCTTGAAAAGCATACACATTTTAGGTTGGTAATTAATGTTAATCAGACTCAAGAATCTATCAATCACTAGGTAATTAGTTTATAAAACATTTTGGTACCAGTTTTGGAGAGGGTGTCAATTATTATTTCTAAAATCTATCATTGGTTTTTTAAAATTGATTAATGCACTATTCTTCCTAGCTGAGAAAATAAAGTGAGGTCACTATAGTGTCTTATGCTAGATGTCTAAGTTCCTAAAAATATAGTTATAGTCAGGCAAGTCGAGTGAGGGCACTACGGTGTCTTATGCCAAATGTCTAAGTATTCTAGAAGTAAATAGTGCATAACCTTGAATGCCTCTTTGCAATTTATAATTTACTTAGTTCATGTTTTTAGAATTTATTTCCTACAAGAGTGATTTATTTTATACAAAATGTGCTTTTAATTTTCTTGTTTTAATTTCCTGTTTTCTAGAATAATTTTCTTGCTTTTGCTCTTATTTTATAGGATAATTTTCCCTCTTTCATTAGATAATTTTTACTACTTTCTATAAGTAGAATTTTAATTCATCTTATTTTGATTTACACACTCCTTTATTTCCACATTATTTTTTAATTAGTCTGAAATAAACTCCTAGAACACACATAAAAAATTGACCCTGTGTTGGAAAGGATAGAATAACTAAAGGAGTGGCATAACATTTATATAGAGAGAAAGAGATTCTTAAGGGAGATTCCTACCAAACAAGCCACAAGTTGATACTGGGAAAGAACTACAAATACCTATAGAAACTAATAATTCTATTGAAGAATATACCATAAAATGGAAATATTTTGAATAAGAGAACACTACAAACTGAAGGAGGTAGCTTGTAGAAGAAGCACTATTGGCTCTAAGAAAGGAAATAAAAGTAGAGGAAGCATTAGCTGAGCTAGTAAAAAGAAATAAAAGAGAGGAATTACATGAACCAGACACTTCAGAGAGTAACATATTTATAACATTTCAACAAGGCATTCTTGATCAAATAAAATAAATCTCAAGAGAATCTTTAAACCTTTCATCCAATAAAAATATTGAGGATCAATAGATAAACATTTAAGATCATGCTAACCAAGGGATTGATACAAAATTTAAGGATGAGATATTTAGTACCTTTGGTATTCATATCACAAGAAAATCCATCATGAGTAGAGAAGTAGACTTTTTGGATGACAATGGGACTCCAAATATAATTATTTTTGAATTTCCTATTCTAGATGTAATAAGCATAACACAAATGAAAACTATCCCACCCTCAGCCTTGCCTAATTTTAGAGGTACATTATCAAAAGAATCAAACACATTATTATTCAAATTTGATATCCTTTATATAATCTATGACTACAGGTAGGATGCACAAAAATTAAAACTTTTTCTAGCTACTCTCAAAGACTCAACACTTTGCTGGTTCATGAGATTGGATAGTAATTTGGTCCACACTTGGGAGGACATGAAAAATAAATTTTTGGCCAAGTATCAAGAATATGGAAGAGGGAAAAGTTATAGAATAAATGACATCTTTAAGATGACTCAATAAGGGGATGAATCTTTAAAAGACTATGTTGAACAGTTCATGTTCAGTGTACAAAAATTCAAGCAAAGTGCACTTGGAGAAGAACCTTTAAAACTCATCTTATTGAAAGGAGTCAAAGAATATTGTCTGGAAGACTTGGACCTAATAAGTGGAGGGGATATTTCCCACCTAACATTCACACATATCAAAGAGCTAAGCAAGAATTATTCTAGATCTACCATAATTAAAGTCAGGGGTAATAAGCTCCCATTGGTAGCTAAAAATGGCCTGTTAAAAAATTAAAGTTATTAACTTATTATAAGACATGAAATATGATATCATTAGTCATTTAGATAACCAAATGGATAATATGCACTCAAGACAAAATAAAGTATCTTTGGATCAAGCTTTAACCATTTACTATCTAGATTGTAAGAAGAAAAAAGTAGATTGTAGATGTCACGAGGTTCAGGGTAAAGTGGCTCAAATCATAGCTAAATAACCATAAAAAATAGAGATAAAATATATAAGAGGAGATGGTGACTAGGTTTTCTATGTTGTATAAATAAGGCCATGGGTTTAATAACCATCTTATCAAGGTATGGGACAAAATCCACCTTTTGCAAATTCTACCTCCTTTAATTCAAAATTTGCAAATAGTAGTCCCAATTGGACTAGTCCTTAGATGAATGTTTTAACTCATAATTTTAGATAGTAGTGACCTCAAGCAAGATACCCCACCACCTCTTAACATCCTCTAAAAAATATATCCCCACCTTGGATATAAGTTTGGCAACCACCCCAAGGTCCACCCTTCACAAACCAGTAGAAATAGCCCTGAAGACCTAATCAACCATGGGTAAACTCTCCATCAGGATTTCCTCCATAATAGAAACAACAACCTCCTTCTTTTATGCCCAAGACACAAGTTTCACCCAAACCTAACCAACTACCTACCCAGCTCATATATAATCTTGTAAATAAGCTGGTGCAACCCACATTTAGTACTAAACCTAGTCAATACCTAACATACATAGTGAACATCAATGAAGTTCACCTCCATTTAGAAAAAGTTATACCACCCCCAACACCACCCATAATAATGGATTTAGATCATGAAACCCCAAAATATCATGTTAACCCACCTTCATCACCATAATAAATCTATGAGCCAACAAATAAAGCTTTTGATAAAATAATCCCACCATTTCCAAAATGTCTCAGCCTTCAATGCCATATAATTGAACTTGAGTTTGATTTCATGGGACAACTCAAGAATATTTGTGTCAAAATCCCTCTATTCCAAGTCATCAAGGATGCACCCATATATTTTAAAGCTGTTATAAACCTCTGTCTATGAAAACATAGAAGGAAGAAAAAGATCCCAATACTATGCATATGATTGGATAGCTAATAGACATCATGTTGGGAAACACCCTACCAAAGAAATATTCAAATCTAGGATGCCCAGTATTAATAGTCTATATCCATAACCAACATCTATCCAATACATTGATAGACTTGGGGGATACAAAAAATGTAATGAAAAATGAAGCTATACACAAACTACAGCTAAATAATATTCATTCCACATCTACAATGTTGTAAATGGTTGAAAGGTCTATAGTTAGACTAGAAGGAATCATTGAAGACGTTTTCATTACTATAGATTCTTAGGAGTATCCTATAGATTTCATTATGTTACATCCTAAGTCTAATTTAGGTGGATACCCTGTTATCTTAAGATGACCTTGGCTTGCCACAATTGACACCTTCATCATCTATAGATTAGTTAACATGATGATATCCAATGATAACCACACTAAGAAGTTGGTCCTTTATCCCCCAACACAACCAATTTTTACACTAGAGAATACATTATGGGCTAAAAAAAATGAAGCAAATCAGTCTCCCTTGATTCATATATCTACCATAGACCATGCATGCACATTGGTTGATCATGAGGAAGATAAAATTCTCTCCAATGTTCTTCAGCATAATTATCAAACTCCTAATACATATCTCAACCACTTGCAATGTGTCGAGTGCCCATTTTCCAACTTTTAGGAATTGAATAATTCTGATGCATCTATATAATACATATTCCACTAACTACTTCCTCATAGTTGTAACCAAACCAAATCCATTAATAATATATAAATGATGAAATCACTCTCATAGAAAATTGAAATTTATTCAAGAAAAACATTGATTATTAATAGAAAGTTGGATTTAAATGAGAAAAAGTGCCTAGTCAGTATGTTGCATGCAAACCAACATGATTTTACATGAGATTATGAGGATATTCAAGGAATTAGGATAGAAACATGAACACATCATATCTACATCAAATAAGAGTGCTAACTAATCAGACATCTAGTATGTAAGATGAATTTAGCTCTTTAATAAATAGTCAAAGTAGAATTAAAAAAAACCCTAACTATTGAATTTATATATCCCATCTCAAATAGTGAATGAGTTTCTCCATTGGTAATTATACCAAATAAAAATGGAGAATGGCATGTATGCATAAATTATAGGGAAATCAACACAGAAACTAGGAAGGATCACTTTCCTCTACCCTTCATTGATCAAGTGTTGGACACACTAGCAGGGAAGAAATATTTTGTCTTCTTAGATGGCTTCAGTGGTTACAATTAGATTAGAATTGCTCCTGAGGCTAGAAAAAGACCACCTTTAGTTATCCTTAGGGTAATTATGCTTATGTTGTATTACCCTTTGGGATGTGTAATGCTCCTATAGCATTCTAGAGGGATGTCCTAAATATCTTTATAGATATGGCCAATGAATGTGTAGAAATCTATATTGATGACTTCACTATGTATGGAGAAACATTTGATGAGTACCTCAAAAACTTGGAAAAAATGTTACAACATTATTAGGAGCACCATTTTTCTCTCAGTCAAAAGAAATGCTACATGCTTATGACAAAAGGTATTATCTTAGGCCACTACATATCTGCTATAGGAATTAATGTTAACCCTATAAAAATTATCATAATCAAAAACCTACTTGTTTCTAAAAAACAAAAAGATGTTAGGAGTTTTTTGGGACATGTTGGTTACTATATGAGATTTATCAATAATTTTAGTAAAGTAGAAACACCATTGTTCATCCTTCTAACTAAAGATGTTAAATTTATCTAGACTCCTACCTATGATATAGCCTTCAAATAATTAAATGAATTATTGACCACCACCCCTATTCTACGTGGTCTTGATTGGAAGCTTCCCTTCCATATTCACTTAGATGCTTTAGATACTACCCTAAGTGTTGTGCTTGGCCAAAAATAGGAAGCACTCAATTATGCCATATATTTTGTAGGAAAAAACCTATAGGCAACATAATTAAATTACATAGTTACTAAAAAAGAGTTATTAGTGGTAGTCTATGCTATCAACATGTTTCATCACTACATGACAAGGTATCAAGTCTTTATTCACATAGACCATGTATCCATTCAATACCTTATAAACAAAACAACTATTCCAGATAGAGTGATAAAATGTTTTCTCTTATTATAAGAATTTAATATCACTATTATAGACAAGCCTAGTAGAGACAATGTGGTGGTCGACTTCATATCACACTTAAAATCCTCTAAAGAAGATACCATAGTAGATGAGTCATTTCTATATGAGCACCTATTCTCTCTCACCCTTACCACACCTTAGTATGTTGATATTGTTAACTACCTTGTAATAGGGCTACTTCTACAACACTTCTTCCCTAGACAAAGGAGAGCTTTGATTAAAAAAAGTGATAGATATTCATGGCTATCTAGATTTATTTTCTATACTAGGCCTAACTCCATCATCAAAAGATGTCTCAGAGAAGATAAAGTTTTAGATATCCTCAAATCCTACCATGATAAACCCTATGGATGACACTTTATATCCAAGTGTACAACAGTCAAAATTTTAATATAGGATACTACTGGCCCTCACTCCATAAAGAAATAATAAGGTATACTTCTCATTGTGATAGATGTCAACATATGGAGAGACCCACTTTTTTAGATGAAATGCCTTTATAACCTCAAATGGTGCTTGAATCATTAAAAAAATAGGTCCTAGACTTTTTAGGCTCTTTTGATCCAAAATCCAACAAAAAAGAGTACATCCTTGTATGTACTGACTATGTCACTAAATGGGTAGAAGTAAAGGCTCTTACACATGCTAGGGATGAGAAGGTGGAAACTTTCCTCTATGAATAAATATTCACAAGATATGGTGTGCCATGAGAAATAGTCACTAATCAAGGACCCCAATTCACTACTAACTTAATTAATGCCTTAGTCTAATAATATGAGATTATGTACAAGAAATCAACTTCATATCATCCATAGTCCAATGAGTAGGTGGAAGTTACCAACAAGGAGTTATAAAATGCTTTGACAAAGACTTTTAGTATGTCTCATAAAGATTGGGAGGCTAGGTTTTTTGAATCTGGGTGGGCTTACAAAATCACATGGAAGACCACTATAGGCTTCACTCCATATGATTTGGTCTATGGAAAGAAACCTATCTTTCTAATTGAATTTGAGCACAAGACCTTACGAATAACATTAGAATTTGGGATGAATATATCTAAAGCATAGAAGGAAAGGCTTCTATAGTTGAATGCCTTAGATGAATATATATAATATGCATTATAAAAAAATAGAGTTTGTACATCAACAATGGATTAGATGGCATGATAGGTATATTAAGACTAGGAAGTTCAATATAGGAGATTGGGCCCTTATTTTTAACTCAAAATACAAGGATCACAAGGGAAAACTCTAGACTAGATGGCTTGGTCCTTTTGAGATTGAGCATGTTTATGAAAATGGAGAAGTGTAACTACAAACCATTGATTTGGTAAGATTATGTCTTCTAGTTAATAGCCAAAGACTCAAGTTGTAAAAAAAGGCACTCACTTAGGAGGAGTTTACTAGACACATATGTAAGCAATTATAAGATGGATACAATGTTGTACTGGATAGGCATGCTATCTCACTAGATAAAGGGAACACGAGTTCACACTCAGATGAAGAAGGAGAGGAGGACATCTTATCCCTCCTCTAGTATGACAAATGAGACTTTCACCTGGTCCTTAACTAGTCACCCTTCTAGGTGACTTGGAAAGGACCCTAAATAGACATTCTACTAGAAACAATAACTAGAGTAAAAAAATAAAGAGAGCCCAACAATGAAACCCATTTTTTGGGTGTTATAGGTAGCTTTTAGGTGGAAAACCAACCTGATAGTTACCTAGAACTATAAAATGGGCCTAAATAGAAAACCAACTTACTAGTTATTTAGGAGTAAAAAAGAGAGAGAGAGCAAAGAGAAAAACAACAATCATTCATAACACAACTATTTAAGTTACCAAGGGTTTTCTACAGTTGTTATATGCACCTTTGCCACTAAAGGTTTTACTCTAGTTGCTACAAATAATTATATAGCTGCTACAAGCACCTTCTACATAGTTGGGCATCACTTTGTAGCTTGTTATGAGCTTCACCTATAGCTACTACAAGTACTTCCTTATGCCCATTCTCACATTTGTAAAGTGCATGTAGGTTAGATACTCTTACAATTCTCACCTATGGCTTGGCTATTAGCTTTTGGGCACCACATAAGAGTCATCAGAAAACCTTGTGGAATAATTAAGAAGGATTGGAATAGAAAACATCATATCTATTGCTCAGAAATACTCCTAAATACCAAGCTACAAAGCCACAATAAAACATACACTTTCCCTCTCCATTTGGAAGTGTTGCAGACTAGAATTTATGCCTACAAGGACACCCATGATTCATTTTTAGTTTTTGGTCATTTCATGGAGATGATTTCACTGTATTGACTAGGGAGATTTAAGATTTATTTGACACATACATCCCATGTTTGAAGACCCTATTGATTACTGAAGCCAAGTCCACTAGGCATAGAACCTACAAGGAATAAGATAGTATAAAGACAATTATCACCCAGTTCATGCAGAGAAAGGTCACCAAGCAACAACACCCTCAAATACCCACTTTTAGGTTCATCCAACCCATCACTTGGATCACCCATCTCTTAAATAATCACCTTGTGATAGGAGAGTAATCATCTTTCATCAAAGTCTTAGACCCCTATTCTAGTTTCATGTAAGCTATCATGCATTACATGCAAGTGAGCTAAGAGCATCATCAAATCCTAACCATCAGTGACCTCCTAATCACTCTATAAGGGGTCTACTTCAATATAGTTACAAATACTAACCCAATCATTTCATCCTATCAAAAATTTACATGTAAATACTTACATGCCAACATATATGTAATTCCTCGACATCACCCTAGGCACACTATTAATAAAAAGGTACACTGTATATATTAATCATTTAAAAATTATTCATTATTTTAATATAACATGTATGATATTAATATGAATATCAAATCATGAATTATGTCATTAATTTAATATCCATCACATCACCTCTAAACTCACATAGTGTCATCCCAACCCGCACTTATACTCCTAATTATGACCCCACTTTATCCCTTCCTTCCTATTCACTCCACATCACCTAAGGACATGTGATAGATAAATTGGAGGGAGGATGATTTGGGTTATAATTACACACACTAAAATAACCCTACGTGTGGGGATTAGACACTATAATTTGTAACCCTGCAACTTGCAACCTCACATCTACCATTGTTGAATAAAACCTTGCTTTGTTATAGGCAAATTTCCATAGGCCAAATAGAGTGTGTTGACATTTATTGGTTAAAAGGATTGATAAATAAGTTGAACTTAGAAATATGGGAGAGAAAATTGTGAAGAGAGGACCTATGGATCATAGGCAACTTTAAGAAGACCAAGCTAGTTAGGATGTCTTTAATAGAGCTAGTTGGACCATTTATTTTGAGAAGTTGAAACTTTTCTCAAAGCCTCCTACTAGGTAATTTGTAGGTTCCTTTGATGAAAACCAAGCCACTATACATGGCATCACATTTCTAGTCACTAAAGACTTGGTGAGCCAAGCAACTGGGATGCCAAGTATGGGAGAAAACTAGTAAGACAAACCCAATGGCCAAGAAGCTAGACATTAGTTTTTCCAAGAAAATGAAATACTAGTATTAAATAAAGGAGGTGTGGAAAGACTTAACTTACCTATAACATGGAGGGAGATAACATCATACATCATCGAGTACATGACATGTTAAGGAAGGTATTCTATAATTTACACTTATTTGTTTATGTTTCTAAATCTCTTAAGGCATAAAATAGTTGTTGACGTAAGAGATTGCACCCTTTGGCAGGAAGTCAAAATTCTTGCCTTCTCCTCACAACATGGAAACTCCCCTCTCACCTGTGAGATGGCGAAGCTGGAGGGGAGAGTCTCTAGATAAGGGCTAGCTCCCTTTGATGCATCGTGTTTGTTCCAGCAAGTGCAAAACACATATATATAGGTAGATATAATAAAAGGGGGGGATGAAAAGGGAGAAAGATGAAAGAAAAAAAACTACTCTAAAGAGGTGATGCACCAAAATAAGTCAAACTTCACACATCCACTCTTGAAATCAAACAAATGCATACATACACTACACACTTGGCAGAAGGACCAGGCTGCAAGAAACTATCAGGGAGGCTTTCATGAAAACACAGGAAACAAAAAATCACTAAGGCGTTGTGAAATGCACACTATAAGTAACTTCCTCTATTCTGGTCTTCTAAATGTCAGCTCTTCTCCTTTTAGCTTCAAAAATGGCACCTTGTAGATAACAGGTCTGCTGGTGTTGAACCTGTGAGAGCATCAAGAAACAATGACTAAACACAAACAAACACTCAAGACATACTCTGAAAAATATCTATCCAAATGGAGGTAAAAACTGCGTTTATTTGATTCAGGTGAAAATTTTGCCAGGGCTACACCTTAGCAAAAATGTGGGAGATTCTTTTACAAAATGACAAGTCTTTCAATATATAGGAGAAGCAAGGAGGCCATTTGGCACTCCTTTTTTACAAGCAGCATACGCGTCCCTTCATTGGGAAGAGGAAAACACTATTGTCAATGTCATCATTCTAGAAGAGGCCTGCTAAAACCATGCTATATAATCACCAAATTTGACTTTGGAATTTGAGCATTAATGTGAAACACAGGCTGCACCCTCTTTTCTGCAAATAGACTGAGATTTGTCCCCTTTTCAATGCATGGGCCATGTTGTTTGCTGTTTGTGCCATTTGGGATTGTCAGGCAATAAATCGCCTTCCATTGCCACTTGGACTGCATTGTTGCTTCTGCACCTTGTCATTCTTGTCTTTTATCAATCTTGTCTTATCTGGCTCATCTGCCCCCTTGGGCAAACATTCTGGTGGGTCACTACATCTAGGCTCCTTCTTTTCCATGGTTAGCTCTCTACCAATTTGAAAGGGAATGGCTATTTCACTTCATTAATATTGACGGCCTTGGGGACGTCCTTGCTCCTGTTAAAACACTATCAAGTCCATTCACTTGCTTCGAGCCTTCTTAATTTCTTCACAGGCATCTTTCTCTGTCCATGTCACCTTCCTGAAGGGAGGGTGACCCTTCAGCCTTCGAAATGTCCCCTTTTGCATTTGGGTCAGAAGTCCCCCACAAGGGCACCTGCCCTTCGGGGTCCTTCGGCGAGTCACTTGCGTCCCTGCAGACATTTTCTCAGGGTTCTAGTTTTACTCTGCATATCCCACGGGCTTTGTATATTTTCCATAGACTTTTATCCATGGACATTTTCTCGTGGACAAAAAGTCTGCAGAAATTCTCCCAGGTAGTCTGGCTTTGCTTTTGTATTCTACAGACTTTTTTCGCAAACAATTTCTTGTGGACAAAAAGTTTGCAGAAATTCTATCCACTCTCTACTTTTGTGTTGAACTACGTCCAAATTCCTTTGGACTTTTTGTCCAAAGGAATTCCTTCGGGCAAAAAGTCTGAATGAATTCAGGACTTAGTCTTTTGAGAAAAATGAACTTTGAACTGAACCTTGAACTTTAGACTTACTCGATCCTTTGCATTGAAGCACCCACCCCTTTTCAAGGGCCTTTCAAATTAGAAGACTCCCCTTTAGCTAAGAGCATACCCTTGAACCAAGCCCGTTGAACCAAAATTTGGCTCAACGGTTCAAGGGTTCAACCAAGCGCGCCGATGGACAAGGCCGATGAACCTTTTCCTTTGAACTAAGCCCATTGAACTTGAACTTGAACCAAGTACGTTGAACTTAGCCCGTTGAACCAAAAAATTGGTTCAACGGTTCAATGATACGAAGGTTCAATGCTATTAAAATGAGATGCTTGAACCGAACAATGAACCCTTTGAACCAAGAGCCGCTGAAACACTTGAACCAGGCCATGAACCAAACATGTTAAACCTCTTTGTTGAACTGTGCCCTTGAACCAAGGCCGAATGAAAACTATGTTGAACTAATGCAATCTAAAGATGACTAGATTTAAACAGTAGGGGAAGAAGGTGACCAAAATTTTGCCTGTGGGAAAAAATTGGTCAACAAATTGGTGACTCACAGGGGAAGCATGCCTGCTATGCTTAGAACCTAGTTGCCTTGCAGTCCATTGGGCACGGAGTCAAATGCAGCTATGCAAGAATTAGTAACATCCCCAAAGATCTGAGAATCAAACATGAATCCTTTACCCCAGATGTAAAGGGAAAACACACAAGGCTAAAAATGTTATCTGTGCAAATTGAACTTAGGGAAAAATAGGAAAAGAAACTAAAAATAAACTACTATATACAGCTAACCAGGAATGTTCGTCTTCCTCCTAGATCAAAAATAAAACTTTTCAAGTCCCCTTTCTAGCAAAAGGACTTATGGTGCCAAGAAAATAGCTAAATGAAAAAGAGAGTTGGTGACTTGCTCCTCTTGCCTGCCACCTGAGTTGGCTGGTACCTGAGTGGAGATTCAAACATGCTCCCAATGTATACATACTATGTTTGTCCTTGGAAGGCTGTTGAATGCTGGTCCCTTATATTGGTGCTCCTCACCAAGAAATCAATGGCTACTAGCTCATCACCATAAGCCCTTTGATCTACACATTCCCTCTGCAATGTATCATGGTCTGAATTGTTTCCTTCTACCTCATTAAAGACTTTGTCAGACTCATCCTCTACTTCATTTTGGACTTCTCAAAGAAGGGTGACTGTTGTGATGTCTAAAATGGAATCACAAACTAATTTCTCATCCCACAGAACATCACCTCTCTATTTAAAACTCTCTACTTCAAGGCATTCCTCCAGGAAGACAGACCTCTCCTTTTCCACCTCGAAGATCAGGTGCTCTAGATGTTCAAAAGTATCCACCTGATCTTCATCCAACTCAGGCTCTTCAATGTAGACGTCCTCATCATTAGAAAAACAAGGAAGTTTATCAAACAGAGGGGAAGAGAGCTCACCATGCTTTTGTTCCTCCTCATATTGCTGGAACATCTACATCTATGCAAGACCTGCATCTTCTCCATTGCTGATAAGGTCTTCACAAGGAGCATCAATGATGATTTCACCGTCATTGTCACTCATGATAGGCTCTTGAATAACTATAGATTAGATATTTTACTCCTCACCTACCTCTTGAAAAATAGGTTCTTCCTTGAGAAGGGGCGAATTGGAGAAAACATGTGGAAGAGGAGGCATTCCTTGAGCTAGAATCAAATGATTCTCCTCCTTCCACTTGGTCAGTACTTCATCAATATTAGTTATGGCCTAATAACTCTCTTGAAAATGTGTAGGTGGGGTGTACTCAGACATAAAATGCACTATTTGGTCTGAGCCATCCATCACACATTGGCTGAGGAATCTTCCTCTGGATTCTAACTATGCAATTCTCCTGGCTAGATCTTCTTGGAAGAGCTTTTCCTAGAGGTCATCAGCATTATCATGAGTAGGCATAGCTTCAGCTTCTTCAAGGTTTTGAGAAAAACCTTGCTTCTCCTCTTCCTTACTACCCCATGATTCTACTATTTTTCCCCAATTTAGGATTTCAAAATTTCAATTTTGCTCCTGTGAACAGGCAGTAACTCTGTTTTCCACAAGGTCCTGGGGCTCCTCCACAAGGTTTGGAAATTTTATCTCTCTTTCAAGAAGCAACCTCATCCTGGCCTCTAAATCTTCAATTTGCTTGGCTAGATTGATCTGAAAGATTCTTTCTTGGAGGTCACCAGCATTATCCTCTTCTAAGCTCTAAGCTGATCCCTGGCAATCCTTCCTCCAACTCAGAATCTGTGCATTATGCTGAAGGACTTGGGGAGGTTGGGAAATGCAAGGAAAAGACTGTTGAAGAGGGATGTGTTGGCTAGGGGTACTATTCTCAATGGGAGATTCACAATATAAGGAATTTAGAAGGTTCATCTCCATGGGAGGTTATTCTGATGCCATTTGGTGTTGGAAAGCCAGGTGCACGGGATTGAGAGTGAAAGCATTTGATGAGCTAGAGTGGGTGAGTGCTATCTGATAAAAAGGATTTAGTGCAAAAGAAGGGGTTTTTTTAAGATTAAGAGGGGGTGCACAAAGCTAACTACCATGAATAGATGGATTTATCCATTTTGTTACCTCCTCCTCCATGGATTGCAAGGCCTGTGCTTGCCTAAACAAACACTCTTCTTTATACATCAGCTCTTGCTGATACCTATACTGCTCTTCCAGTCTGTCAATTTCCATTGTCTGCCTTTCAAACTCCAACTCCATTTCCCTTATCATTGTAGGGCAACTAAGAGAGCCACTTGAGGGGATTGCATGAATATCTAGAGCCTGATCATAATCATATGAAGGAAAACAAGACCCATGATTTTATGCAAAAGAAGTATACATACAAGATGGTTTTTGATGGCACCAGGTTGCTTAACTAGCGGATTTAACTTAGAGTCGCTAGATATTGAAGATAAATTTGATTTTTTGTAATAGGACCAGCATCAATCCTAATACCTTACTGTGTTGTCAAACTGTGTGTCCCACTGGGCATGCCAAAACTATTGACACAAGAGATTGCACCCTTTGGCAGGAAGTCAAACTTCTTACCTTCTCCTTGCAACATGGAAACTCCCCTCTCACCTGTGGGATGGTGAAGCTGGAGGGGAGAGTCTCTAGATAAGGGCTAGCTCCCTTTGATGCATCGTGTTTGTTCCAGCAAGTGCAAAACACACACACACACACACACACACACACACACACACACACACACACACACACACACACACACACACACACACATAGGTAGATATAATAAAAGGGGGGGATGAAAAGGGAGAGAGATGCAAGAAAACAAACTACTCTAAAGAGGTGATGCACCAAAATAAGACAACCTTCACACATCCACTCTTGAAATCAGACAAATGCATACATACACTACACACTTGGCAGAAGGACCAGGCTACAAGAAACTAGCAGGGAGGCTTTCATGAAAACACAAGAAATAGAAAATCACTGAGGTGCTGTGAAATGCACACTGTAAGTAACTTCCTCTATTTTGGTCTTCCAAATATCAGCTCTTCTCCTTTCAGCTGCAGAAATGGCACCTTGTAGACAATAGGTCTGCTAGTGTTTTACCTATGAGAGCATCAAGAAATAATGATTGAACACAAACAAACACTCAAGACATACTCTGAAAAATATCTATCCAAATGGAGGTAAAACTTGCATTTATTTGATTCAAGTGAAAATTTTGTCAGGGCTATGCCTTAGCAAAAATGTGGGAGATTCTTTTACAAAATGACAAGTCTTTCAATATATAGGAGAAGCAAGGAGGCCATTTGGTGCTCCTTTTTTACAAGTGGCATGTCAAGATCTAGGAAGCACCATTTATTACCAAGCAACTAAATATGCAAAATTAACTAGAAGCAATAAGTAACTAGAATCAGAAACAACACAGAATATGAGAGACAATACCCAATTGTATTAATACTCTTCCAAAAGGAAATACAACAAAGAAGATGTCATAGTCTTCTTCCTTACATCTCTAGAGCTCACACACATCTAGAGCATAAACAATAAATCTCTTCAAGAGCTCACTCTCTCTCTTACGGTCCCAACACACAACTCAAACACAGAGTTGGTGTTCACCTCCACCAGCCAGTAACAACACCGCCAGTCAACCAGTTAGTAACAATACTGCCAGTACACTGAGTATACACACATACTCAACTGAGTACACAATGTACTCCAAGTAGATCTCCCATGAAATTGCAATAACCTGCAACTCAAATGATCTTACTTTGGAAGGATCTACCTTGCCTTCCTCTATTGCTCTCTGATCGAGTACACACCGTACTCCAAGTAGATCTCTCATGAACTTGCAACCTATTGTGTTGCTGTCCTCCCTGATCTTGTACACTTGTAAATCAATTTGGTTCTGCACCCCTACAAACTTGGATCCCTCACCCACATACACCTATAGATCAACCGATCTTACTTATCACATGTAGATCTCCTAACATGGCCTTGCACACCTGCTGACCAAGATCCTACATACATGAAGAACCCTTCTGATTCTCCAAACCAGGATCCACACTTGGCACTGTGGTACTAGGAGGAACACACCTTGCTCTCTTCACTCTGAAGGAGCTAATTTTTGCTCTCTTACTCTCTAGCACTAATTACAATACAACCCATGAGTCTATTATATAGATCTCATGCAAACAATAATTATAAATCTAATTACAATAATTACATCCATAGCTCAAGTCTAAAATTGGCCTTCTACATGCAAACAACCGGTTCGTTAACTAACTATTCATGCAACTGACAGTTCTAGAACCACACAAGCGACCGACATCAGTCCCTGTCTGCCTAGAGATGACTAACACTGGCTGATCCCTGACCGATGTCGATTGCTCTTCTCATTGTATATGACTGACATTGGCTGATCAGACCGATGTCGATTGCTCTGCAACTCAGCAACCTCCTCCATGTCTGCATCAGTGAAGCTTTTAGCTCCATAACCTAACAATCTCCCACTTAGAGATAAATAGTTACACTATACTTGTACCTTACCCCATCTAATCTATTTTTTAGCTTGTATCCCTCTTCAAGCTCAACCTTGAAGACCAACCACCACAAATCCTATGGTGTAAACCCTGTCATCCAAGTAACCTGCCACATCCACATCTACAAACCCATGTAGAAAAGAACTTGACCCTGCATAGCATGTCAACCTGCTACTGGTCCCTCTTAGATACTTGAGAATCCACTGAACTGCCCTCCAATGCTTCTTTCCTGGATTGGCTACAAACTTTTTGACAACACCCACTGCTTGGGAAAACTCAGGGAGTAAACATGTACTCAACCTCATCATGTGATTGGGGACCCTGTTCTGTGAACTATCTATCCATAGGTGTGCTTCCCTATTTTGCATCCTGCACTACCTTCACACAATCATCTTGTGACAACATCAACATGTGATCTCCCTGTCTCTAGGATTACTCATGCCAAATAATTTCACTGCTCCCAAATCCTTCATGACAAACCACTGAACTAACCTTACCCTTAGCTCAACAAAACCCTGTATGTCTGAACCTGCACCAAGCTCATCCTCCACATACAACAATAGGATAATGTCATGACCATCATCCACTTGGTAAGACAAACACAATGGTTATAATGACATTGACTAAAGCCCTGCTTTGTCATCCACCTGTCAAAACCTGTACCACTGTCTTGTACCTTCCTCAAGACCATATGACCTAGCCTTCCATATCACGTGTTCATTCTCTCTATTCTTTAACTAAGGTATACATTTATCTTTTAGTGCTTTCATACCGGCTGGCAACCCTACCAAATATCTTGTTTGGTTCTGCATCTTGTTCATGCCATGCTCCCATTGTTTCCTGGATCCTTTCTGCTCTGTAGTGAGCAACGAGTATAAAAAAGAGGAACAATGAATTTGAGGCTTACTTACCCTTTCAATCCTCCACATGGGCGTCTGAGACTCCTTAACAACTTGCTATCTATCCAAAATCCATTCTAGTGACCGACCTCAGTCACCACATAGTCTGCATCTGACCGACGTTGGTTCCATGCGACTATCCAGGTCGATGACGCCGGTTATCCTATCGATGTCGGTCTCCACCTACCCAACACCACCAACTTATCTGGTCTACACATGACTGATGTCGATACCTGTCTATTTGATGTCAGTTCCCTTAACCGATGCCGGTAACTATGTTCACCTGTGAGTGATGACTTTTTACCCACAAGCTTTTTTTGAATCATACCCATGTCCAAACTGCCCTACTCAGAGGTATCCAGCCCCATCCGCTGATCTCTATCCATCATCTCCTCCAAGAACATCAAGGCTTTCCAGTTCTTAAGTTTGTCAAAGACATCTGACTTCCTCTTAAGAACATGCATCTCCTTCTTGCTCATGTGACCAAGCCTACAAAGCCATGTCTTCACAACAGAAGAAGAATCAATAATACAAGCAAGTAGATAAAGAGTACCTACTTTCTTACCACATGCTAATTCAAGTACATCCTTGGTAACATTCCAAGAATCCACTGTGAGAGTTCCTGTGCATCTCTCATCACCCAACTTTCCTGAAGTAATTAGCTGCATCTTCAAGACTGGGACCTGCATGACCTCCTTCAATACCCATGTGTTGGCCACCTGCAATTTCAGCCGCATTTCCCCTTTGCCAAAACTTTGACAAGGCTCACCAACTCCTCTAATTGGGGCTGCATGGAAAGAAGCAACATAATCTATAAACCAAGATTCTACTTTATCCAAGAAACATCCCAGAGCATCTTGTGCAACAACACCTGCAACATCTGCTTCTTCAGTTCTTTCATGTTGATCTGCTACCAACCAACAATCTTTCTTTCCCTGCTCTTTCTTTCCATAACACCATAATCGACCATTCATGTTTTTCAATTCCTCCATTCTTAGTGTACTTTCTTCTGCCATTGCTATACTCCCACTCAATCAGAAACCCCTGAGAGTGACCTATAATCAAACACAAACCTGGTCCCTGCAACCTTAGCTCTTATACCACTTTGTCAAGATCTAGGAAGCACCATTGATTACCAAGCAACTAAATATGCAGAATTAACCAGAAGTAATAAGTAACTAGAATAAAAAACAACATAGAATATGAGAGACAATACCCAATTATATTAATACTCTTCCAGAAGGAAATACAACAAAGTTGATGCCACAGTCTTCTTCCTTACATCTCTAGAGCTCACACACATCTAGAGCATAAATAGTAAATCTCTTCAAGAGCTCACTCTCTCTCTTACGATCCCAACACACAACTCAAACACAAAGTTGGTGTTCACCTCCACCAGCCAGTAACAACACTACCAATCAACTAGTCAGTAACAATACTGCCAGTACACCGAGTATACACACATACTCAATCGAGTACACAACACACTCCAAGTAGATCTCCCATGAACTTACAACAACCTACAACTCAAATGATCTTACTTTGGAAGGATCTACCTTGCCTTCCTCTATTGCTCTCTGATCGAGTACACATCGTACTCCAAGTAGATCTCTCATGAACTTGTAACCTGTTGTGCTGATGTCCTCCTTGATCTTGCACACCTGCAAATCAATCTAGTTCTGGACACCTGCAAACCTAGATCCCGCACCCACATACACTTGCAGATCAACCGATCTTACTTACCACATGTAGATCTCCTAACGTGGCCTTACACACCTACTGACTAAGATCCTACATATATGAAGAACCCTTCTAATTCTCCAAACCAACACCCACACTTGGCACTGTGGCACTAGGAGGAACACACCTTGCTCTCTTCACTCTGAAGGAGCTAATTTTTGCTCTCTTACTCTCTAGCACTAATTACAATATAGCCCATGAGTCTATTATATAGATCTCATGCAAATAATAATTAGACATATAATTACAATAATTAGATCCATAGCTCAAGTCTAAAATTGGCCTTTTACATGCAAACAACCAGTTTGTTAACTAACTGTTCATGTAACTGATAGTTTTAAAACCACACAGGTGACTGACGTCGATCCCTATTTTCTTGGAGGTGACTGACACTGAACGATCCTTGATCGACGTCGGTTGCTCTTCTCACTGTATATGACTGACATCGGCTTATCAGACTGATGTCAGTTGCTCTGCAACTCAGAAACCTCTTAGCAACCTCTTCCATGTCTGCATTAGTGAAGATTTTAGCTCCACAACTTAATATGGCATATGTGTCCCTTCATTGGGAAGAGGAAAACACTGTTGTCAATGTCATCATTCTAGAAGAGGCCTGTTAAAACCATGCTATATAATTGCAAAATTTGACTTTGGCATTTGAGCATTAATGTGAAACATAGGCTGCACCCTCTTTTTTGCAAATAGATTGAGATTTGTCCCCTTTTCAATGCACGGGCCATGCTATTTGCTATTTTTGCCATTTGGGATTATTAGGCAATAAATTGCCTTCCATTGCCACTTGGACTACATTGTCACTTCTGCGCCTTATCATTCTTGTCTTTTATCAATCTTGTCTTATATGGCTCATTCAGCCCCTTGGGTGAACATTCTGGCAGGTCACTGCATCTGGGCTCCTTCTTTTCCATGGTTAGCTCTCTACCATTTTGAAAGGGAATGGCTATTTCATTTCATTAATTTTGATGGCCTCGGGGATGTCTTTGCTCCTGTTAAAACACTATCAGGTCCATTTGCCTACTTTGGCCTTCTTAATTTCTTTTCGGGCATCTTTCTCTATCCATGTCACCTTCCTAAAGGGAAGGTGACCCTTCGGCCTTCAAAATGTCCCCTTTTGCATTTGGGCTGGAAGTCCCCCACAAGGGCACCTGCCCTTCAAGGTTCTTTAGTGAGTCACTTGCATCCCTACGGACATTTTCCCTGGGTTTTGGTTTGACTCTACATATCCTACAGGATTTGTATATTTTCCACAAACTTTTGTCTGTGGACATTTTCTCGTAGACAAAAATTCTATGGAAATTCTCTTGGGAAGTTTGGCTTTGCTTTTGTATTCCATGAACTTTGTCTGCAGACAATTTCCCGCAGACAAAAAGTCTACAAAAATTTCGTCCACTCTCTGCTTTTGTGTTGAGCTGCATCCAAATTCCTTCAGACTTTTTGTCTGAAGGAATTCCTTCAAGCAAAAAGTTCAAAGGAATTCAAGACTTAGTCTTTTAAGAAAAATGAACTTTGAACTAAACCTTGAACTTTGGACTTACCTGATCCTTTGCATTGAAGCGCCCGCCCCTTTGCAAGGGCCTTTCGAATTAGAAGACTCCCCTTCGGCTAAGGGCATACCCTTGAACCAAGCCCATTGAACCAAAATTTGGTTCAACGGTTCAAGGGTTCAACCAAGCGTGCCAATGAACAAGGCCGATGAACCTTTTCCTTTGAACCAAGCCCATTGAACTTTAACTTGAACCAAGTATGTTGAACCTAGCCCATTGAACCAAAAAATTGGTTCAACGGTTCAACAATACGAAGGTTCATTGCTATTGAAATGAGATACTTGAACTGAATGATGAACCCTTTGAACCAAGAGCCACTGAAACACTTGAACTAGGCCATGAACCAAACATGTTGAACCTCTTCATTGAACTGTGCCCTTGAACCAAGGCCGAATGAAAACTGCATTGAACTTATGCAATATGAAGATGACTGGCTTTAGACAACAGGGGAAGAAGGTGATAAAAATTTTGCCTGTGGGGAAAAATTGGTCAACAATAGCCATTAATGTTCTAAATTTTTTATGGAATATTTTTAAAAAGATGTCCAAAGAGTACTAGAAGGGTATTGAAACAACCCTATCCCATCACTACCTAATATGTCTAATAACCAAACAAGGAGTAAAATCTGTCAGACCTAATTTAAGTTGGGAACAATTTTTAGCCCTAAACAATAATGAACCTTAGCAAAAACAGGGCATTAATGAGAAGGAATCCTTTCAGGAGTAGGCCCAACAAATTTTACAAGAAGATGTTGTGGGCACTAGTGCTACTGGCTAGCCCATAGCTACTGAGGGTCCATCTGAGACTGCTATGGGCAAGAAAAAGAGAAGGAAATTGGTCCTACCTCTTTTAGACATAGAAGAGGAAATCCCATAATATCATATTCCTTCTCCCACTATTTCCTCACCATAGATTGATTCCTCCACATTGTCTCTTTCTAGGCAATAAGAAGTTCTCTTATCAACTACTGCATAAGAAAAACAAACTCCATCAGTCACCCCTTTTGAAAGGAAAATGAAAACCAAAAGGAAGAAACCCATGGTATCAAAAAGGAGACCTCCTCCTAGGATATCTCAAATAATTAAGAAACAAAATACCACTACAACTTCCCTAACCATAGATATCAATGATGATGAGAAACTAAATAAAGAGCCTAGGGTTAGGAAGAACCCTAATGGGTTTGAAATTAAAGAATGGTCTACTGATGAGGAATCTACAAAGGTAGAAGAAGAATAACAGTCACCTTAGCCATCTAGATTCACTGAGGAGGACATTGATCTCCTTAGAGAAATTGGGTATACAAAATAGGAATTGAGAATGGTAGATCAACATGCAATAGAAGAGGAATTGGTTGAAGAAGAGACTATGTAAAAAAGAAACACAACAAGAAATTTTTCCTCATAACCAGGAGTTTTAGACATTGGAACAAGATTTGAAGAAAATATACAAATGAAGGAATGAGATAATAGAATTTAAAGGTAAGAGAAGAATTGAAACACTTCTAGGGGTAGTGGAATTTGTATAACCTTCCATGGATAGAGAAAAGTTGGTGGATAAACCTGCAATAGCTTCCCTAGAGGAACCTATAGCAAATTCATTTACTTTGGCCACAAAATCACCTACAACAAATTATACTCTAGATTTGGTACCCTTTTGCACTATCTTTCCTCCTTCATTGCCACTACAACATCTATAGAAGAAGATGTTATTGATGTGGATTTATCACCCACTAGACTAGTGGAGACCAATTATCTTTTGATTTTTCTGAAGCAAAAATTTAGTGACAATGAAGCTTACCATAGAGAATTGGTACATAGATTTAGGGGATATGTTGAATCAAAAGAACAACATGATGAATTATAGGAAAAATTGGAATTTATTGAATCTATGATTAGTCAATTGAAGGAAAAAATTTGTAAAATGCATGAAACATTGAACTATTGATGGAGTACATGCCACCTTCTAGGGTGTATGTTGTGTACTTAGAAGAAAGATGGATTAAGTTTAGATATGAAAGGATCTATAATGATCAGTATTATATGGTTTGTGAGCATATATATTTATTTTTAGCATATAGACATGTTAATCCTAACTTCCAAGCTCAGTTAAGTGAGTTTTACATCCATCAATATGTTGTACCCAATGATATAGAATGGAATCCAAACATCTACTTGGGAGATGTCTTGTTAAATGAATTTTCTTCATATGTTCTAAATGAAATGGGAAGAAAAAAATTTAGAAGAATATCATGAAAAAAAGAAAGAAGCCACCCTAATTATTAGGGGTGAATTGAGTAACCAAGAAAGTGTAATAGATGAGTGGATTTCCTTTATGAAAATAGTCGCTCCATAAGAATGGGTTATCAAAAAATAGGTAGAAGTTCAAAATCATTATTTGAGTCTTATGGAAGGAGATGGTAGGAAAGTTTTTGATGCTTGCTCTCATAAATGGGCAAAACTCTCAGATGCCTTGAAAATAAAGGAACCGTACTCCCATCAAAACCTTAGGGAGGCCATCCATAGAGTATACTTGTATATTGAACTTGTTAGGAAGTGGAGAATACAATGGTTGGGATTGATGTTTCAACCCCCTATATTTTGGTTCCTAATTCTTGACTAGGAAGCAAATGTTACATCCAATAGAGAAGTAGAGAAGAAAAGATGGGAACACATTGAGAATACTAAAGGTTTATACATCCTTGAAGGGTCAGTTTGCCTTGAAATCCTAGACTTTAAAAAATTTTGTGGTTTTAGAATGCAAGCAAAGCTTGCTTGAGGTCAAGCAAGAGGTTAAGTAGGGGGGTGTGATGAGGTCACTAATTTCTTACTTTTATAGACTCATCCATACTTAATATATGTATTTTTTCCATTTAAATCCCATAACTATCTGTCAATTATGAAAATAAATGAATGAATTTATGATTTTGTATGTACATTCACACACACACACACACACGCGCGCGCGTGCGCGCGCGCGCGCGTGTGTGTTATGAATTATTGATGCTTTTTCCTTGATTGAATTATATTTGTGTGACATTATTTAACAAGCATTTGAAGGGTCATATAAGGCTATAGAATATTGCTAGGTTGTAGCCACTATAGGCTACCCATAACAACTATATGCTTCACTATAGGTTGCCTATAGCCACTACAGAGTGCCCCCAATAATTGTAGGCTTCACCTATAGGTTGCCTATAGCACTTGTAGAGTTCCCATAAAAACTATAGGCTTCACTTATAGGTTTCTCATAGACACTATAGAGTTCTCTTAACAAATTTAGGCTTAACCTATAGGTTACCCACAACCACTATGCAAAATAAATCTATTGTTGATCAAATCTTAAAGACATATCTAGCTATCTTGGGAACCAAATGGATGGTTGGAAAAAATCATAGTTTTTGTATAGATTCCCTATATGCAAGGAAGTATTAGATGTGTTGTCAAAGATGAGAAAGATAAGGATACTGAGAAGAGACAAAAATAAATAAAACAACAAAATAGTATACCTTGTCTTTAACCCAGTCAAGTCTAAAACAAGTAACTTTGGTTACTAACCACTTGAAGGTTGACTAGGGTAGTTTCTAAAGTATTTTTATTTTTCTTAGTTTGTTGTCTTTGGTTAAAATTTAATAAAATACCTTCTGTATTTAATGGTATAACCTAAATCAGATTACGAGTTAGTTAATTTGAATATATAATAGTAAAAGTATTTGAATTACAACATTGCACTCTATGATCCAAAAATTAGAAGTTATAGTTGATAAATATTTCAATAGCATAGAAATAACATAGTAACAATGAATTCTCTGAGAAGAGATGTAATATTACTCAAGATCGCAATACAAATATATCCTTATCTCTAGGAAGATATGTCTGTCTTCACATTTTAGGTTACCTCTTCATTTATACACATTTTGAAATCATGGGGAGGATGTGGAAGGTCACCATCTCAAGGGATATTAAGTGGTTTGACTTCCAAGATTTAAAACAATACAAAATTCAAGGAATTATTATTTTTAGAAACTTACTATTTTTAGACTGCACTACTAAAATTGAAATTTGGGGCACTTCTATTGGGTTTTTAGGGGTCAAACTTCATTGAGAAAATCTCAATTCCATCTCACAATGTTATCCTCATTCTTAGCTTTCCAACAGTTCAAATGGCGAGTTAATTGGAGCTACGGTGCAAAAGTTATGGCTCCCAAAAGTTCTGTCATCAATTGGGGTGGAACTGTCACCTAAATTTTCGCCTAAATTGTTTCTCGGATCACTCTGAATATTGTAACTTCCTATAGCAATATTTAGTTTCTATAGAATTGAGTAATGAGAAGGTTGATTTTATAAAAAGTTTTTGAATTATCTAAAATAAGGATTAGAACTCAATTATAAATGAGGAAGGGCCTCCTCAAAAGGAGTTGTAGTGAAGATCCTGACCCTCTTTAGTTTTAATTGTGTTGTGTAAGTTGATTTTATTATTAGTTTGAGTATATAAGTGTGATGCATGTGTGATTCATAAGTGTGAAGTAGTTTTGTAATTCTATCCTAATAGTTTCATAATATAATTGTCTAGTGAATTCAACATAATTTCATTATACTTCAACTAGAAAATCAAGTTGATTTCTAAATCAATAATGCATATATAGTGCTGACATCCTTGAAAAGTGTACTCACCCTGGGTTGATAATTAATGTTAATTAGACTCAAGAATGTAGTGATCACTAGGTAATTAGTATAAAAAATAGTCATGATATGAATATTTAGCTTATTTAAACCCATTTACATTCTTTAAATACTTTTAATGCATCAAAATTGATCTAAAACCATTTGGTTCCTTCTTCGCCCTTCTATGGACACAAAGCTAGTCAATAGGTTTATTCTTGGTACGGCCAGTAGGGGAGGTTTTAGGAAAAATAATCTTGGGGGTATATTATAAACTTATTAATATTATATTTTATGTTTGGTTGTGGATTAATTGTGACATTTACTTTATGAACCATTCCTAATAAGTTGACCTATCCAATTTGCTTACTAATTTGTGCATGTTGTAGGTTTTACTCTTATTTGGATGATTCTGTATAATCTACTTGTTGATTTTGATTCCATAGGATGTTTAATCTCTCATATAATTTTTTAAATTCCTTATTTCATGTTATAATGTTATTTTATGTGTAAATCATCTCAAGTTTGTAGACTGCTCTCATTTGGGATGACAAGCCTATTTCTACCATTTTTAGATCTTCATGCTTTGAGAATGGATTCAAAGGGTTATGATATGTAATTTTACATGTTTTAAATGTTATATTTATTTAATTTACCTTATTAATATCATTATATAATCAATTATCCATGAGGATTAAATGATATCTAGCATACAGTCAGTTTGTTATATGACTGCCATTTACAATCAGTAAAATAATAGTGCAAGATTCTAAATCATGTACATGGAGTCATAAGGAGTTTTAAAAATTTGATACATATATTTGAGACATATAAAATTTAATGAGATTCCCAAAATTACACTAGGAATAAGGAACTATTGCAATCATGTACAATATTTACACACATTCACTATTAGCATGCCACTACAGGAGCCTATAGAGGTTTGCAAACATTGAAACATGGTGTGAAAACTTCCTTAAAGATTTTCATATCATCATATATTTTTTGAGACATTTTAAATGGAGTGGATTTGGTCATAAGGTAAAATTAATGATACCATTTCTCATACCATTTTACATATACTGTCTGCATGTGAAAATACCCACCTACAAGGTGCATCACAGAGTTATGAAGGTCCCTTGTATGGAGAAGTTGGAGTATGTTAGAAATTCATTAGGAGTCATATTATGATATTTTAACCATTTCAAACCTTTTTTAGTGTCAAATTTGAAGTTGAAATTATTCTATGGGTAAATGTCAGTGTTTATGGCTCTTTTCCCTAAAAATATAGAACAAAGGCCTAAGGTCATTTTGGTAGAATCATAAAACAAGGTTTCCAATGACTTTTGATGCATATAATGACCTTTTATTTAATACTATACATATAATATTAACTTTTAATAATATTTATGGAATGTGACTTAGGGAATATGGTTATTAGAGGGCCTAATGTCACACTTTTATGCATTATTTCTAGCTAGTAAAATCTATAGACCTTGAGCTACAAGTGGATCTATTTCCCTTAGGTTGTAAAAATTGACCATACATTAATTATATAATATTTTTAGATGATTAATAAATAATTAATTACATTAATTTAATCTAAATAGTTATAATTCTATCTTTTGGCCCCTATGTACAGCTATAGGGTTCCCTTGATTTGAGATATTCACCTATGACCAACTGTAGATGGTTGTGAGAAGCAGTGAAAAAAGGGTAATGTTTATAGATGTTGGATGAGTCAAATAATTTTAAAAATACCATGGAATATGAAATAAAGGTTTTATATATGGTCTCAAGGCCTATAATATACATTTTCACCTATAAGTGCCTTACCTATAAACTATTCATCCATAGTTGACTGTTAGCTCCCACATCATTCATAATAAAGAATTAGGTATGAAGTTACAATATTTGTTAATATAAATTGATTATAAATTGGCTTAGATGGATTAAAAATAAAATTTTGAATAACCTTAAAAATATAATGCTAATTTATAGGTCCTATTACTTTAAAAAATCAACTACTGTTGACTATTACAGGCAGTAAGTGGGAAAGTAGTGTTTTCAATATGTATATAGCTCAAATATGAGAAAAATGAATGAAAAAAGTACCAAAGGATTTAAATTGACTTAATTGGGTTTTAAAAATTGTATTTTAGGCTATTTATGTAGGGTAACCTATAGTTATAGTACCCTAAGGTAGAAAATAGTTAGAGGTCATACATAGTTTAGGCCAATCAAGGTAGAGGGTGAGAAAAGAAAAGTTTGAAAGTATAATAATGATAATTTTTTTTGAAATAACTATAAAATTATGGATTTAATCCAGTTAAATCCTCATAATATGGTAAAAAATAGGGAATGATATCTAAACAAGCAAGATATAGTACATACCAAGAATCTTGCATATCAGTCCACTCCATAGAAGGTCTATCTTGGTTTTTTGAGAAGTTTTGAGGTCAGATTACCTCACCATATCTCATAAATTTTATATATAATATATATGAATTGGATATACCCATACAATAATTGGTTTTTATATGCAAATAGGGTAAGTTCCCTCTATTTTGCCTCAAATAGAGGGCACTCCCCTTGAACATAAATCCTCCAGTCCTTAAGATGGGAGATGAAGAATGAGCCAGGAGTTATTTTGACATTGTAAGGAGATATATTAAGACATATTACACCTGATTAAACATGAAAAAACTTTATAATGAGGATGAAGATCAATAGGGTATCCCAGACCCTCAAATATGCAAGTAGGCATGTCAAGCATAGTTTAGGCCTAAAGCCAACAAAGAACCATTTGAACTTATACTATGACGTGAACATTATGATGGATTGGAACATGTATATTGGGGAAAAATATATGTATATAATCTATTGGGATGCATATAAATCCATAAAAAAGTCATTTTGGGCTTTAAGGCAACTTAAGCCTATTAGGCAAGGTTTAGGACTAGAGTTCAAATGAGAGGTCACCTTCAATTATAGCATGAGATAATATTTATAACTAGTTATAAAATTTTCATATGATTAATTTTGAGGTGTTAAAGATTTTTTAGTGCATGAGAAACCACAAGGAAATCCACTTTATCTCAGAGCTACATCAAACTTGTGCAAAATGTGAAAATAAGATCGATAGGCTAGTTTTCAATGCTCATATATTCTTTGAGGATGTGCATGGAGATAAAGGGAGTTTAGAGACCTTATCAAGGGTCATAATATTTTATTTATTTTAATTTTTTTTAATTTATAATTTCAAGTTTTTATGAACAAAACTTAAGGGTAAAAATTGCCTAAAACCCTCCTAAACCCTTAGTTTAGACCCGATGTGGAAGATGAAAGAGATAATGCACCAAAATGGAATAGTTTTCATATAAAAATTATTTTATTTTATATAAAACTTAGTTAGGATTTCTACCATTAGGATTATCTTTACAAAATTATATTGATGGAGTACAAAATAGGGTTTTCTTGACTAATTTGTAGATTGTGCAGGTTATAGGAGCTTTCAAGAGATGAAATTAACTTTGGAAGGAATATTTGGACTTAAGCTAACTAAAAAAAGTCAATTTAATGGCTTGTAAAAAATAATAAGTGTTTAAACAATAGCTCTCATCTCAGCCAGTCAAAACTACCATAGTCAACATGATGTGAGAAGTGTGAAAGCTCCAAGTGGAAGTGATTTTAAGGTATGCCTGATGCCTCTAAGGCCATGGATGGTATTAAAACATGTAATTCACACAATTATATGTATTTTAATGATAAAATAAATCAAAATTTAATTTCAAGTGTATAAGGTGTGGGAAAGAAGAGTTTTTTTACTACAAATGGTGATGGCTCACTTCTAGAAGATTCTAGATGATCAAGATTACAACCAATGCATGGAGAGGCATGTATAAAACCATTACCTCTTATTTAAATAATTATACCTATCCCTAATCAGTTTTTGGGAATTCAAATAGGGATGAATGATGATGGCAATTTCCTTATGCAAAATGAGAACTTCTACACTACCTTTCAAGAGTTTAATTACTTGGGGTGACACTTGTGCTTCCTTAATTTGCATGTTTAGTTTCAAATTACCTTCTCATGCACATGTAACTCATTTTATCAGCTTTACAAGTGTCCTTGTGACCTTTGGACTTCTCTCTTCTCCTCTCTCTCAAGTTCTATAAGAACTAGCCATTTTTGCCTTTGTAAATTATGTTGCACCTGAGTATTGTCAATCCTTAATCATTATCATATCATGTATAAATAAATACTTATGTTTTTTACCTCTTCCATGAATATTCATATTGTTTTCACTTAGATTATTTTTTTTCTTAGTGATGACTTGTTGTTTCGTTAACATTGTTATTTCATTCTCTCACCTATTTGCAGTTAGAAATATTCTTTTTGTAGGTCATGTGAAGTGTTCTATAGATGTGTCAAAGTTGAGTTATTATATTAAAATAGTGCCATATTTGTCCTCTTGTCTAGTCCTCCTAGGCTAAACATTCATAACAACCTCATAATGAACTATTGATGTGAGAAGATATAGATTAGAGAAGTGTATGTTTGGTTAGTCCCTTATTCTCATGTGTAACATGTAGCTGGTTGGTAGTCATCAACTAATTTGTTATATCACCTCCTTTAGGATAATTTACTTTTAGTTTTCTCTCCCTTTTCCCTCACAAGCATATGTATAGTAGTGTTCTACAAGTGGTACATCAAGGGAGATATCCTTATTTAGAGATTCACCTCATTCTTAGGCTACCCACAACCTTTAGGTGTTTTAATTGTGCCACTTAGATGAGGAGAATTGAGACATCTCCTCAAAGGGTGAAAATCTAAGTGACAATAGTTTTTGGAACAGTGGGATTATTAGTCTACTAAGTTGAAATAAATTTGGTGTTGTATTTCAACACATTAACCTTTAGAGTCATCTATCTAAACATCAATAGTGACTCCAAGATTACATCAGCTAGTCAAGCAGCCCAGGTATTCCTTTTAAATATTTTTGATAATAATTCCTTATTTTCTTACTTCCTAATGAAGTTCTATGGCTGACTTTGGTGTTGAGTATTACTTTACATAAGTTAGTGAGGTTTATCAAGATTATAAAATTACATATCATCCTTGTCATGATCATCACTAGATCCAATATGATATTTACCATCTCCAATATGATCCTCTCTATCTTGGTCATGATTTGTATTAGTCCTATAACCAACCTTCTCAATATAGTGTTCCTCCTAGTCAACCTGGTCACTTCTCAAATCAGTCCATTTCCACTTTCAAGAAAACTCTCTTCGGACATGAGAGGTACATGATAGATCTTGACACACAAAGGGGACATGGTCTATATATTCTTAGTCATCTTATTCATAAGGTGAGAGATGCATTAGAGATGGTTAAAAGAGAGTGGGCACCTAATTAGAGAGAAATTTGGCAAAGGCTTATAAGTGAGATGTTAGATGTAGGTGGATTGATTACATCTTTAGAAGATAAGCTAAGAGTTTATGAGGAACAACCTCACCAATTATATCAACCCTCATATCCACCTCCCTAGGAATGTTATTAGTCTTACTTAACCCCTACTTATGAACCCAATCAAGCTTGTCAAAGTCATCCTTTTCCAAATAAATTGGAAGAGAGAGTTGGGAAGATAAACCTTATTTTTTAAGAAAATATTGATAGGTAGATTGAGTTGACCAATAAGCAAATGAATCAATCCATCTCATTAGTAAAATAAGTGGAATCTAATCTCTCATTACCCTCTCCCATTACATTCTCACCTCAAGAATAGACTCATAGATATGAAATCCCAAATTGGAAACAAGGTGGAGAATCTAAGCCTAAAGAGATCCCAAGTTTTTTGAACCCTTCATCCACTCCTCAAATTTCATCACCATCTCAAGAAGAGACTCCTAATACTAAAATCCTAAGCTAGAATAAGATAGTGGAATCATGGGGAAATAAAGAGGATAAAAGCCTTGATAAGGAGTGTGAAGTTGAGAAAGATATTGATCCTATGCAAGTCCCTCCCACCCTTCCTTAAGAGACATATTTTATTCCATGTCAGCCCACTTGTATGCCTTTTCCTCATGAATATGCCTATCAAATTCAAGTGAAATTTTTCCAAGGGAACCTAGCCATTAAAATTGAAGAGTTAGAGTCAAGAATGAAATTATTGAGTCAAGTTGTGATGGAAGATTTTGAGCCAAAATAATACCCTATGCCTAAACACATCCCATCTAATCCTCATCAAGAGAGTGTTCATGATGAATCAGATGTAAATGAAATGATTTTCAAATTTAAGGAAGAAAACCAATCTATTTTAGCCCAAAGTCTCCCTCACTTTCCTCAAGAGCTTTGAAAAGGATCCCCTATAATTCATTTTCAATTTGATTTTGAGTCCTATGTTCCACCTTCATCAACTCATTCATCTTGTCCTCACCCCATCTCCCTTTGCCTTGATGGATCTATTATATGGGAACCTAAAAGGAACATTAGGTAGAGGAAAATTTAGAAATCTTGCTTGAAGAAAGTGTAGCTCCTTGGCAGCCTCATTGGGCTAAGTCACCTGAGTTCAAGATGCCTAGTCTTGACATCACCAAGAAGGAGAAGGAGATTGAGGATCTTACAGCCCTTGAGAAGTAAAGTCTGATAGCTGAGGTACAACTTGAGATCCCTCAAGAGGTCCTAAATTATGAGGAAGAGGTGAGTCCTTGTGTTGAGTCTTCTTGTTGTGTTTATAATGAAGAATGCCTTCCTTGTGTCTAATAAGAAATCTTGGATGAAGTCATTTTGGATTCTAAAGAAGAGAATAAAGGATCTTCTCTTATTTTTCCCCTTCATGATGCTAATAAAAAATAAGATGAGGACTTTTATCAATAATTTGATAACATTTATAATGAATTTGAGACTCTTAAGGGGTCTAAAACTTCCTTAGAGCTGATTGTAAGTGATGGAAAGAAAGATAAAATTTATAAAAATGTCATAGAAGAGCTAAAGCAAAGTTCACCTCAGCTTTTGGAGGTCAAAACAAGATTATATTAGCCTCAATATTCTAAGGAATAAGAAACTCCTCCTCTTGAAGTAATGCCTACTAGTAATATGCAAGTTGATCATGAGATAAAGAGTGGGAAGAAATATGAGGTATGTGTACAAGGCCAAAAGGAATACATTTACATTGGAGACCTAAAAAAATGATGGTAAGTGAATCTGACCAATGATGGTAAGTGAATCTGACCAAGTTAATTTCTCTTTGTTATCCAAAATTCAGCCTAGAACTTTTTTAGAAGCTAGACATGATAAACATTGGGTTAAAGCTATGGATGAATAATTAAATCAAATAGAAAATAATGATACTTGGGAATTAGTGCCTAGACCAAAAGATAACAATGTGATAGGAAAAAAATGGGTTTATAGAAATAAGTTGAATGAAAATGGATAAGTGACCAGAAATAAAATAAGATTAGTATGTAAAGGATATGCTTAGATTGAGGAAATAGATTTTGAAGAAACTTTTGCACTAGTGGCAAGGTTAGAGGCTATCAAAATGTTTCTTGCATATGCAGTGTTAAAAATTTTCAAAGTGTTTTAGATGGATGTTAAATCTACCTTCCTAAATGAGAATCTTGAAGAAGATGTCTACATTCAGTAGCCTGAGGGATTTATTCTCTCAAATATTAGTAACCATGTATGCAGATTGAAGAAAGCATTGTATGGATTGAAACAAGCTCCCATAGCTTGGTATGAAAGACATGATAAGTACCTACAAGATCAAGGTTTCAAGAGAGTATTTACTGATAGTAATCTCTACATCAAAATAGAAGGTGAGCATCAATTGATTGTTGTGGTATATTTTGATGATATCATTTTTGGAGGAAATATTGAAAAGATGATAAAAGAATTTTTTGATAGAATGCAAAAAGAATTTGAGATGTCTATGCTTGGAGAATTATCATTTTTCTTAGGATTACAAATATTTCAATCAAGTAAAGGAATTTTCATATCTCAAAGTAAATATGCTAAGGAAATGTTGAAGAAATTTGGTTTTGAGGATTGTGCACCAGTTGGCACACCTATGTGTTCAAGAAATAATGTGAGTAATGATGAAGATTCACCTATTACAGATCAATCTTTATATAGATTTATGATTGGTTGTCTTTTACATTTGACAGCATCGAGGCTAGACATCATGCATGCAGTAGGTATAGTTGCAAGATATCAATAATCTCCAAAAGATAGTCATGTTTAGTTGGTGAAGAGAATATCTAGATATATCAAGGGGACATTGGATTATGGATTATGGTATCCCACAGGTAGAGATTTCACTTTGGTTGCTTATACAGATTTAGATTGGGTAGGGTGCTTGGATGATAGAAAGAGCATAAGTGGAGAAGCTTTCTTCCTTGGTGATAGCTTAATATCATGGCTAAGCAAGAATTAGAATTCAGTACACTTTCTACAGTTGAAGCAGAATATATTGCAGCAGTATTGTGTCATACCTAAGTGCTTTGAATGAATAAAACCTTGGAAGATATCAAGGTAAAGTATGATGAACCTATTTATATTTTTTGTGATAACACAAGTGTTATAAATATTTCAATAATCTAGTAATACATTCAAGAACAAACATATTCCCAATAGATATCACTTCTTGAGAGAGCAGGTTGCATATCAACTAGTTAAGATGGAGTATATCAGTACTATAGAGTAGATTGTAGATATTTTCATAAAGGCACTACTAAAAGACACATTTGAGTATGTACAAGATAATTTTGGAGTAAATTCTTTTACTTCCTACCATTGAAGTTTAACATCAGTTGAGGGGGAGCTAAGTGTTAGCTCCAGGTAGGCCCTTTGCCATTGATGTCAAAGGGGGAGAATAATAGGTACTAGTTTAAAAATAGATGCAAGGAATAGATACAGGTTGCTACAGTAAGGGGGAGTTACTGTATGTTTTTTAGATGATAGGATGTGGTAGTTTCAAGATTGAGGTTACCATTAATGACAAAGGGGGAGATTGTTGGAAATATTGTCATTGATGTCAAAGGTCTAGCATTATTGGTGATAAAGGCCCTATTTCATTTAATGATGTTTTTAATAGTTATATCTTGGCTAATGTGTGTTAATATTTATTTAATATTAACAAATATATTCTTGGTTGTATATAAGTCAAAAGAGGGCCCATGGAAAAGTCAAAGATTCATGGGGTAAAGATAAAAAATGAATGGGATGGATTTTTCTATGAAGAGTCATTTTGAGGAATTCCAAGAGTCACCAAGTAAAGACAAAAAAGGAAGGGCACAATTTCTCATGAAGGGACACTTTGAAGAATATGAAAAGTCACCAAGATAAAGACAAAAGAAGAAAGGATGCTTTTGCTTATGAAGGGTCACAATATGAATTTTCAAGTGCAAGGATACGAAGGGTCATGCAAGTTTGGCACCATTTTCCATGAGGATTGAAGGGTCACAAAGGGTGAAGGCCAAAGGTCATTTGGAAAGCTATAAATAAAGGCTTGAGAATCCATTTGTAATATGGGAGATAGAGTATGATTTGTAATTGTTATATCTAGCTTAGAAGAGCAGAGGAGAGAGAGGAAAGAGATATTATAATGAACTATCATTTATTGAGATATAAACATTAAGAGATAGTTATGTGGTATACACAAAATGGTTTGGTTCTCATGTGGGTTGGTTCTCATGAATAGTTGTTGTGTTGTTGCTCAAAAAAGGGGTTGGTGCTCCTGTGGGTTGGTGCTCATGAATAGTTGTTGTGTTGGTGCTCAACAAAGGGGTTAGTACTCCTGTGGGTTGGTGTTCATGAATAGCTGCTATGTTAGTACTCAAAAAAGGGGTTGGTTCTCCTTTAAGTTAGTGCTTGTGAATATTTTAGTTTGATTTGGTGCTCATTCATATACTTGAGATTGTTCTTCATGGTTTTTCCCACATTGGGTTTCCACGTTAAATTTGGTGTCTCTCTCTATCTTGTGTGGTGTTTATTATTTCATTTTTATTGCATATCTTGAATGTATGGTTAAGTGTAATTTGATTAAGGGAAAGTTTATAAGATTTATGATATACTGATTCACCCCCCCTCTCAATATATCTCATGCTTAACAATTATAGGCATCTACTATATGGGATTATTGGTACTTACATGAGACATATAACTCCTATAGTTTAGAGACATTATATTTCCTTTTTATAATAGTGAAATTAAGGATTATGACTCTAGTTTTCATTCCCTATTCATTTGAACATAGCTTGATAAAAACCCCATATAGAGTTTTATGATTGATAATAGTGTAAGAAAAATATTTTCACCATGACATTAATTATGCACTTGGGTTATACTCATCCTAATTTAAACCGCTCTACTAGATTAGTTAGATAATTTGATGGGACCTCCTAAAAGGTTTATTAAGATTGAATTCCATTTACAGGTTGGCCTTTCACATGTTGTTACTGCCTTTTTAGTTATCCCTTCTATAGGCATCTTTTATATGTTATTAGGAAGACATTAGATACACACTCTTTGAGTAGTACCTTCTACAATACATAGGTGTGTCAAATACATTCATTCCAATCAGGTAATTATAGTTTTTATAATCCCATATGATCATCTTCTTGAATATTATAAACTTATACGTAGACAACTAGCTATCAAGCCTACTAAGGCTAATAAATAACAAAAGGGTAAGTAATAGGTAATCCCCTTTACTAGGCAATTGATACTTGAGAGACAATTATATGAGAGACATATAGAATATTACATGGAATGATAATCCTCTATTATAAACCATGTTTAAATATATAGAGCACCTACATATTTTCTTATTATTTATTTTCCAAAGAAATAAACAAGCACTCAATGATGGGTTCCAAAACCCCCTATTCTAGTTACTCCTACTATTGTTTCATGACCAATGAGTCTTATTTTAAATATGTAGAGAATCATAGATACCAAAATGATAGATATTAAACTTATATATGCTCCTTGGATGCATACATGGGGTATTAAACTAGATTTATAGTGGGGAGATATCTATGACCATCAATTAGATGACATCATAGGATGATATTTTTTATCTCTAAAAATATCAAAAATATTTTAAAAAAATCCAAAACTCCAAGAACAATTAAGCACTTACATCATATATTGGCTCCTTATCATCCATGTGTTACTTCCATGTTGATGGATATATATATATATATATATCAAAATTTTACATTGGGTGCAATACAAACATACACAAATACATGACACATTCTTATTTTGGATGTTGGGCTTTACCTCTACTCATGTCATATGGACACTAGAGGCATTTTCTTATTCGATCTTGATACACACAAGTTATATGATTTGATGATGACTCTACACTAGCATGTTTGAGCTTACATATATAATTAAACATGGTAATTCATATGCTATACACTTAACATACTTTTCTAACACAATAGATCCATGGGACACTATGACATGTTTATGCTAATTACTTATGCTTTACTTTATGCACTTCTTTGAGTGTCTTGTCTTGGTTGTTTGAGCATTTAAATATGCTATTTTGCTTACGAACATTGTGCCTATGTATGAAAACATTTACATAATGCCATTGTTTATTGTATAGACATTTAAATATGCCATTATTAATTTCATGTACATTTGAGTAAGTCATATCCCTTCAATTATCTAGAATTTGAGCATGCCCCTTATTCACGGTCTCTTTAGACCATTTATTATTGAATTATTTTTGAGTGCTATTATGTGTGTTCATTTTTACTTATTGAGCTTATATTATTACTATCTAGATGTTTCCATTATATTTATTAATCAAGTTAGGACTACATGTGATCACATTGGTTCTATGAGATTCAATGACACATTTACCTAGACATGTTCCTTCTATATGCTATATGGTTATATTAACAAAGTTTACACTTGTCTTACCCTTTTGAAGTGAGGTAGCTCCCATTTCCTATTTTTTACTCACCTCAAAAGGGGGGCATATTATTGGGGTCATGTTTGGGAAGCATGTTCTCCACACTTGGCACAACTCTCAAATTTAGTGGAGGTATGCTTTGAAAGCATCTTCTCCAAACTCATATAGTATTTGGTACTTATATTAGTTTGTATATTTAGTGGGGGAATGTTATATTGGCATAGCTTCCACACATTCACAATTTTTAGATTCAGTGGGGGTATGATTTGGAATGTTTTCTAGATTTATTCAATATTTGGTACTTATATCAATTTACAAATTCAGTGGGGGCATGCCTTGGAAGTGTGTTTTCTACACATATTAAGTATTAATCATCTCCAATTTATAGTGGTGGCATGTTTTGGAAGCACGTCCTCCACATTGGAACTTATATCAATTTTTTGATTTTTCCATATATAATGGGGGCATGCTTTGGAAGCATGCCCTCCACACTTAAAATGTTATTTGAATTATATAAAGCACATAGTTATATGATTCATATTCATAGTTGTGGTAGAATTTTATACATTGGTAGCATTGTTATACACAATTTTAGGATGAGACATATCTAAGGTGTATATAATATGAAATATGAACCTAATATTTCAAAATTCAAATTAGTTTTAAATTTAAAAATCGTTGCATGTATTGATACCCCATGAAATTTTACAGATCATATTGAGCCAATCTACTTAAGAAGTTGGTTCACCTTTTGGTATGGTTGAGGTGATCAAATCACTCAATATTTCCAAGTGTTTAGGTTGGGCTTGATCATCCATATTTTATAGGTTATAAGTATCATTGGGTTGCATGGTTGATTTAGTCTCAACTTCCATGTGGAAACTCACTTTTCCTCTAAAGTTAGGGGCATCTCTCTCTCTCTCTCTCTCTCTCTCTCTCTCTCTCTCTCTCTCTCTCTCTCTCTCTCTCTCTCTCTCTCTCTCTCTCTCTCTCTCTTCCCTTGGATACATTCACTTTCAACATTTATCTATATTTATCCTAACTTCAATTTTAGATCCTTATAATGATACATATTTTTAAAAATGACTTACCAATAGGCAAAGTGGTTACATTGACACATAGTGTACTCATAAAACTTGTTCTTTTATTTAAATATATTTTAAGTACTTTAAAAAAATATTATATGCATTGATTTTACACTATAACATGTTCTTGGTTGTAGGTCAGTCACCAATAAAACACTCAAATTCAACTCAATCAAAGACAAGGTGTGCATACACACCTAGGTATGCATTATTTTACTTTAAAATATTAATTTCATTACTATATTAAGGGGGAAAATGTAGATGATATTTCATGATTATATAGCACCTCGATCTTGTATACTTGACAAACTCAAACCTTGGGTTTTACTCTTAGTTAAACACTCTCTTTGATTTTTCAAGCCTCATATCTACTCTATTTTATGCCCCTTGGCCTATCTCTTACCCTGACCAATATTATATTGATGACACAAAAATTTAATCTTTCTTAGAATACTTAAAATGTACTTATCTTACACCTTTACAAGTTCTAGGCCTACACCTATTTTTATACTCCCTAAAAACTAACATCTGAGATAGATAATAGCACCAATGTTACTATCATATCCTAATGCAAGTGTCCAATGTGCTAAATTCATCCAATTTGTAAATGAAACATATTTTAATAGTCGACCTAAGTTTTTTAATGTGATTTATTACTCAAAATGGATTGATATAAATATAATATCAACCCTCATTCATTCTTCAACTAGAAAAGACCAAAGAGACCAAGACACCTATCAAAAATCACTTTATCAACTATTCAATTGATCAAATCTTCCTTATTTCCATATCAATCATAGATAAAACACATATACAAGTCTAAATTACTAAAAGAGTAGCCCAAGAGCTTTATTTGCTAAGTTTCAAGCTAGGTCATGATTCACATACAAGCTAACACATAGGGGATAACTACATGAATTTGAGTCCTAGAATATTAGATATGTAGGTAGTGCACTTTTATAGTGGGTTCATTAGGATTAACTTGGCATTGTGTGCCTACTAACCCATTTTTTCCCAAGGTCACATTGAAGATAAAAATTTAGGGTTTTGTCATTTTACAAAGAGTGATTGTCCATGACCTAGATCTAAATATACTAGAGTGAAGGCACAGTTAAACCCAAAATCATCCAAGTGGCTGCATCTTGTTTCAACAAATATTCCATACAAGACACTATTGTCAGACATAGATAATAACATTGATGTAACCATCTAGGTCTGATGTAATTGTCTAGATAGCCAAAGGAATTAGATATAGAATTTGATGATTATTCCATAATTGTCTTCCTACCTAATTTCAACCTATTCCAGATCTATGACTGCATTAGCATCAAAATAAGCTAAGTACCTCTTTTTGTCATTTAAATATCTAGCCTAGTTATACTTTTCATATTTAAACTATCTTAGCATAATAAATTAAGTGTATACTTATATTTGAGTTTAACATTTAATTGGCCTATTATAGATATAATTATCAGCCTTGAACCATTTCATTTTTTCATTCTTAATCTTAAGATTTAATTGAAAACAACCCATTATTTCATTTTAGGGTTAACTAATTATGTTTCTTATATTAAACATAATTGAATGAGAATTAAATAGCTATTACGTAAGGGATTTAAAGCTTATTTTTAAAATAATGCATGTGTGATTAAAGATTAAAATGGAAGGATACCTAAAAATGTCTAAATGACACAAAATAAGATGTTTCCCTTAACTTTACAAAATGAGTTATTTGTGTTGGTTGAATATTTTGTCACTAACTAACTGATAAGCAAAATATGTCTCTTCAATCACAGCATAGGGATATTGGTCGGCCAAATGTGTAGGTTTACCACATCAGAGGTGGAAAAATCTCTCCTCTCATCAAGGGGAGGTTCCTTATAAATATGATATATATATATATATATATATATATATATATGCAGAAAATAAAACTCAGGGGTAGGATAACACCATCCCTCTCTCCTCTTTTAGAGATGATATTCACAAACAAGGGAGAAAATCTTGGTGAAAACACTGAAGGCACTTCTCTTCTTTCAAAAGTGATCTTGTAGGAAACAACAAGAGTTCTTTTAGGTAATGACAAGTAACTGGTAACAAAGGGCATAGTAACTAGCAGACTGAGATGTAGTACAAAGTCTCCACATCGACTGCCCAAGAGTGAAATATGAAGGAAAATGAGGGAACAAAGTCATCCCAAGGTCCTTTACACAGAAACAAAAAATAGACAAACACACTAAAGGCAATTGTAGATAGCACACAGTCTCTCCACAGTTGGCTTCAGGACACCTTCCTGATTACTTTCACTAGTTCTACTTATTTCAATAAAATGGACAAGAACACATTCAAGAAATAGACATAAGAACAATCTCCTAAAATGACACAAGCTATAACAACACAAAGTCTGAAAGTAACTTGCTTTCTCATTCAAACAAAGAAATATGATGAATAATCTGAGCTCAAAGTCTCAGTGATCACCTCTCAATTTTGGTAGAGTTTCAATTCTATATTCAAAAAGATCTCCCATGCATAAAACAAGAGTTTACAATATATAGCAACAAGAAAGGCTTGGCACTTTGTTATATGAAATGGCCCATGCTATGGTCAATGCCTTAAGTGCATTTTAGTTCTGTCAAGGGACTATGCTTAGAATAGTTCATCGCCCTTAACTGTGGCATGCCAATTCATCTCATATGTCTCCTCCAAAGTATAGGTTGCCTGGTCTTTTCCTTCTTATTTGTGTAGCTATCTACTTTGCCTTGACTTCATGGAGAAAAACAAGCTGTGTCCTTAATTTAGTGTGCTTAGAAGTCTAATTAATGGACTTTTTCACCTACTAGAAATAACTCCCTTATAGATATTTTTGATCTGTTTGTATTGTTCTCTCTTCCCTATATAAATTTGAGCTCTCAGGCTCTCTTTTTAGCTGGTCACTTGGTTTATTTTTCAAGTTCCATGCCACATTTTGAGGATCAATAGATATTTCATTACCTTAAATTTGACTTCTATGGGGACGTTAATGGTTGCTAGTTATTTGAACCATATTGAACCATGAACCTTTGAAAGTTCATTGGTTCAATGGTTCATCAATTTAGGCGGTATTTATTAGTTTCCTAGTTTAATCATTTCATTGCTCTTTTCTTGAACCATCCTTTTGAAATATTCTTTGGAATCTTCTGCTTCCTTCCTTTGCTTGGGGCTTTCTTTAAACTATTGAACCTATGAACCATTGAAATTTTAACTCTTTTAGTTCAAGGTTCAATTGGTTCATTGGTTCATTCTTTGTTCCATTGCTTCCTTTATTTTTCTAAGTCCCTTTGAAGCCTTGAAATTCCTTTGGCTTTATGTCTTTGGAACACCCCGAAGGGAAGGTGTCCCTTTGGGTCTTTGAGAAAGGTCCATTTTTTTGGTGCTGAGAGCCCCCCACAAGGGTACCTGCCCTTCAGGGTCCTTCGAGTAGTCTTCAGGTTAATTCCTTTGTGTTAGTTCCTTCAGGTAAAATCCTTCGGATAAAATGTCTAAAGGAATTCCTTCAGACATTTTATCTAAAGGAAACCTTTCCTTTGCCTTGTCCACTTTTCTTCAGGCTTTTCCTTTTAGGCGAATTCCTTTAGACAAAAGTTTGAAGGAATTCCTTCAGACTTTTTATCTGAAAGAATTCACCTCATCTTTGTGAAATTCTTCCACAAAAAATCTTTCTGAAATAATTATTTTGGTTCCTTTACTTGGTAATTTCTTCGAACAAAAATTTGAAGAAAACCTTACCCTTTTAGCCTTCTCTTTGATCTTTGAACCAATGTTCCCTACCCTTCGCAAGGGCACCTACCTTTAGTTCACTTCCCTCTATAAGGGCATTTATTCTTTCGGCTCTGGGGCAGTCCTTTGAACTAACTGATTAAACCAACTTTGGTTCAACGGTTCAATCTTGCATTTGAAGCCTTCTTTTCTTCTAAGTCTTTTGATCTCTTTGAACCCATTGAACCTGTTGAACCATTTTTGTTCAAGGTTCAACGGTTCAATGGTTCAATGGTTCATTCCTTTGTTTTATGAAGCCTTCTTTTCTTCTAAGTCTTTTGATCTCTTTGAACCCATTGAACCTGTTGAACCCATTGAACCTATTGAGCCATTTTGGTTCAAGGTTCAATGGTTCATTCCTTTATTCTTTGAAGCCTTCTTTTGTTCTAAGTCTTTCGAAGCCGTTTAACTTATCGAAGTGGTTAAACTTTGAACTTTTGAAGAAGCATTTAACTCTTTAAGCTTGCCGACATCATTAAACCTTTGAACCCATTGAACCATTTTGGTTCAAGGTTCAATGGTTCAATAGTTCATTCCTTTGTTCTTTGAAGCTTGATGATGAATATTTTTGGTTGAACCAAGGCATTGAACCAATCTTGAAATTACCTAAGTGTTGGGAACTTATTCTTTTGTGAGAACTCGCCTATTGAAGCCATTGAACTTGTTGAACCTACTAATCCTTTAACTGAAAAAGCTTGAATAATGAAGAATTTGAATGGTCAAAATAATTTTTTATGAAGGGAAGAGATAATTTTGGTCTTGCAAGACCAAGATAGTTCATATGTTGTCCCAAAAATGAGTGATAGATTTTGGGAACAATAGTTGGCTCCAGTTGGGGAACTTCTTTCAGTTAAAAACTCAGAATAGTTGAGGGGAGAAGAAACCAAAATCTCCAGTGCCTTTAAGTATGCCATTGGGCCATGGAGTCATGCTACCCAAAAAAGAAAGGTGCCAAAAAAATGAAAATGAACAACACAAAATATAAATAAAGACTATACAAATATACATATGTATAGATGATCTTATCTGATACTTCAAGAATTGAAGTGCTTCAGATGCTGCCCACTGTGAGGCAGAGAAAAGGGCGTGCCATATTGATACTTCAACAAGAAATTGTTTTCACCATTGAGCTGATGGATAGTAAATGGGCCTCTCCAAAGGGAATAAAATTTCCCATGCATTCCCTTTGGTTCCCTTCTCTTTTCCCACAATAGGACTTGATCTCTAATCTAGAAATCATGGTTATTTAGTTTAATGTCGAAGAGATTCTTCACCAAACTTTGATGCGTAGAAATTCAATCCACCACCATAGTTTGTTGCTCATCTATCTCAGTCAAGCATAAGAACCTCTTATTGATGGAGCTTTCATATGTTTGATCTTCAACTACCTTAGCCAATTTCAATGATGGCAGTTCTAGGGTGATTGGTATCTTAGCATTGAGACCATAAAGAATTTGGAAAGGTGACATACCAATTGCCCTCTTGGGTGTAATTATATCTACCCATAAAGCATCAAATAATTCTTTATGCCATGTTTGTTGGTTGTCATCCACCAGCTTCCTGATGATGGTCACCAAGTTCTTGTTGCTTGATTTAGCTTGGACATTCCCTTGTAGAAAATAATTAGAAGAGTGGGAGAGGGTAATCCCATAGTAAAAATAGAATTGAGTAATATCTTGAGAAGAGAAACAAGCTACCTTGTCTGTGACAATCTTGGTTGGGACCCCAAACCTAGAAATGATGTTCTCCTTAAGGAAATCACACACTACTTCTGAAGTAACATGCTTGGTTAGAATAGCTTCCACCCACTTGGTGAAGTAATCTATGGCTGTGAGGACATAATCAAGTCCAACACTTGAAGATGGGTTTACAACACCAATGAAATTGAATCCCCATTGCTAAAATTGCTCTTCTATCACCACTGGCTTAAGAGGAAGAGTAGCTAATTTGGGTCTTCCAACAAATTGTTGGCATAGTTCACATCTTTATACCCATTTGTATGCATATTGAAATAGAGTAGGCCAGTAATACCTAGCTCACAAAATCTTATGGGAAATTATAGGAGCAGAAAAATGTCCTCCACATGCTAGATTATGGAAGGAATTCAAAAGTTGGTTCTGCTACTCTTTATCCATGCAACAAAGGAACACTCCATCAAGGTTCCTCTTATATAGGCCGTTATCCCACAGGACAAAATTGGCAACTTTTAACTTGACAGTCCTCCTTTCTTTATGAGACAGGTGAGTAGGACACTTACCATAAGTAAGGAAATGAGCAATATTTGAATACCACTCATTTGTGGTGGAGACAAAGAGGACTATTAGCGTGTCTTCAATTTCTTCTTCTCCATGCTCTATTTTTTTGGTCTATTGTCAGCAATCAATTAACATAGGCCCCTTCCCCGCACTAGCTTCATTGGTTTGATGACTAGATCAAAATCCTATATTTTAGTAATCTAATTACCTCTTTTTATTCTAAACTCCTACTAAGTTAATATGGATTTGACTGTGGTGTCAGGAACCAGGGTAGTAGTGTGTGAATTTAGGATGTAAAAGTAGAAATGTTTCACTTCCTTTACCACTGCATAAGCATGCTTCTCCATGTTTGAGTATTTTAGCTCATGAGCTTTGAGAGGACATCTCATGAAAGAAATGGGAGATTCCACACCTTCTTGGTTCTATTGAACTAGAATTGTTGAAAGTGTGTGCTCGGAAGCATAACTATATATGGTGAAATCCTTGGTATAATCTGGACAAACTAGAATTAGGGTATGGGCAATAGATGTCTTGATGTCTCAGAATGCCAATTTGCCTTCTTCAGTCTAGCTGAAGGCAACCTTTTCCTTCATCATGTTTACAATGTGGTGAGTCTTCTCATCAAACTTGGGGATGAACCTTCATAAAAAATTCACTTTTCTGAAGAAAGAGTGAACTGCAATCTTACTTGTGGGTAGGGTAAGCTCCTAGATGGAATTGACTCTTTCTAAGTCAATTTTTATGCCTTCTCTGGATACAATGTGTCTGATAAGTTTCCCTTCCGTTACCCCAAAAATAGAATTCTTGGGATTTAGAGAAATGCCATTTTGGCAGCATCATTCTAGCACTTGTTGCAAATGGTGCACGTGATTAGGACGATGCTTGGAAAAGACTATTAAATCATCTAGATACACTACAATGAACTTACCCATTTCATATTTGAAAGCAAGGTCCATTTCTCTTTGAAAAGTGGTGCCATCATTTATCAGGCCAAATGGCATTCTTCGATAGGTGAAGGTGACCCAAAGTGTGGTGAAGGCAGTCTTATGTTGGTCTGCTTCACCAAATTCAACTTGATTGTACCCTAAGAAGCTGTCCAGCATTGATAACATTTCAAAACTAGACACTATTTGAAGGACTTAATCCATGACGGGCAGAGGATAGTTATCCTTTAAGGATGACTGATTTATATTTTTGAAGTCTACACAAAGGTGAATTTCACTATTCTTCTTTCTCATAGGTACTATGTTGGTAATCCATGTGGAATGATGGATTGGAAAATTATCCTAGCATTCAATATTTTTTGTATTTTAGATAGAATAGTACCTGATATTTTTAGATTGTACTACCTAGATTTTTTCTTGTAGGGCACCGGATCACTCTTGAGAGGAATCTCATGGTGAATTTCTTCAGGCCTGAGTGACTTCAAATCATCATAGGAGTATGCTAGTACATCCATATAGCAGCAAAGTAGAGTAGTGAACTTGAACTTCTCTTCTTGAGTGTAGCACTTCCCAATGTTCACCATCTTGGTATTTTCTTTAGTACCCAAATTTACCTGATCAAACTCTTGAGAAGAGCTTGAATCCATTTACTACTGTTTGATGAACCTATCATGTTTGTCAAACAGCTTCTCAAGGGAAACCATGCCTTTTGAGATTTTATTTCCTTTAAGTTATAGGAATTCATCACCTACATCTGCACTTGATTCAGGGATTGGTTCAAGCTTTTGAGGTTCACCACCTTCGAAGTGCAGCTGTGAAAAGCTATCTTTTTACTCCAAGAAGGCAATGATTTAGTTGTCACCATTAAACACTTGCCAATGATTGGCATTGTCAAGCACACTTGGTCAAAAGACTAGTTCAATAGTGTACATGTCTCCCTTAAAATCAAGGTGAGGAATCAAGAGAGTTGTTGAAATAGCCAGTGCATCAGCTCGGTCATTGAATTCCCTGGGTATGGTAGAGATGATGAAAGCATCAAAGCTTTTAATTTGATCCTAGACTAGATTGCGGTAGTGGCACAATCTCTCATTTTTGGTTTGATATAAGTTCTTTACCTAAAAAACCACTAGTTCAACATCTCCTTTAGCATGGAGGAGTTTGATGCCTTTGTCTCGAGCAGCCTTCAATCCAAGCAATAGAGATTCATACTCAGTTGTGTTGTTGGTGTTACTTAACTACAACTTGTATGAAGAAGGAAAAATATCTCCTTGAGGAGATATCAACACAATCCTAGCTCCTAAACCAGTAGAGGAGTATTTGTCATCGAATTCCAAAATCCATATCTCATCAGACACTAATTTTTCCTTGGATTCTTCTTCATTTGGAGGGGGAGATTCTTCTGTACTTGCATTGTGCTCCATTAATCCTTCTGTTGTTCCATCTAAACCAGTTTTTAGGTTGACACATTTGAGAATTTCATTAGACATCTTATGGACTTCCTTCGTGGATAAAAAGTAATTACCCATGCCTGAAGACTCAAACAAAATTTGAGCTTCAGGTGCTAATGTTTGAGTAACCACGTATTTTGCTTCCTTCTCAAAGAGCAATCTTTGCATAATGCCTTTGACTGGGATACTCACCTCAGATAGGTCCATGCTTAATTCACCACCAACATCCTTGTAGAAGTTTTGCCCAAGAAGGATGTTGTATGATGCTGGGACATTAGCCACTAGGACAATCATCTTAATTCTCTTGTTTAGGAACACTACAAATGCAAATTGGGCATCCTTAATTTGTCCCAGCAGTGGCACTTGTTTGTTCTCCATGGAGAAATATCTCCAAAATGTCTTGGTCAGTGTGAGACTAATGGATTTCACCACTTTGGCAAGCATGACATTGTCTGATGCACCATAATCTATGATGTAATTGTTCAGTTGGTGTCTATTTATCAGCAGGGTGACATAAAATGGTTCAGTCCTTCTAGGAGCAGTAGGAGGAGTAATGATAGGGTTATTCCTAGTGGATGTATTCTTGGGGGGATCACGAGTTACCTTCAAAATTTCTTGTCCTACAGGGATGGCTTGGTTCTTTACACATTGAATCAACTTATCTAACTGCTTAGGGTTGGATTATAGGGATTCAAATTTAGACATTTGAATTTTGGTTTTCTTTATATGATCAATTATGTCAAATGTCTGAAATAGACTAGGAATAGAGGATGGGAGTTCATCCTTTTGGTTTTTAAGAGGGGGAGGACTGGTCTATGAATTTGAAGTAGAAGGTGTAGGGATGTTTGATGTAATTACCTTTCTTGCAATCACCGGGTCCTTTGGCTAGAAAGGAAGAGTGGTATCCTACTTAGCAATTGAAATTGCTAGTTGAGGTCGATCCTCTATTTTTTCTTTATCATCTTGCTAGGCTGACTGGTTCTTGGACTAGGTGAATACAACATATGTTCCATCAACTATTTTACCTTCATTTTTGGGTTCATCTTGGTAATTCAAGAAACCAATGTTGGATTCACCAACTAATTCTTCTTCTCCCTCTATGAAGAGATTAGTGTCATCTTTTAGGTTCAACTCAGGCTGGAAGGAGAAATCTGATTTTGCTTCAAGATATCTAACTACTAAATTAGTTCAAGGTGCTTCAATGGCCAATTTCCCCTGAAGGGGAGGAAGATGATTTGGCTGCCCTTGATTCCTGGCAGCATGGCCTTGGTATGACTGATTGGAGAATGTCCTCCTTGGTATATCTCTATATGAAGGAGTAGATGACATCCCCTACACTATTTGCTTTCTAAGAGCTAATAACTTGTTTGCCAGCTTCTGCACCATTGGATCAATGGTGACTGTAGGTGAGTATTTAAAAGATGAAGAGGATTTAACTCTATTAAGATCTCTCCTTATCTTTCCTACCAAGATAATGTCATCTTCTACCTCAGTAGCCAAATCCTGAGTAGAAGTAAGTTCTATGTGGCCAACCTGTCTCAACAAAAAACTCACTTTAGGCAGTTGTGAGTTGATGAAGAAGCATTTAAGGTTCTTAGGTGTTGGCTGAGCAATTGTAGGAATTTGGTTCCTCAGCTTGTCAAACTTGGCAATGAAATATCTTAAAGGTTCATGAGGTTTCTTCTTCATTTATGTGAGCTAGGCCAGCAAGGCATGCACATCTTTTATAGGCTTGAACATGGCTTCAAATTTAGCTTTAAGAGTGTTTTAGTCGGTCACAGTCTGGGCCTGTAGATGGTAGAACTAGTCTAGAGCAACACCTTGAAATGTTTCCACAAATATCCTAACTATTATGTCTTCATACTCCACACCTATCACACCATAGGCTATGCTGAAGGCAACAATATGTTCATCAGGATGAACTCTCCCATCACCAAATAATTTGGGGAAATTCTTCCTTGAACTACATGGAAGCTCATGTAGAGGTGGGGTCAAATTGAGTGGACCAAAAGAGTTACCCCAGGGGCCTTGAACCACCATGATTTGATTATGAAAAAGGGGGATAAAAAATCTAGGTGGAGTATGTATAAGCAAAACTCTACTAATAGTAGAAACAGAAGCTCTGTCTTATGTTGGTGACCTGGTATGGGTAGGAGGAACACTCCTGGATCATTGAACTTGAAGTTGGGGAGGGAACAAATCAAAATTGCCTTGCTACACCAACTCAAAAATAGGGTCAACAACACCTTGGATTCTTTGGCTTCTAGTATAGCATGGAGTTGCTAGATTGTAGAATAAAAATGGGAAAGAATAGGCTCTACTTTAGCTTGAAGCTTGAGGCTTCAAACTGCATGCTCTTCCCCAGCGAAGTCACCAAAAAACTATTGGTTGAATATTTTGTCACTAGCTAAATGATAAGCAAAATAGGTCTCTTCAATCATAGCATAGGGAGATTGGTCAGCCAAATGTATAGGTTTACCACATCAGAGGTGGACAAATATCTCCTCTGATTAAGGGGAGGTTCCATATAAATATGAGGATATATATATATATATATATATATATATATATATATATATATATATATATATATATATATATATATAAATGTATAGGTTTACCACATCAGAGGTGGACAAATATCTCCTCTGATTAAGGGGAGGTTCCCTATAAATATGAGGATATATATATATATATATATATATATATATATATATATATGCAGAAAATAAAACTCAGGGGTAGGATAACACCATCCATCTCTCCTTTTTCAAAGATATATTCAAAAAAAAAGGAGAAAATATTGGTGAAAACACTGAAGGCACTTCTCTTCTTTCAGAAGTGATCTTGCAGGAAATAGCAGGAGTTCTTTTAGGTAATGACAAGTAACTGGTAACAAAGGGCATAATAACCAATAGACTGAGATGTAGCACAAAGTCTCCACCTCGACTACCCAAGAGTGAAATATGAAGGACAATGAAGGCACAAAGTCATCCCAAGGTCCTTTACATAGAAATAAATAATAGACAAACACACTAAAGGAAATTTTAGACAACACAAAGTCTCTCCATAGTTGGCTTCAGGACACCTTCCTGATTAATTTCACTAGTTCTAATTATTTCAATAAAATGGACAAGAATGCATTCATGAAACAGACCTATGAACAATCTCCTAAAATGACACAAGCTATAACAACACAAATTTTGAAAGTAACTTGATTTCTCATTCAAACAAAGAAATACGATGAACAATCTGAGCTCAAAGTCTCAGTGATCACCTCTCAATTTTGGTAGAGTTTCTCTTCTATATTCAAAAAGATCTCCCATGCATAAAACAAGAGTTTACAATATATTGTGCCAAGAAAGGCTTGGCACTTTGTTCCATGAAATGGCCCATGTTATAGTCAATACCTTGAATGCATTTTAGTTATGTCAAGGGACTATGCTTAGAACAATGCATTGGCCTTAACTGTGGCATGCTAATTCATTTCATATGTCTTCTCCAAAGTATAGGTTGCCTGGTCCTTTCCTTCTTATTTGCATAGCTATCCACTTTGCCTTTACTTCATGGTGAAAAACAAGCTGCGTCCTTGACTTGGTGTGCTCAGAAGTCTAATTGAAAGACTGTTTCACCTACTAGAAATAACTCCCTTGTATATATTTCTGATCTTTTCATATTGTTATCTCTTCCCTGTAGCAATTTGAGCTCTCGAGCTCTCTTTTCAGCTAGTCACTTGGTTTATTTTTCAAGTTTCATGCCACATTTTGAAGATCAATAGATATTTCATTACCTTAAATTTGACATCTGTGGGGACATCAATGGTTGCTTGTTGTTTGAACCATATTGAACCATGAACTGTTAAACCTTTGGAAGTTCATTGGTTCAATGGTTCATCAATTCAGGCAGTTTTTATCAGTTCCATGGTTCAATTGTTTCCTTTCTCTTTGCTTGAACCATCCTTTTGGACTGTTCTCTATCATTTTTCACTTCCTTCCTTTGCTTGGGGCTTTCTTTGAACTGTTGAACCTATGAACCATTAAACTCTTTTGGTTCAAGGTTCAATCGGTTCATTGGTTCATTCTTTGTTCCATTGCTTCCTTTATTTTTCTATGTCCCTTTGAAGCCTTGAAATTCCTTCAGCTTTATGTCTTTGAAACACCTCAAAGGGAAGGTGTCCCTTCGGGTCTTTGAGAAAGGTCCATTTTCTTGGTGTTGAGAGCCCCTCGCAAGGGTACTTGCCCTTTGAGGTCCTTTGGGCAGTCTTCAGGTTAATTCCTTTAGACAAAATGTCTGAAGGAATTCCTTCAGACATTTTGTCTAAAGGAAACCTTTCCTTTGCCTTGTCTGCTTTTCTTCAGGCTTTTCCTTTCGAGTGAATTCCTTCAAACAAAAGTCTGAAGGAATTCCTTTAGACTTTTTGTCTGAAAGAATTTGCCTTGTCTTTGTGAAATTCTTCCATGGAAAATCTTTCTAAAGGAATTCTTTTGGTTCCTTTACTTGGTAATTTCTTTGGAAAAAAATCTGAAGGAAACCTTACCCTTTTGGCCTTCTCTTTGATCTTTGAACCAATGTTCCCTACCCTCCACAAGGGCACCTACCTTTAGTTCACTACCCTCTGCAAGGGCACTTGTTCTTTTTAGCTTTGGGACAGTCCTTTGAACTGACCAATTGAACCAACTTTGGTTCAACGGTTCAATGGTTCAATCTTGCATTTGAAGCCTTCTTTTCTTCTAAGTCTTTTGATCTCTTCAAACCCATTGAACCCATTGAACCCATTGAGCCATTTTGGTTCAAGGTTCAATGGTTCATTCCTTTGTTCTTTGAAGCCTTCTTTTCTTCTAAGTATTTTGATCTCTTCGAACCCATTGAGCCTGTTGAACCCGTTGAACCATTTTGGTTCAACGTTCAACGGTTCAATGGTTCAACCATTCATTCCTTTGTTCTTTGAAGCCTTATTTTCTTCTAAGTATTTTGAAGCCATTGAACTTACCGAAGCGGTTGAACTTTGAAATTTTAAAGAAGCATTTAAATCTTTAAGCTTGCCAACGTTGTTGAACCTTTGAACCCATTGAACCATTTTGGTTCAAGGTTCAACGATTCAATGGTTCAACGGTTTATTACTTTGTTCTTTGAATCTTGCCGATGAACATTTTTGATTGAACTGAGGCATTGCACCAATCTTGAAATTACCTAAGTGTTGGGAACTTGTTCCTTTGTGAGAACTCTCCTGTTGAAGCTGTTGAACCTATTGAACCTGCTAGTCCCTTAACTGAAAAAGCTTAAATAATGAATAATTTGAATGCTCAGAACAATTTTTTGAGAAGGGAAGAGATAATTTTGGTCCTGTAGAACCAAGATAGTTCATATGTTGTCCTAAAAATGAGTGACAGATTTTGGGAACAACAATTTGTATCATTAAATGTCATAAAAAATTAGTCATAGTTATGGCATTTGAGGTTTTTCCATATGAGTTTTAGTGACCTAAATTTTTTCCATAAAAATAACATATTGAATGTATTACCTTTGATTGATCAGTCTAAGAACATTTTTGAAGGTTGTATTTTTGGTAAGCATCATAAGGAATCATTTTTTGTTGGAAAGTCATATAGAGTAATAACTTCACTAAATATTGTAATTCATATTTATGTGGGCCCATGCATACACATTCAATGGGAAATAGTTTGTACTTCATGAATTTTATAGATGATTATACTAGGAAAACATAGGTGTATTTTTTGAAACACAAATTAGATGCTACACCCTTAACTTTTAGCGTGTCTAGGGATATGTGTGGTTGATTTATGGCTTACATACCTCTTTTATATTATTGTAATATTTCTCTATGTTCTTAGTTAGGTCAGCCTATGGAATAACCATGGCTAAGTAGACTATATATAGGAGGTAGTGGTTACTCTTTGATCATCATGTTAAGTATTCTACTCTTACTGTATTGTTTTAAAGGTTTCCCCCTCTAAGTGGCTTTATTATATTATCCAATATTTTACTTTGTTATTAATTATTATTGTGTGATCTCTCATATTTGCTTATTCTGTGTGATATATAATCATTTTGTGTGAACATCTAAGTAATTTAATTACATGTGGTATTGGAGCTTCTATTTGGGAAAGTTTCTTACAGGATTATTTTTTTAGATCTAGCAAGGCGTGACTTCTGAGAGAGGAAGGAGTGAAAAAAACATAACTTGCAATCTAGGAAGAATTAATTTTTTTTGTCAATACAATATTGTTCGAAATGCTTTTTTGAAAAAAATAATTAAAAAAAGGTCTAGAAAAAAATTACACTTTGCAAAATTTTAGTTGTTGGATTCATCTGAATGAGATGATCACAATGGTATATTTTTCTAGTACACTTTTTTGGTGCCAAATATTTTTACCTAGTGCACAAAGGTAGTCCTTAGATTCATTTTTGAGAGGCACTCATAATGGTACCATCTCCTGGTAAACTTTATTTTGGGGTGAAAACCCTCCTAGGGTTTGTATATGGCCAGTCCTACATGAGGAAGAAAAGGGGGGAAAGAAACTCCTATGACCCCTACTGATGACATATAATTTGGAACTTTAGATCTATTAATTTCTTAACTTTAGGTTGATATAAAGGGCTTGGTGTATCATGAATTTGTTGTTGTTTAATCTGATGTTTCATAGATGCATAGAGAGATTAATGGGGTTCACACTCAATTGAATTATATTACTACTTAATTGGCTACCCTTTTATCTCAGTTATAGTCAAATAACCCTTCACTTCATCATTTGGGTCCTCCTCCTCTCAACACTAAAAAATCTAATTCTAGGGTGAAACTAATGTTGCCAAAAGTGGACATGCATAAGTTTAAGGGTCGTTATCCTCTCGCTTGGATTACCCAAATTAAGAATTTATTTGATTTGCATCAAATTCCTAGTTCTCAAAAGGTGATATTGGCATTTTTGTATCTAGAACCTAAGTAATTCATTTGGTATTGCTAGTTATGTGCTCAAAATAAAAATAATTATACTCATGTTACATGGTCTATTTTCATTGATGAGTTATTGGCTCATTATCAAAATAATGTCTCTAAGAACTACTTCAACTAGTTAGCCAAACTATGATAAATAGGAACTATGAAGAGTTATATTCATCAATTTTAGAATCTATCCTTACAGCTAGAAGACATCACTGAAGAAAATTTGACTAATCTAATTTTGGGTGGTCTCAAAGATAGAATCTAATTAGAGTTTTGGATGTTTAACCTAGCATTTGTATCAGAAGCTATCTCACGAGCATGTATTGGAAAAGAAAAAGATATGGTCAAATGGAAAACCTTCACTACTGGTCATGATCACACCTTTCTAGCACCATCATATCCTCAACCCACTAGATTGACACCTCGACAAATTAAGGAGAAGCAAGCCAAAGGGTTGTGACAAAAAATGGATAAAACACCATCATTGTGCTAAAAAGAAGTTATTTTACATTGAAGACGCCAATGAGGATGATGATGATGATGAGGAGGAGGAGGAGGCAATTGGTAAGGATGAAGAAGGTCCTATAGAGGAATCTGAAGACTCTTAGCCTACTATTTATTATCATGTCCTTTTAGGTATTAGTAGTCCCCAAACTCTTAAGGTGGTAGGTTTATTAAAGAAGCATAAGGTCACTATATTGATTGATTTTGGGAGCACACATAAATTTATCAAAATTAAGTTGGCTACTCACTTGAACTATTTCATTTATCTCATTCCATAATTTTAGGTCATGATTGTAGATGATGGAACTATCAATTGCTTAGGAAAATGTCATAGTATTAAGCTAGCCATGGGAGACTACTTGTTGTATTCTCCCATGTTTTTTATTCCCATGGGGGGAGATGCCATTATTTTGGGTGTATAGTGGCTCACCACTTTGGGCACTATTAAGATGAATTTATAGGAATTATTCATGCATTTTCATTCTAAGGGAAAGACATTTGAGCTAAGGGGATTAAGGACTAAATCTCCACAGCTTATTAGTTCCCATCAAATGATAAATATTCTTATAAGGGGTGCTGAAGGATTTGTATCTTGCTTGTTTTTCATGGAAGTTCATCCAACTTAGCCATCTACACTTCTTGATATGCAATAAGTGATTAATGCCCATTCAATTATTTTTGGTGATATGTTGAAAGGACTTCCACCTAGCTATACACATGATCATACTATCAAAATTATTCTTAGTAGTACACCACCCAACATCAACCCTTACAAGTATCCCTATGCCCACAAAAGTGACATTGAAAATATGGTATAGGAGATGTTAAATGTAGGAATCATTCACCATAGCCAAAGTAAATATTCTTCACCAGTTGTCATGGTGAGAAAAAAGATGATACTTGGAGGATGTGCCACAATTATAGAGAACTCAGAAAGTACACTATCAAAGAAAAGTTTCCCATTTTTATCATTGATTATTTTTTAGATGAATTAAATGGGGCTTTTTATTTTACCAAGTTAGATCTATGTTTTGGGTATCATTAAATCTGGATCTATGATGAAAACATACCCAAAATTGCTTTCAAGACTCTTTAGGGCCATTATGAGTTTTTGGTAATGCCTTTTAGGCTAATAAATGATCCATACACTTGTTAGAGTTTGATGAATACTATTTTTAGGCCATTTTTGAGGAAATTTTTTTGGTATTTTTTGATGATATCCTCATTTACATTAAAAATTGGTAAGAACATTTGCACCATGGTGAAATAGGTACTCTTAATTATGGAATAGCATCAATTATATTCCAAACCTTCCAAATGTACTTTTGGAGCTTGTGAGAATGAGTATTTGGGTTATCTAGTTTCACATGCAACAATGAAAGTGGATCCTATAAAAAAACTAAGCAATGGTGGACTAATTGATTCCGAAGACACTCAAGCAACTAAGGGGATTTTTGGGGTTAGCTAGTTACTATCATAGGTATGTCAAAAATTATGGTAGCATTGTATCCCCACTCACCTCTTTATTAAAGAAAGACTCCTTTCAATGGATTGATATAACAAATAGGGCATTTGAATAATTAAAATTGGCTGTGTACCACTCTAGTATTAGCCACTCCTGATTTTTCCAAGACTTATATGGTTGAATGTGATGCATCTAGGTATAGTATGGGTGTTTTAATCATGCAATAAGGTAGACCAATTGCATTTGAAAGTCATCAAATGAAGGGTAAAAATTAGCACAAGCCCATTTATGAGAAGGAAATGATGGCCATTTTGTATGCAATCAAACAATGGAGGCCTTATTTGATGGGTCATCACTTTCATGGAAAGACTGATCATGATAGTCTCAAATATTTTTTTGAAAAATGGTTTTCATCTGAAGAATAAAAAAAATGGGTAACTAAGATGTTAGGCTATGATTTTGAAATAGTTTACAAGAAAGGAAAGGATAATGTAGTGGAAAATGCACTATCCAAGAAGGATGGATTAGTTGAGGCATTGTTATATGCTATGACCATTTTGTAGGTAGATTGGCTAGAGGAAACATAATTCGAATAAGACAATTATAGGGATACCCATGATTTGATTCAGAATCTTCAGCATGGTTTGGGTGGATTTCAAAAATTCACATGGAAGGGTAATGCATTATGGTATAATATAGATTATACCTATGTAAGAATTCTATTTTTAAACAAAAAATCTTTTAAGAACTTCATGCAACTCCAATTGGGGGTAATTCAAGATTTTTTAAAACCTATCATAGAATCGAGCAATATTTTTTTGGGAATGACTCATCGGGGATGTCAAGAAATATGTGGCTAAATATATGAACTATCAGCAAAATAAAGGAGAAAACATCAAAACCTTATGTATTTTGCAACCTTTATCCAACCCTAGCCAATGTTGGGAAGAGGTGTCTATGGATTTCATTATAGGGTTACCGAGATTTGATGGTCAAAATGTTATCATGTCTGTGATATATCATCTTAGTAAGTATGCTCATTTTTGTTCTTTATCACAACCATTTGTTGCTAGTATAATATCTTTTGATTTTCTCAATATAGTTCAGAAATTACATGGTACCCCTAAGATCATTATCAATTATAGAGATCCCATTTTCACTAGCAAATTTTGGACTGATTTATTTTCATGTTTGGGAACCCAGTTGGCTCATAGTTCATCATATCATCCTCAATAAAGTGGACAAACTGAGGTAGTCAACAAATTTTTGGAAGGATATCTTTATTGTCTTATTTCTGATAAACAAGATAAATGGGTTCATTGGTTTCCACTTGTTGAATGGTGGTATAATAATTTTGTTCATAGTTCTTCCAAAATGTCTCCTTTTTTGGCACTATATAGATACCATCCTCCATCCATGACTTGAATATTGAAGGTCCATCCTAAGGTTCATACAGTTGAAGAATATATTCACCATGAACAAGATGTCCTTATTTATGTTAAAATTTAACCATGGCTCAAAATCACATGAAGGAATAGGTAGATCAACATAGGAGTGAGAGTCATTTTGAAATTGATGATTGCGTCTTTGTTTAATTGTATCTATATAATCAAATGTCCTTAAAGTAATAGAAAAAGGATAATAAGTTACCCCTTACATATTATGGGGCCTTATCATATCTTATAGAAAAATTGGTAGTGTGGCCTGCAAGTTAGATTTTCCTTCTTCCACTCACATACATTAGTATTTCATGTATCATGCCTGAAGAAAGTCATTGGACACAAAGTTTCTACTCAAACTGAGTTACTATAATTGGATGAGGAAAGAAAAGTTATTCTTGATCTTGAGGTGATTCTTCAAATGTGTACTAAGCATCTATGGTCTAGAATAATCAAGGAGTACTTGATCAAATGGAAGAATCTACTTTATGAAGATGCCAATTGGGAGGATGAATCCTTTGTGTAGTAACATCCAGAGTTGACTCAAAATTGAGGACAACATTGTTTTAAAAGGGAGGGGCATGTTGTGCCCTTAACCTTTGGTTTATTTAGGGATATGTGTGGCCGACATATGGTTTAAATACCTTTTTAATATTCTTGTTACATTTATCTATGTTCTTAGTTAGGTCGGCTTATGGAATAAATATGTCTAAGTAGACTATATATATGAGGTAGTGGTTAGTCTTTAATTATCATGTTAAGTATTTTTCTCTTAGTGTATTATTGTGGAGGTTTCCTCCTCAAAGTGGATTTACTATATTATCTGGTATTCTACTATGTTATCAATTATTATTGTGTGATATCTCATATATTCTTATTATATGTGATATATAATCATTCTATGTGAATATCTAAGTATTTTCATTACATTATAATCTTGTAGAAGGTTTCATTAGTTTAAAGATTTGGTTGAGAATCAAAGTGGGCACTAAATAAGGGTACTTTGAATAGATAGAGGTGGTGAATAATGTCTAATATATATATATATATTTTCAAAACAAATGGGATCAATAAATAATTCAATACTAGGTATACACCATAGTAGAATTACATTAATGAAAGGAAGAATAGAACAATCACGGATATAGAAAAAAACTTGATGAAGACTAAAAATTTACCAAATGGGTATTGGGATGAAGCTATAACTTGTGTAGTGTAAATTTTAAACTATTCCTCCATAAAGAGTTTAAAATACCAAGTACCATAAGAAGCATGGATTAATTTAAAAAACATAGCTTTTATCATTTGAGAGTGTTTGGGTGCATTATGTATGCAAATATTCCTAACAAAAATAGGAAGAAGTTAGATGACAAAGGAGAATGATGTGATTTTCTCACATACCATGAATAGTCAAAAGCTTATAATTTTTACAATCCCATAACTAAGAATACTATAATAAATAGAGATGTTGAGTTTCTTGAAGATGAAGAATGGATTTTGAATGGAAACCTATAACATCATCAATAGCTTGAGATTAGAGAGTTTCATGAAATTTCTTCTACATCAACTACTCCAAGTAGTAGTCAACAAGGTCTTTCTCTAGTGTTACCTCCATTCAATATTTATTGTTCACATGGAGAAACTTCACCAATAAATACTTATATATTACTTGAGTGACAATTCAAGATCAAATCAGACTCTAAAAAAGTCAAGGAGTTTGAGATAAATATATGAGGTAACTCAAGGTAGTTAGCATGATAATTAGATTTCAAATTTTGCATTTTTTTTTGTGTTAATCCTATAGGATTTGAAGAGGAAATTTAGAATAAGAATTGAAAAAACCATAGATGATTAAATTAAGGCAATAGATAGAGATCACACATAGCAATTAGTGAATCTTTTATAAGGAAAAGATGAAATTGGTGTAAAGTGGATTTTTAAGATAATTTTTAACGCTGATAGAAATATTTTGAATCATAAAGAAATTTTATTTGAAAGGGGTTTTTAAAAAAATCCTAGGATCGATTATAATAAGAACTATGCTCTAGTAGCTAGACTAGATACAATGAGATCTATGCTAGTAGTAGAAACTCAACATAAATGGAAAGTTTATCAAATGAATGTCAAATCAATTTTTTTAAATGGGATATTAGAGGAAGGACTATATGTACAAAAACCACTAGGTTATCATAGTATGGGTCATGAACATAAACTAAATGAATGAAAGCTTTGAATGGTCTCAAATAAGATCCATGATCTTAGTACAATTGTATTGACTTATATCTATTAAATAATGCATTTAATAAATGCAGTAATGAATTGGCCCTTTACATTAATATTAATTATCAAGTGAAATCTTTATTATTTTCTTATATGTTGATGATTTGATATTTATAGGGAAATTTTCATTTGATTTGTTCAAATTAGTAATGAAGAAAGAATTTGAGATGAAAATTTGGGCTTAATGAAATTTTTTTGGGAATTGACGTAAGCCAAATAAGTGATAGAATTTTCATTTGTCAAGAAAAATATGCAAATGATTTTTTTAAAAATTTCATGATGTTAAATTGAAAACTAGCATTTACACGGTTCTAGAAAAAGAATCGAAACTAAGCAAAGAATATAGGGCACAAACACAAATCCAACATTGTAAAAGAGTCTAGTGGATAGATTGATGTATTTAATAGCTACTTAGACTAACATTATGTATATCATGAGTCTTACTTCAAGGTTCATGGAGACACCTAAAGAATCACATTTCCAAACAAGATAATTTTGATATATGTTAGTGGAAAAAGGTAATATGGGATTCTCTATTCAACATCAAAAGATTTTATATTGGTTGGTTACATAGACAGTACTTTTTTAAGCAACATTGATGACATAAAGAGCACATATAGATATATTTTTCACCTTAATTTAGGTGTAGTATTGTGATCTTCAAAAAAATAGTCAATTATTACTTTTTCAACAGTAGAAGCAGAGTATGTAGAAACTACATGAATAACATATCAAGTCATGTGTATGATAATAATGTTGTTGGATTTGAAGTAAAAGAAAAAAGAGGTAACAATAACTTATTCTAAAAATAATTCAACAATTAAACTATCACAAATTCAAGTTTTTCACAAAAAGAGAAAACACATTGATATGAGATATCATTTCATAAGATAACTCATCAACAATGGTGAAATATACTTGAAGTTTTGTAGTTTTAAAGATCAATATGTAGACATCTTCACAAAGTAATTAGTAAAATATGTTTTTGAAAATCTAATAAAAGGATTGGGTATCACCAATTTAGCATAACTAGAAAGTCAAGTTTAAGAGGGAGTGTTAGAAGATAAAATTGACTCTTAACATTTTTTTTATATAGTTATAGCTAGTTTTCTGTTTTAAGTTTAAAACTCCTTGCATGATTAATATATTTTATTTAACTTCTTTCTAATTTTATATATAAAAATAAGTACTATGTAGTTAATTATTATTGATTTTGAAATAAGAATAAACTTCTAGTTGAATCAATAACTTTATTTTTACTTCTATTTTTTTAATATTTTATTTTTATTTCATGCAAGAGTTGTAGCTCTATTTGACACATTATTTTTGTCATATTATTTTTTATTGAGAGGTTTCATGTATCTATCATCTCCTTCAAAATAAAGATACCTAAAAAGTGGAACAAAATCCTTAACTTATGCAAGATCAATATGGGACATGTCACTTTATTTATAAATAATAGTAAATAAAGAGAAGATCCACAGGGCATGACTGTGTGTTTTAATTGTTTATGATTTAGACATGCAAATCCTAGGTTATTAAAGGGGATGGGTATAAAGGGTAAATTTAGACAAATAGTAAAAATAGATATATATTGAACTAATTTAACTAAGATGTATGCATAATGAGAAAATTGACTTATCTAGTGCAAAACAAGCACTATTGGATGTCAAAAAGGCTAAAAAAATCTTAGAGGTCTATCAGGGGTCCTTCATTTTGGAATTAGGATTAAAAATTGCCTTCAAACAGTAGTGCAATCAGGAAGACAATTGTGCACTATGCTAGTTTCCAAAATAATGTGCTAGTGTCCTTCTATGGAGAAACTCCCTGAGACTTCTAAGGATGATGCAAGAGGGTTTCAAGGACATATAGGCATGTTTTTAACTTATGATCATTCGTCTATGTCACTATTTTTTTAATCTTTCCAATACCTAATGAACACTTGTACACATGAAAAAACAATAAGATCAAATGTAAAAGGAAGAGAAAAACTAGGTTATGGGATGTTATGATCACATGATATAGAACCCCTGCTATCATGACCACTTCTTACATTAACCACAATGATAAGGATCTCATATGGCATGTAGTTATCTATTAGGGAATGTGCATAATCAATGAATTTCACTTAGGCCCTTATTTGATCAAGCATGTAGATCTGGGTGTGAGTGTTGAGTAATATGCAATGTGTTGACCTATAATATTGATTTATTTTATGTAATGATGTGCCAAAATAGTAAATTATATATTTTAAATGCCTTGTGAGGATCTTTATATATAAGGAACTTTGATTTGAATGTAAGACCCTTGTTCACTATTTGATAAGATGCAAAATAAATATAAAATCATAAGATAAGGCTCAAGGAAGGGTTATGACCCAAAACACATTGAAAAAGTGACCATTAGAAACTAGCATTGAATTATAAATTAGTGTAATGCACTAGTGTATAGGACTACGTTAGTTTCTTGGGAACACTAAATTAGGTGAAAATTATGCAAAATAGGCCTGGGGGACCCTATGAGTAGGATGGGATGACATAAGACCAATTAGGGTGTATAAAATAGGGAAAATAAGTCATAATAAAGATCAAAAGATCCGAAATGACCACATGAACATGAATTACATTTATCACTAAGACCTTCCCATGAAAGGGAAACAAAATACATAGTACTTGTGGTTGCTTGACCAAATTAGGTTGTGTACATTCCCTCCATTTTATTATAGTAATGCAATGAAATGGAAGTGATAAAGTAAAGGTAAAAAATAAAATGCGTACTTATACTTACCTATGTGATAAATTCCTATGGAGGATGGATGAGATATAGGACTTACCCACTTATTGGCTATAGAAGTGGATAGGAGATGGAATGTTGTCTATGAAGAGGAAATCCATAATGTGGATGCCACATATACTAAATCTAAATGATGAAATGAATTATGGGGAATAAAACCCTATTTTTTCCCCACTTTTATATGTGAATTGAATCATAATAGGTATCTAAAAGTGTGGAGAAAAAAGCTCTGCTTGCCGCCACTCTGGCATGTGAGCTAAATCTAAGAATTGATCTATAAATGTGGAAAAACAAGCCTTACCCCCCCTTTGGTATGTGAAAGGAATTTGGGAAGTATCTATAAATGTGGAGAAATAAACCTAACTTTCCACCACTCTAGTATGTTAATTGAATCTAATAAGTATCTATAAATGTGGAAAAATAAGCCCTACTTTCCTTTATTATGGTATGTAAACTGAGTCTCTAAATTCATTTATTTGGAGGTTGAGACTATCACTCAACCTTCGTAATCTGGGCTCAGTGATAATCTATGGATCAACCATTGTAGTCAACTATATGACCCAACCTGGTGAAATCTTGGGGACATCCTAGTGATAATTTGAGTATAATCCAACAATCTACACATAGAGAATGATATAATGTGTCATTCCATCTATATAACTTGGTGGAATCATATGATATCAAATACATGTTCTCTACATCATGCCACCAAACCTAATATCTGAGTAATGTAAATGTGTATTATGTGCATACAATTATGTCCATGTAGGGATAATCTACCTTGTACATGCCCCCATAGTCATAATCTGAGTTTGGAACTATGTCAAAACCTTATGCAGATTTATGAGGATCCAAACCAATATCTAACAAGATCATGGAACTCAATAAGTTTGAGTCAACCTATGTGACTGAACATCTGAGCCAACTTATGTCTCTGAATATCTAAGGCAACCTATGTATTTGAACATTTGAGTCAATTTAAACCAATTTAAATCAATCTATGTGTTTGAACCAATCTATGTATTTGAATCATTATATATCTAGGTATCTGAATCACTGCATATCTGGGTATCTAAATCACTATATATTTAGGTATTTGAAATGGTTTGAATAGTGTATATATGCCTCATTTTAGGGAGAGAGACAAGACTATGGTAAGGGTATCAAACCAAAAGTGATGTTAGTGAACATGTTAGTGATAGTTAATGTTTCTAATATGAAAATAGGATTGATTATTTAGACATTTGTAATAGAATTATTTTTGGAAAATGGGGCCAATATAGGTTTGTGGTCTATAGTCAATTTGTTAAGGAAGCATAGGTTTTGTCACTTTATGGAATTAATTTGATATTAATAGTAGTGTAACCATAATGGTGTGGGGTATATCATGATCAAGACCCAATCATAAGAAATAGATCAAAAATTAGAGTTACAATTCCCAAGATATTGTGTTTGGAAGAATCTGGTGTTAGTTGGCAAAATATGTGTGCAAGGTCAACCTCAGCCTTAGGCAAGTGGAATTTCAAAACATGGCTTAAATAGGTCATTTTATTGGTTTTAAAAATCATTTGAACCACTTGACTTGATATAAATTCTTTTGCTTTGAGATTAAAAACATGCCGAGGAGACAAGGAGTGAACATGAACCACTACAAGGAGGTTGAGGTACTTCTCTAGGTTGAGGAGGAGGTTACCCTAGTAAAGAACCTATAATTTTCCCTATTTTGAAATATTTATTGACTTTTTCATCATTTTAGTGAAAAAATGGTAGTTTAGGCACCTATTTAGGAGGATCATGCTAGTGTCCCCAGTATTGTGTTAGTGTCCTTGATTACTTGCTACCATCTTAGGTACAATGTTACTATCCTAGGTGCAATGTTAGTGTCTATAAGAGAAAATTTTACTAGTTTTTCTTATATATTTTTTTTAATTACTACTAATACATGTTTATGTGTCATTAAGGGATGTTAATGCCAAATTTGGTTGTGTTTTATAGGTAAATGCAATATGAGGGAGCTCCAGAGTGGCCATATGATGGAGTGCTTACATGGACTACCCCTAAAAAATGATGAGAGGGTAGTGATAAATAGAGATATCTTGGTCCATGTGGAATCACTTTATTCAATTCCTTAGGACTGCCATATGATGGTGGTGTTGTACGAGAGGTAGAACACTGATACTTGTATACTTTGGTTTCCTATTGGGGAGATCACTATGACATTAGAGGATGTCTATAGGATAATGAGATTTCCCATTAGTAGTAAATGGGTGGTGTTATAGGAAGATACCATAGATAGAGCTATAGTGAAAGCTTTAAGGTACTTTATAGATAAGTCTACAGGGACCATCAGCCAGGGAGTTGCAGTGATGTTTTATTGTCTTTGATTGTTATGGCCATTTTTTTTCAATTGTAGAAGTTTTTGGTGATACTATGGGATTCATTTGTTGTTGTGTATGGGAGTGGGGTATCTATATCATACATGATGCATGGTATAGTGCATGATATAGAGGTTCATAGGACCATATACTTGTGGGGACATACTATTCTAGAGAACTTATATCAAGATATATACCATTTTAATTAGTAGTTGTTTGTGGGTGGTATTACGTTTTCAACATTATTGCATTGTTGGGATTATGAGCATATTTCACTAGGTATATTAGAGGAGTTTTAGTGGATGGATTGGGCACACCCATAAATGTTTATAAAAAGATGACATATATGACTTGAGTGCAATTAAGGAGCATAATGCATTATCAATAGGTGTTGGATCGGTTGACAATTAGAAACATTATTTAAAGACCCTATAAGGGATTTCAAGGATGGCCTAAGGATGGTGTTCATCCCATATGGGTTCTAATGAGCTACTAGTTGCATGACCATTGGGTCAATATATTTGAAAGATTTCAATATGGGTGGGTAACATGATAGTTTGGTTTTATCCAGGATGTGCCACCTACACCATGGGTGTGGTTAAGGAGTTATTGAGCACCAGTGAGGTCAAGTAGTCGGATGAGACCCATAATTGTTGATTTGGTTCTAATTTTGGTGATGGAGTGAGATCCATTTCTAGATATGCCTGATGTAGATTGTGAACTAGGAATTTGACTAAGAAGAGGATATTAGTATTATGTTAGTGAATGAAACCAAATCAAAAACACAATAAACTAACATCTTCATACCTAGTTACTAGGGTGAGCTTAGTGAAAAAATATAAATGAACAAATAACAACTAAAATGCAAGAATACAAACATTCCTTACCTTCCTTGATGCTCCAAGAGTATTCTTCGATTGGCTTGTTTGGTTTGTGCTCATGAAGTCTTTGTCAATGCAAGCTTGGCTATCCTTCATCTCCTTGGCACCTTTGGATTTGGCTTGGAATCAATTTTTCATGGTAACACTAGTTACATGAAGCTTTTGGGACCAATCCTACATTATAACTTTGCACAAATTAAGCTTTTTAATGATGTTCATAGCCTCTCTATTTATAGATTTTTAAAAATGGGTAGAATCAACCTAAACCATCCATCTCAGGATTGAGATGTGTGTCTAAGGATTAATCCAATTTTGTAATTAAAATTGATAAATAGGCTCATCAATATTTGGGATAGAGGAGCAATTAAGAGGTATGGAGGGCTTTGATGAGGCATGGGAGGCATGAATCCTGATATTTGTGGCATTTATGGCCTAAGGATGTCTTCTCAAGAAATGAGGTCACTTGATGATGCAAATATTCAATATTCATTTTCAAAACAAATTATTCAACAAGTTTCCATGGAATTCTTGATTAGGCTCTAATTTGGTATAATTAGCTCTTAAGGATGTTTAAACACTTTGTGCACAAATTACTCAAATTAATTAGAATGTATTATTATTTGTCCAAAATTTGACTAGATTAGAATTAGAATGTGATGTCAGATGTGTTGGATCCGTTATCGCATTTAGGATGTTACCAACACCAAATATCGAAGGCACATGTCTCGTGTAAGAGATTTGATAGGAAAGAGCAATCCAGAGCACCTAGGTGCAAAATTGGCATTTTGACTCAAAATAAATTGATCAATGTTTGCTAGCCCATAAATTGCACTACCCCATTTAACGATACTCTATCCAAAATCGGCACTTGAATATGTCAATTTCACATCTTTTAGCATGTTTTAGTGTTTTAGGCCAAATTATGCACTTTAGAGTGGAAATTGGTCAAAACCTTGATTGGAGGTTATCGGTGGCCAGATTTAGGTGTCTACATAGATGACATAGGAGAGATCGATGCCTACATAGTATGGTGTAGGTAGCATAGATGGCCACTACTATTTCTAAGAGATGATGATATCATGTAGGATGTATTAGATCTAGATCCCATTAGGGAAGCTAAGGGTATGTTATCATTGTGGATTTGTATGCTTTTTTTAGTTTAGTGTTTGTATTATCAATGAAATATCTAATACACTATGTTGGTATGTGTAAAGGTAAGATATAAACAGTACTAGGAGACCATTATTAAGGCTACACTATGAGAGGTGACAAGACATATCCATGATGATGCCATAGATGATGGGATAATGTAGAGGGCCACATGAGTTGTAGGCATTCATGCCCACATTTTTGATTGAGTAATCATTACTAGTGGGGTATATAGAAGAGCAACTATTGATAGAGATGAGGTACATGATAAGTTACATAGGTGAGCTATGACCCCACCCAATATTTTGGGTGGGGTAGGTGGTAGGATCATGGATGACTACATTCATCTACAATGAGAACATGTAGAGCTGATGGTCGAGGTGGTAGTACTATGGGATCAAGAGAGGAGATGCAGGTATCGATCAAGATCTAGAGGGGATGTGAGAGCATCTAGTTCTAGTGTTGATGTATCTGAGAGTGAGAGTGAGGAGGGTGTTCTTGGTGACCAAAGTCTAGATTATTTAGTGATTATGTATTATTGTATTATTATTTTTTTGAATCATGTGTGTGTGTGTGTGTGTGTGTGTGTGTGTGTGTGTGTGTGTGTGTGTGTGTGTGTGTGTGTGTGTGTGTGTGTGTGTGTGTGTGTGTGTGTGTGTGTGTGTGTGTGTGTGTGTGTGTGTGTGTGTGTGTATGTATATATGTATGTATGAAATTTTTGTTACATAGGTATTATGTTATTTGGCATTTTAATTTGTGGAATTGTTTACTTGAGTAAGTGTTTTGGTTTTATTTATTTTTTATGTTTTGATATAGAGATGTATTTATTTATCTAAGGAATGGTAATTTATTTCTCATATGTATATGGATGCTATAATAGATCTGTATATCAGATTAGGAATGTTAATTGTTATAAAAGTATCATAGTATAGCTAAGTGTGGATCATGAGACTATAGCCTATGCTATTTGAATCTAGATGTCATGGTATATAAGTAACCAACCTACTCATGTTGAGTAGGCATAGAAGTAGACTTTGGAACTAATATTGATCATGGTGCGTTGCTTGTAGTTAGATGTGTAAACTCTATAGAAATTAACTTACCTACTAAAATTGTGATATGATCTCCGTGATTGTTGCCAAATATCTTAATTGGTGGTCAAACTGAAACTATGCTCTTATCTCTATGATTATTTCCAAATATCTTAATTAGTGGTCAAACTGAAACTATGCTCTAATCTCTATGATTATCTCCTAATATCTTAATCAGTGGTTAAACAAAAATTGTGCTATGATCTATGTGATTATTTCCAAATATATTAATCAGTGGTCAAACTAAAATTGGTGGTGGGGTTGGTTTCCATTTTTTTAACATACTTCTTTAATTAGGTTGATTTTTTAAACTAGTTTCCATCTTTGATGAATCTATGGTGCATGATATCTCACATAAGTAGGTGTCATATAAACTACATGGATCATACAATGAGTAACCAATGGTTCCCTAAAAGGAATGCCCTAGGATAACTCACTTCTAGAAGAGAGATATATAGGAGAATGTGGAGGAGATTTTGATGCCCCCTGCATGAATTCTATAATCTCTCTATCAACGCATGGGTCAATATGATCTTTGAGTACATAACAATTACTAACCTAATGTGCATTGATTATATAATAGTTACAGTATAGTTTGTTTCTTATTCTTTGTGAATGATGTGATGGATGATGCTAAGTAGGAGGAAGGGTGATCAATCATCTATATAGTAATGTAAATAATATATCATGAGGCCTATCTCTATCAAAACATTATATGGCCCCACTATGGGTGTCCCATCCTCTATCTACTATAGGATATTTTATGTAGAGTGTCTCTTTGCCTTTATTGAGTATCTTGATTGATTGTTTCTATTCCATGTTTTATTAATCATAGGTGGATTAGGTGTTTTTACCATATTGGATGGTTGTGGTTATGGAAGATCTAAATCCATATCTACCTTTGAATCTATCTCAACTAGTCTAAACTTCTTCTCTAATGCCATAGATGTGTTACATAGATGTCAGAATGATTTTGATGTCTCATATAGTAATTTATCATTAAGAGGGAATATGAGACCTCTAGAAAAGATGTATTGTACCTCTAAATCTATCAATTGATAGATCAATTATTTCATGCATGATTTGAATCATAGAATGTCATCACTCATTGTTTCTGACTTACCCTAGTGTAGCGAAGGCATCTTATCATATGTGACTTGAGGTCCCTTATTATGTGTGTAGTGCATGACAAAGAATTCTTCCAAATCATTATATGCATGTAGTGAAACACTAGGAGTGAGATGAAACCAATTTAATGCCTCAACCTCTAGATTCTTTGGAAATAATTGTAGGAGAATTAAACTACTAGTGACATTTTCCATAACTTTCTAATAATATTTAAGGTGCAAGTATGGGTCTCCATGTCCATTGAACTTTGGTAATATTGGTATCTAAAATTGCTTTGGTAAATTTTTATTAAATATTATGTTTGAGATAGGATTGGCATGAATGGCATCATCATCATCTTAAGAGTAGTATTCTTTAATTTGTAGGGTGAGTTGGGTTACTTGTTATTTTAAACCACCCATGTCCTACATAAAAGAGATTACCTCTTATGAAGGTATATTTACATCATCAAGAGGTTCATTTAATTCTAGAATTTAATTATTAATTTTATCCATTGGTACACTACATTAGGGACCTTTGGTTTTGCTCATCATATCCTTTAGAGGGGTGATTGTTTGGACCTAGTGAAATATTAATGGGATATCACCCTCATGGAGGTTAGGATGAGAAACAAGTTCTACTGTAGTAAGGTAGGGTGAGGGAGATTCATTGGTATCTCTTATTTTGTTAATTTGTAAAGAAGTCTTGCATGCTAATAGTCTAGAAGATACATTATTATAATGGGAATGTAGATTGTGTAAATTATGAACATAATTATAATTTTTCTTGTGTTTATCTGAAGTCATGTTATCATTTGAATGAACATGTGATAAGAAATCAATTCGAACATTAGATATGGGTGAAGTAGTGAGAGAACTAGGAGGACTAGACTCAATGTATTCTTCACCAAAATCATATTAATCATCATTATTCCAAGGTTAATCAAAATTAGAGTTTAATTCACTTGTAGAGGTAAGAGTGGAAGAATTATAATTTGCATGATCACTAAGAGAGAAATTAGAAGAATATTTTAAATTTTTACTACTATACAATAGACCATCATGTATAGGTGCAATGCAATGCATGTCTTCATTAGCTATGAGTAGAGTACATGTACGATCATTATTTTCAAACTGGGAGTCAAGGGTAGAAAAAGTAGCAATAATTTTTTCATTTGACACATTATGACATGTATGAGAAGATTTAATATTTGAATTTTCTAATTTTTTCATAGAATCATTGTGTCGAGCTTGAACTGTAAAAGAAGGTGATGACATAATCCCATCCACTTTAGTTTGTGAATTGATAAAAGGTGAAATTTCATTTGTACATGCTTTTTAAAATTGAATTATGAAGGGTAAACAAGATGCATTTCTCTTTTCTATATTGATTAAATCATGTAAAATAAGATTTCATTTATTGCACTTATATTGATTCAATTTGAATAAAGAGGTAGAAAAAGTGGTTGAAAAGCTAGGATCACATTGGAACAAAGCACTACCAACAAGAGATTCTTTTGGCATTATATTATTAGTTTTATTTTGAGAAGTAGGAGAAGAGAGAGAGAGGAAAGAGAAGAAGATGTATCTAATATATCCTCATCAACACTTTCATTATCATGCTTATAGTAATCATCATATCCATAATTACAACAATAATCATCATCATCATTATAAATTGAACATTATCATGTGCTAATGAGCAATCTTGTACATTTGTCCATTCATTCTTATAATTGTGAGAAAATTTATAAATTCATCAACTGGGTGATGGGCAAGAAGCTTATTGGGCGTCATTTTAAACTTACCAAAAAAAATGTAAACAATGAAAAGCAAAAACACAAGAGGTAGAATTTAATCTAACATAGATATATTTGCAAATATGCTAAATATTTAGCCCAATGTTTGGAAAAATTGGAATTTTATTTGAAACCCTAATTTATTACACTATAATGGAGAAGGTAATCCCTAGTATGGAACTAAGGTTTTAAGTAATATTCAAAGTATGTTAGGTTCACCAAATGTTCTAATTGTTTAGGATTTAGACATGTAAATCCTTGGTTGTTAAAGGAGCTACGTACAAAGGGTAAATTCAAACAAATATTGTAAATAGATATATCAGACTAATTTACCTAAGATGCATACACAATGATAAAATTGACTTATCTAGAGTGAAAAAAGCAATGTTGGATGTTACAAAGTATGGAACAAGCTTGGATATCAGTCAAGGGTCCTTCATTCTATAATTGGGATTGAAAATTACCTTTTGACAATAGCATAGTCAAGAAGATAGTAACACACTGCACTAGTATCAAAGGTATCGTGCTAGTGTCCTTCTATGGATAAATTGTCTCAGACCTCAATGGATGTTGTCGGAGGGTTTTAGGGACCTATAGGTGAGTTTTGAGATTTTAATCATTCGTTTGTGTCATTGTTTTGTTGAATATTACCTAATGAACACATGTACACACGAAACAACAACATGATCAAATGCAAAAGGAAGAGAAAAATTAAGTTTTGAGATGTTATGATCATGTGATACATAAACCCTATTATCCTATAACTACCTACATTAACCCCAATGATAGGGGTTCCAGATCGCATGTAGTTCTCCTTTGGGGAGCATGCATAATCAATGTGCAAAATATGCTAGAATGACTTTCACTTAGGCCCTTATTTGATCAAGCATATAAATTTAAGTGTCACTACTGATTAATATGTAATTTGTTTATCTATACAATTGATTGATTTATGTAACGAAATGATAAAATAGTAAGTGCTAGATGTAAAATGCCTTGTGAGGCTCTTTATATATAAAGAACTTAGATTTGAATGCAAGACCCTTATTCATTGGTTGACAAGACACAAAATAAAGATAAATTCATAAGATAAGGCTCAAGGAAGGGTTAAGATCCTAAAAATGCTAAAAAATATGACTGTTGGACACTAGCGTTAAACTACACACTAGCACATTATGCTAGTGTCTAGGACTACGCTAGTGTCTTGGGAATACATATTTGGGTGAAGATTGTGTAAAATAGGATAGGGGGCCCCTATGACTAGGATGGGATGACATAGAACCATTGGGGGTGTAGAAAACAGGGAAAATAAATCATAAGAAATATCAAAATAATTAAAATGACCATGCAAGCAAGACTCACATTCATCACTAAGACATTCCCATGAAAGAAAAAAAAAAGACATAGTACTTGTGGTTGCTTGACCAAATTAGGGTGTGTAAATTGTGAAACCACTAGGGATGTTAATAGAGGGAGTCACAATATGTAAAATCCACTATTTTGAGCTTTTTCCCCTCTAGCGTCTTACCCCATTTATAACCCTTTTGTAGCTAGATGTATCTATTTCTCAGAGAATAATATGAATGATTGATTAAAAAATTCTCATAACACTACCAATACTTTATGAATTTTCCTACATAATCAAACTATTATACCTTTACATCATAGTAATTGAAGCAAAATGGTCAAATATAACATGAAAAAATGATGTGATTATGTCTATAAATTGATTGGTAGTCAATTATCAACCATTTGGCTTATCAAACACATATGATTTGTTTGAACATGCTTAATCAACAAAATGAATTGAAACATACTTCACCCTACTCACTTTCCATCAGTGTTTTATCTGCTCAATATTTAACTACACTAATTGTAAGTTTACACACACACACACACACACACACACACACACACACACACACACACACACACACACACACACACACACACCTTATTACTTTTCAATACAAACATTATACATGTAATTACAATACTTTATTTTATATATAATATCCCAAAATTCTTAAAATCATATATAATGTGCACACTAGGATATATGTAATATAAATATATAATGTTCAAAAGATTGATTAAATATATTGACAACATTAATCGTTGACTGGGATTTCCCCCCTATTTTCTAACGTTCAATTTGTCATTTCCACATTAGAGGCACTTTCCTTATTATTGGATGATGAATAGAAGTCAACCCTCATGACTAATGAGGATTCTCAAAGGATGCTTGTCGTTTGCAAGACATTGCACCATTTTCCCTATCTGACCTTTGTCTAGTGCGAAGTGGCTCAATAGCAAAATTCCAATGCTGAAGACTATTTCTATAAAAAGACACTCTTTCAGTCTTCAATTTTAATTTTATAGGTGTGAAGGGACTCACTATTATATTCAGTAGATAAATTATTATGATAAAAATGTCAACTTAATATTTAAATTTAATGTTTTGTCTTCTTTTTTTTTTTACATATTTTTATTTGAAATATTATTTTTTTAAATTTTTATTAAATTATTATAACTATTACTGAACATTAATAATATTTATATTTGAAAAAACTTATTCAATATATAATTTTATATTTGTATATTATTATATTTTAAATTGATTTAATGATATAGAATTTATATTTTTGAAAGAGATATCATAAATTTAAACCTTCTATAAAATAAGATATGTATACATCATATTTGAAATATAGTTAAATATCCTTTATTGATAATAAGTACAAGATAATCTCATATATTATAAATTAATTTTCACGAAACTTAAAAAGATTCGTTTTTCATTTCCATTTCAAATTATTTATGTTTGTGTTCTACATTATAATCATGATGGTTTCGCTCAAAACGGTGTGGCATGGGTTGACTTATACGCTTCATATGATGATGTAAAGCTGTTTCATATTCGTGAGAGAGAAAACAACAGTAAGATATATACAATGTATATACGGAGGTAGCTTTGAATATATATTTTATTTATGTGGGCTAGCTAGGGTGTCGCATCAGAACCGACGCATACTTAAAAGACAAACAACAATGAGCCCACTGGGGCATAACGACTGTATTCTGTAGGGAAACCAGAACCCCCAATCCCACCCGTATTTTTCAGTGGAAAATAGTGCCAGAAGCGGTCGTCCATGGCTCGATTGTGCGTGTGAGACTGTGACCCGTTCCGCACAGGACAGCTACAAGCACTATCACCATTGGCAAAAATAAATAAATAAACGAATGTCCACGCGGATGAAACTGCATTGGACGTTTTCTTCGCGCATTCCAAAGCTTTATTAGTTGAGAAAGATGCCTGCATGCACAGTGCAGTAGACGTAGTCAAAATTGTCATCCGAAGAAGATGCTGAAAAACAATATGCAACATCACGGAGTTATGTCCATATTCAAAATTGCATCAATTTTAGAGAATATGAGGGGGACCGTAACATATTGAGAAAGACATATCAAGTGCATGGGGACGAAATTCAATATCCTTTGGTCATTGAGTCATGGGAGCTTTATCTGGGTAGATAAAAGTAGTTTATATTTGGTTTATTGTAACGAAAAAAGTTGTTTTTTCTTCTTTTTTTTTTGGTGGATAGGGTAAGTATTTATATTTATTCTTCCTTATTTTATAAAAAAATTTGGTTTCAAGTTGCATAGTTTAATTATCAATTTTTTTGATTGTTTTTTGAAAATATTATATAATATTTATTATAATTTTTATATATGTTGAAAATTTATTAATGTATATATGATATAATTTTTATAGAAATTAGGCTATATAATATATTATATCAGTTTTTATAATATATAATAATGTTAAAAGTGTTGAAGCTATAAATTGTATTGTATGTAACTATAGTTACAACTCTCTCTTTCTCTCTCTTAGAGTTTTTATAAATGGTGTGGAAGAGGTAATTATATCATTCTTTTTTCTTCTGATTTTTAAAAATTTACATATTTACTTTCTTTCATTCTTGCAAAGCGTTTAAAGGTAAATGCAAAAAAGATATACATGTCATTGATTGAACATACTCTTGATATGACAGTAAATGTTAAGCCTTGGCGATCAATGTCTCCAATGTCAATTGTTGGTTTATTGAGTGTCATTCCTTGTACTTTATGTATGGTTAGAGCCCATGCCATTTTTATAGGCATCTGTCGATGATTACCTCATGTAATAGGAGCAATTGGTTCATGAGTAGGATTCTTTGCATCCCATAGGGGGCCATAATATTTTTTGTATGCAACAACTGCATATATGGGTAGGAAAGGTGGCTTTGAATCTAAGTTGTAGACGATGTCAACAATTTCTCTAATAGCTCCATTAACTAATCTTGCTTTCACCCATAGATTAGAGTAAACATAATTTTTTGTTTCTTACATAAAATCACAACGAGCCCAAGATAATTGTCATTGTAGTTAGATGTATTTGTTTGTCTACAATGTTCCAATCTACATAAAGCAATTGACATATTTAGTGATTTCAACATTTGCTTATTATGCATTATTGCCACTACATTTGTTGTATATAAATGTGTAAAGATTTTAAAATCTTCTTGTTCTTCTAGAGGTATGAATGATGTTGTTCTTGAAATGAGCATATCCTAATCTTTTTCTATTGGGTTTACATCTATGATGTTAGTTAATTTTTTTTAATTGTATTTATTTTTTGTGCATCCTTGTTGACAAAAATTTGAAATTCGAATGTAACAACTATATCAATTTTTCACCATAATGTGTGCCCAAAAGATCTGTCTGCGTAAATTGGAGTGTCATTTATAGGTGGGAGTTGTCTCAGGTCTCTAATGAGTATAATTGAGAAACCACCAAAGTCTTTGTTATTTGGCTAAGGAGATGCTTCGCACAATTGATAATTTATCTTACAGAGCATCTTTGGCCCTAGAAAACCCATTTCATCTATGATTACGTATTGAATGTGTCTCATTTCTTCTTGGAAAGTTGTTAACATTTGTCCCTCCAGCACTTTCATTTCTTGGATAGGGATATGAAGTGCTTAATGTATTGTTGACATATTTATGTTAAATTGTTGCAACGCCAGTTGGAGAAAGAAGAAGTAGGGGAGACTTTATTTTTCCTAGAGCTTATATAGGATGCGTTTGATTATGTTTATTAAGAAAGATTTACCTGTCCCTATTATTCTTTTTACAATCATTTGAAGTGGTGTACCTTGTGTATTTTTTTGAGAATGTTGGTGAATTATGTTAAAGGCTATTTGTTGAGTGCTTGACAACCCATATGATATTAGTTTGATATTGCAATCAATATTTGTTAGAGGTACAATCACTGGGGGTAAATCAGTGATTCAAGATAATCCAAATTTTAATTACAATCCTTTTAAACCTTTAATCAATCACCATAAGCATTCATAAAGCATACAAGTCATTCATAACACTGAATAAGAAAGATGATGTGAGATCAAACACACAACACATGAACTATGTGAGAAAACCTAATGGAGAATAGAAACCCACTCTCAAGCCTACAAACACATAGACTACTTATCCTATAAATAATCATAAACATGAGATATTTCATTGAAGCACACACTTCACAAAGATTACCCACCCCTAAACATGAACAAACACCAACTTATTCTAGATATTGAGCACCCACACAACACCTATGAAATCAATAGCTCCAAAAATTTGATTACCTTTAAATCTGATGGAGAAAAAAGTTATAACACCTCTCTTCAACCGTTCACTCTCTCTCAAGCTTGTACACACAAGTAATGCATCCAAAACACCCTTTTGAATCACTCTAGACTTCTACGCTCATTCTCAATCTTTAAACCTACATGATCACTATTATGACATCCAAATTATGACCTATGAATCACATATATAATCCTCAACTTGATATTCCCTCCAATCCATCCACTATGCACCTTCACTCTCTACAACATTCTCCTCTACAAAATTCTAAAAGCAATCACCTTTGAATTCACTATTTACAGAGCCTTCATGAATATTATCTTCTTGGTCGGCTATAAGACTTGCCTTAACCCTTAAGACTTCTATCAAACTAAGACAAAACTTGATACCACCCTCATAGGTCAGTCATAGTATCCATGGGTCAACCTTAAGCAACTACACCTTTCAAATACACCTTAATAGCCCTTATAGGTCTCATGAAGACCAATTCGCCTCTTTAACACTTCACTGAGCAAATTAGGAACACAAGACCAATTAAAAATGCATAGGTCCACTCCACATGACCCTTAATACATCTTCAAGTGATTACATCAATCACTATACTCCTCTGTATATACAGAACCTACTCAAACATTAGCCTTGTATACAAGGACATCATGAATGAACAAATAGTCAACTTATAGGCATTTGTTCATACTGAAAATGGATTGGTAAAACCTCTAAAATCCATAAAAATGTTGGAAGTATTGCCATTGATGTCAAAGGTCTAGCATTATTAGTGATAAAGGCCCCATTGCATTTAATGATATTTGTAATAGATATATCTTGGCTAATGTGTGTTAATATTTATTTAATATTAACGAATATATTTTTGGTTTCATATGAGACAAAATAAGGGCCCATGGATAAGTCAAAGAGCCATGGGGTAAAGATAAAAGAAGGATGGGATGCATTTTCCCATGAAGAGTCATCTTGGGGAATTCTAAGAGTCACCAAGTGAAGACAAAAGAGGAAGGGCATAATTTCTCATGAAGGGACACTTTGAGGAATACAAAAAGTCACCAAGATAAGGACAAAAGAGGGAAGGACATTTTTACTCATGAAGGGTCACCACATTACTTTTCAAAGGCAAGGATATGAAGGGTCATACAAGTTTAGTGCCATTTTCCATGAGGATTGAAGGGTCACAAAGGGGGAAGGCCAAAGGTCATTTGGAAAGCTATAAATAAAGGCTTAAGAAGACATTTGTAATAAGAGAGATAGAGGTTGATTTGATATTATAATATCTAGCTTAGAAGAGAATTTGAGAGAGAAGAATATGATTTGTATTTGTTATATCTAGCTTAGAAGAGCAAAGGTGAGAGAGAGGAAAGAGATGTTGTAATGAACTATCATTTGTTGAGATAAAAACATTGAGAGATAGTTGTGTGGTATACACAAAGGGGTTGGTGCTCCTATGGGTTGGTGCTCACGAATAGTTGTTGGGTTGGTGCTCGGCAAAAGGGTTGGTGCTCTTGTGGGTTGGTGCTCACAAATTGTTGCTGGGTTGGTGCTCAACAAAGGGGTTGGTGCTCCTATGGGTTAGTGATCATGAATAGTTGCTAGGTTGGTGCTCAACAAAGGGGTTGGTGCTCACGAATAGTTGCTAGGTTGGTGCTCAGCAAAGGGGTTGGTGCTCCTGCAAGTTGGTGCTTGCAAATATTGTTTGGGTTGGTGCTCATTCATATACTTGAGATTGTTCTTCGTGGTTTTTCCTACATTGGGTTTCCATGCTATATCTAGTGTCTCTCTCTATCTTGTGTGGTGTTTATTGTTTGAGTTTTATTACATATCTTAAATGTTTGATTAAGTGGAATTTGGTTAAGGGAAAGTTTTATACGATATATGATATATTGATTCACCCCCCCTCTCAGTATATCCCATGCTAAACAATTGGTATCAGAGCAGGTTCCTTTTTGAAAAGTTTTACAGCTTGAAGGTAGATCGGGAAAGCACGATGGTTGGGTCATAGGAAGGATTTTCTACAAATAAGGCACCTTTGTTTGATGGGATGAATTATGCTTTTTGAAGCATAAGAATGAGGAATTATTTGATGGCCCTTAGATTCAACATATGGAAAGTAGTGGTGGAGGAATATGAAGAGCCATAGACATCTGCAATTACTCTAGCAAAAAAGAAGGAAAGTGAATGTAATGCTAAAGCTTTAAATGCTATTTTATGTGGTTTATGTGAATTTGAATTTGTTAAAGTTATGCAATGTAAATTTGCTCATGAAACTTGGGTTAAACTTGAGAATATTTACAAAGGTGATGGAAAGGTTCAACAAGCTAAGCTTCAGATTTTTAGAAGGCAATTTGAAAGTTTGAAGATGGAAGAAGAAGAAGATATAGCAAGTTATCTTTTACGAGTTGATCAAATCATAAATCAGATTCAAGGTCTTTGAGAAATGTTGGAAGAGTCAATGGTGGTACAAAAGGTTTTGAGATCTCTACCAATGAGATATGATGTAAAGGTTTTGGCAATCGAGGAGATGAAGAATTTAGCCAAGCTAAAGATGGATGAGTTTCATGGTATACTCACAACATATGAGATGCAGACAGAACAAGATAAACCCTCAAAGAGAGAAACAACTTTCAAGACATCAAAGAAAGAGAAAGCTAAGATTCAAGAATTAAGTGATAGTTCTAGTGATGATGAAGATGAAAATGAAACACTTTTCATTCGCAAGTCGAAAAGGGTAATAGGTAAATATCAAGGAAAATTACCTTATAAATGTTTTAATTGTGGAAAGATTGGACATTTTTCAGCTAGATGCCCAAATAAGGGTAATGATGATGAAAAAGAAAAGCCTACATACAATAATAATTTCAAAGGCAAATCTAAGGAAGGATTCAAGAAGAAGAGCCTATATTCTAAGGATCCTATCTCAGTTGAAGATAGTGGAGTCAGTGATTCAGAAGAAGAAGAGATTCTATTCATGGCCATACATGAAGATGATCAAGAAGAAGAAGAGGAGGAAGCTGAAGTGAATATGGAAGGAGAACTCATTTGTGCCCTAGAAGAGTTAAAAGCTGTTGAGAAGAAGAATCAAATATTAAAGCACCAGATCGAGAAAAATGAACAAGAGTCAAAGGAAATGATTGAAGATTTACAAGCACACTTTGAAGAAGCCAAGAAGAATGAAGAAGATCTCATAGCACAGTTAGACATAGCAAGAAAATAATGTGAAAGGTATGTTATTGAAATTGCCTCTTTAAAAGAAGATATTAAGAAAGCAGTCAATGATAAAGTAGTCAGTGACTCAAAATTTGAGGATAGCACTAACATATTGAATAAGATATTGGAAAGTTAAAAAGCAAATTTAGATAAGACATGGATCAGATTTGAAAAGAAAAAGAGCTATGTTGAAGCTCTTATAAAAGAGGAAACAAAAAGGGGAGAAGTGAAGAATACAGATGACATTTCAAACAGAGAAGGATAGAGAGAACAAATCTATAAAAGGCAATCAAGTCAGAGATATACAGACATGTCTTGTTTTTATGGCTTATTTTTATTATAATGGATATGGTCACAATAAATTAAAATGTATAAAAAGAGCTAACAATTTTAGAAATAAGGAGAAGGAAAGTCAAGTAGAGTCAAGCAGAAGCCACAACTCTTTTGATCCTCTATCAAGCTTTGATGAAGAGACCATAGTATGCTACAAGTGAAACAACCTCAGACACACATCTTGATATTGTAGAAGTGTGTTTGAGTCATTTGAGAATGATCAGATTTTCAAAGCTCCATTCATCAAGAAGAAGGTTTAGACATGTTCATGGCAGAAGAAACAACTCGAAGATTCTATGTTGGTGCAAACAACTTTGCATGTAAGAAATAAAGATCAGCCATGGTTAATTGATAGCGGATGTTCGAGGTGTATGATAGGAGATAAAAGTAAGTTCCTAAATCTAAAGAAGATCAATGGTGGTATAGTGAGATTCAGAGATAAAACCACTCCTAGGATAGCCAGAAAAGGTACTTTGAGTTTGGATTATGGTAGAACTAAGACTAAGAATGTTTTATATGTAAAAGGTCTTAAGCATAATCTATTGAGTGTTAGTCAAATATGTGATCAAGGATACACATTAAAGTTTCATAAAAAAGTTTGTGAGATTAGAATAAAAGATTCAAATGAGTTGATTGTAGATGCTCAAAGGACAGGGAACAATGTATATGTATTGTCAGATATCTTCTCAAAGGCACGATCAAAGGACACATTCAAAGATCTACGAGAGAAGTAGGGAGTAATTTCTATTACTTTATACCATTGATGTTCAGTATTAGTTGAGGGGGAGCTAAGTGTTAGCTCCAGGTAGGCCCTTTGCCATTGATGTCAAAGGGGGAGAATAATAGGTATAGGTATAGGTGCAAAAATAGGTACAAGTAATAGATACAAGTTTATAAAATAAGGGGGAGTTACTGTATGTTTTCAGATGACAAGATGTGCAGGTGATAGGATATGGTAGTTTCAAGATTGAGGTTGCCATCAATGACAAAGGGGGAGATTGTTGGAAATATTGTCATTGATGTCAAAGGTCTAGCATTGTTGGTGATAAAGGCCCCATTGCATTTAATTATATTTGTAATAGATATATCTTGGCTAATGCATGTTAATATTTATTTAATATTAATGAATATATTTTTGGTTGCATATGAGACAAAAGAAGGGCCCATGGAGAAGTCAAAGAGCCACAGGGTAAAGACAAAAGAAGGATGGGATGCATTTTCCCATGAAGAGCCATCTTAGGGAATTCCAAGAGTCACCAAGTGAAGATAAAAGAGGAAGGGCACAATTTCTCATGAAGGGACACTTTGAGGAATAAAAAAAGTCACCAAGATAAGGACAAAAGAGGGAAGAATGTTTTTTCTCACGAAGGGTCACCACATGACTTTTCAAAGGCAAGGATATGAAGGGTCATACAAGTTTGGCACCATTTTCCATGAGGATTGAAGGGTCACAAAGGGGGAAGGCCAAAGGTCATTTGGAAAGATAGAAATAAAGGCTTGAGAAGCCATTTGTAATAAGAGTGATAGAGGTTGATTTGATATTTTAATTTCTAGCTTAGAAAAGCATTTGAGAGAGAAGAATATGATTTGTATTTGTTATATCTAGCTTAGAAGAGCAAAGGTGAGAGAGAGAAAAGAGATGTTGTAATGAACTATCATTTGTTGAGATAACAACATTAACAGATAGTTGTGTGGTATACATAAAGGGGTTGGTGCTCCTATGGGTTGGTGCTCACAAATAGTTACTGGGTTGGTGCTTGGCAAAGGGGTTGGTGCTCCTATGGGTTGGTGCTCACGAATTGTTTCTAGGTTGGTACTCGGCAAAGGGGTTGGTGCTCCTGTGGGTTGGTGCTCATGAATAGTTGCGGGGTTGGTGCTTGACAAAGGGGTTGGTGCTCATGAATAGTTTCTAGGTTGGTGCTCATCAAAGGGGTTGGTGCTCATGAATAGTTGCTGGGTTGGTGCTCAGCAAAGGGGTTGGTGCTCCTGCAAGTTGGTGCTTGTGAATATTATTTGGGTTGGTGCTCATTCATATACTTGAGATTATTCTCTATGGTTTTTCCCACATTGGGTTTCCACATTATATCTGGTGTCTCTCTCTATCTTGTGTGGTGTTTATTGTTTGATTTTTATTGCATATCTTGAATGTTTGATTAAGTGGAATTTGGTTAAGGGAAAGTTTTATAAGATATATGATATACTGATTCTCCTCCCCCTCTCAGTATATCCCATGCTTAACAACAAATGATCCTCATGTATACTAAAACATTTTTTAATATATAAATTATCATGAAACATCCAAAACTCATTAATACAAACTCAATCATCCTTCTTGGGTCATTTGCAGAAGATGATCAAACACAGTCAAATTTTGAGCTCAATAATTATAAATATATGGATATTCAAACATTATAACCATTTATTTTGATATCCATTTTATTCCTTTAAAATTTTTATTTTTATACCACTATCAAATTCATCATAGATCAAAAGATATAGCTCAAACAATACAAACTAGTTTTCTTTTGTTAATTTCAATATTCAAATTCCAATGGTCATTGTGTAATGCAAAATATTCAAACACGTGTCTTCATCTCATTCCCCTTAGAAAATTGATCAAATATAATCTATCTCCTTATGAGTCTCCTATCCATTACTTTCAATCATTGGCCATTGATCTTTGAACCATGCTTTCGAGATTATAACACTTGGTATCCCCATGTGCCTTTTGTGGACCCTGCTGTTAGTCTCCTCTCTTACACCACTTGGAAGCCTCACATGAAATTTGGGCATATTGACTTATTGAATTTATTCTCACCATTGATCTTTTGCATGGTTGAATTCTCACCATTGATCTGCTACTTATACATCATGTTTTTGACATATGTCACACTCACGTTTAATATCAGGATCCTTTAACTTATTGACCTCATGCTTGCCATTAGATCTTCAACTACATGATTTAAAACTCATTGTTAAATACTTGATATGAATTATTGATCTAATCAAGTGAGGTTTTGACACTTGGTAACTCTATAAAATGGTCGCTCGATATTACAAATTTGGCTAAGTATGGAAAATAGTGAAATCTACTTGGAAAACCAACTTTGCACTTTGATATTTTTTCTGTATACCACCTCATGACCTGAAATATAAAATATAAAACTAGGGACAAAAATGAATATACCCATGTGACCAAACACTTATAATAATTCCACACATGTGAATGTTGATGTCAACAATTTATTCACTCAACCTGATTTGCCAAGATGACTAAGAGAACTTAAACCTTCACCAAACTATTCTAATGAATTCCTTTCACTTCCACAAGAGCATTAAGCCCTCTTGGCACCTCATATGACCTATACAACATGATCATATCACTAATAACATCCATAAACTACCTTACTAATTCAAACACTGAAGAACCATACAAGAACACTAAAGCACACTTTGTCATTGTCATTATAACACGCATGACACCTCATCAACATCCTTGGCCACCTTAGAGACATCATTGACAACTCTCCAATAAACTCCTCATTTTTCATTGATGTTAACACCAATCACAAAGCTTATTCATAAAGTCTTTCTCCTTCTTCAATGTCTTTCTCACCCTTTGACATAATGATAAAATGGGCTCATCTTATGATCTTGAGGACCTTGAAAACATCAAGAGGGACTCCCCCTAAGTCACCTAAGCTAAGGAACCCCTTGAGCACCTTCAGACCAACATAAACCATGATGAACCATTATACTAGTCTTCAAACATTCTCTCTAAGATTTAACTACATAGTCCTTTGATCCTAAGACCTGACCACTTAAAAATATCCCCTTTTGTTTATGCATAAGTATTCAATATATTATCAAAGAACCTAAATTGATCTGATCAAGTCATCATATCAACATGCTTAAGTTCATATCCATAACAGACTTATTCATATCTCCACCATGACTAGAACATCTCACATATGATCCCCCTCACATCATGCACATTTATTCAAGCCTTTAAAAATATCTATGTTAGCTCCCCTTAACTCCATACTCTACCTAGATCATGACATATTCAACAAGTCTTCTTAACCAATCTTGTGTTTGACAACTAGAAACCTCCATACTCTACCTACATACCTTCAAGACCAAAATCCCTGAACACACCTTTTTTGTCCTGCAACATTAGCCAAAACCCAACTAGCATCCATCATATTTTATCTTGCTGCCAAGTGTCTCTTTGAAGCCTAGAGAGGGATACCCCTTTTCCATAGAGAGACTAAAATTCCCAAAATTTAGGAGACTCCCAAATCTCCATACTCTTATTTGAATTGAAATCCTACCTCATCATCGGATTGACTTTGAATGAGTCCTTTACTTCAATTTTTGTTTTTAACTTAGAGTCTTTCTTGATCTTCTTATCTATTTGGGTAGATAAGGCTTGTTCTTTGATTCTTGGACTTGTTTCTTGTTCTATCATGACAAACAACCCATTGACCTCATTGGGCCTCTATTCATTATAGCTTCTTTTATTCATGTTAGGATTGATTTTATTTAAAGTAAGAGACTGACCATTCTTATATAACCTTGTTATATGACCTCTCTCTTGGCACTTGTAGTACATACTTCTTAAAAAAAACTCATTATTTATTACCTTGTTAGGATATAATCTTGCAATGTGCCCCATGTCATAGCAATTATAAAATTCAAATTCACTTATACCACATGACTAATGATTCATATCATAGTTCCAATAAAATTCATTCTTTGATGGTCTTTTACACTCTCTTAACCTATGACCAAATTGATTACATGAGTAACACCGACCATTGAAATTTACATACCTCATAGCATTTGGTTGTCTAATTGGATTAATTTTCAATCTGGTAGCACCATCATTCCATGATTTATCATTGGCCTTTTAGGTATGATTCTTCTTGTTCAAGTTAGCTTTCTCTATGTCTTGAGTTACAAACTTTTATTTTTATTTGAAACCTAGACTAGATCTATCACTTTCAGACATTTGACTACTTAGAATGTTTTGAAGATCATTAACACTCTTTTTAAACTTCACAAAATACCTTACCTTTCTAGATGTCTTCTCCAACTCAACCTTTAAGGACTCAATTTCAATCATATACCTGGAGCATTCATTTTATTTAGTTTTTAGGCTTAAAGATGTAGTTTTTAACTAAGTATTAAGATGCTTAACTATATCATCATGTTCACTGATGTCATCATTTATTCTTTCCTCAAACACACTAAATTTATCCTCATAGTCCTTGATTTATGACATCATCTTCTTATTTCTTTTCTTTTCTTTTCAATATTCATATTTTCAAGAGCATTCATCAATTTAGACTCATTATCTACCTTAGTTTATTTATTTTCTAAATCATCAACTGTATATTTATTTTTCATAAGATCATATCTTTTAAAATTATTTACTTCTGACTTATGATATGTTTCAATCTTGTTTATATCTTGATTTAGTTTCATCTGCAAAGACTTCATCTATGATTGATACATGATACATTCTTCATCCTTACTCTTTACCTCTTCATAAAGATTAAAAATCTGAGTATCAATCTATTAAGTGATATCATCATGCTACTTGACTTCATTACTCAATCTTCCTTCAAAGAGATTAATTTGTTCCTCATAAGACTTGATCAAGGAAGCTTGCTTTCAGTTCTTGCCTTGTATAATATTAATTTATTCCAAGGCGTTCATACATTTATTCTCAAGAGTGGCTTAATCCTCTTCTTCTTTTGGGCTATTTCCATAAAAAATATCTTTGCCTAAATAACATTCACCTTCATTATCACTAAGATCCATGAATAGTGTCTCCTTGTCCTCATTATGAAAATAATAATCACTATCTGATGTGTTTTCCTATTCTTCTGTAGATGAGTTGATATCTTCTTCATGATAAAGGATATTACTACCTTTCTATGACTCTTTCTTGCCATTTTTATTATTGAATAACTTTATGTACTTTCTAGGACCCTTAGATTTCTTGTGTTCATCCTCATGAGATTCCATATGAGATTCTTTGTATTCAAATTTTCATCTATCTAGGCATCAAGCTATAACATGACCAACTTTACCACATGAAAAATATTTAAAAATAAGCTTGCCTCCATAATTACCTGATCCCACATTCAATTTCCTTGAAATCATGGCTTCAAGTTGATTTTCATTAAGATCAAAGTATTCAATACTTAGCTTGATCTTTTTATATTTTGTCTCATTGATCACTTTGAAGGATGCTTGCTTCTTAGGAGGTCTATCGTGATTGAATCTCATCTCATAGGTAATAAATATGCCATGAAATTCATCCATCTTCATTTGAGTGATATCATGACTTTCCTCTACAACAAATACTTTTGAATCAAATTTTAGAGTGAGAGACCTTAATACCTTTTATACAATAATATCTTCAACAATATCCTCTCCAAGACCTCTGATTATGTTTACCACCTCATATACCCTTAGAAGATAGGATGCCATAGTTTATTCTTCCTTAATTTTGAGACCCTCAAATTGTCTTTGGTAAATCTATAATTTAGCCAACTTTACCTTTGAGTCCCCTTCATAGATAGTTTGAAATTTGACCCAAATTTCCTTAGAATAATTGTAATGGATTACCTCGGTGAACTCAACCTCTGATAGGCCACAAATGATAGCATTCATATCTTTAGAATTTTTCTCACTCAACTTCTTGTCAGATGCATTAGTTGGAGGACTAGTTGGTGTAGTATAACCATCTATGATATATTTCCAAATATCAAACCCTAGAGACATGATGTATGTCCTCATCCTTATAATCCAAAAGACATAGTTGGAACCATTTAACAATAATTATTAATTTTTAGAGAAACCTTGTATATGTTGACTTACCATATTGTACCTTAGATCACCTTCAAGTGGTTAAACATGCAAATAAGGTATGGATCTAATACCAATAGTTAGAGGTAAAATAATTAATAGGGGGTGAATCAGTGATTCAAGATAGTTTAAACTTCAATTCCAATCCTTTTAAGCCCTTAATCAATCACCATAAGTATTCATAAAGCATACAAGCCATTCATAACAATGAACATGAAAGATGATGCAAGATCAAGAGCAAAACACATGAATTATGTAGGAAAAAGTCATGGGGAATAAAACCCACACTCAATATTTAAAACACATGGACTACTTGTCCTATAAAAATATAAAAAACATGAGACCTTTTAGTGAAGCACCCACTTCACAAGGAACACCCACTCCTAAGCATGAACAAGCACCAACTTGTTTTAGATGTTGAGCACCCACACAACACCTATGAAATAAATAGATCCATTTCTCTAATCACCTTTCAATCTAATGGAAAAATTAAGTATAAAAACTTTATTCAAACCTTTACACTCTCTCAAGCACACAAGTAATGCATCTAAAACACCCTTTTAGATTAATCTAGACTTCTTCACTCATCCTCAATATTTAAACCTACATGATCACTATTATGACATAATTATTATGACCTATAGGTCATAAATAAAATACTAAATCTAACATACTATTCAATCCATACACTAATCACCTTCATTCTCTACATCATTCTCTTCTCCAAAATTCTAGAAATAATCACCTCTGAATTCACTCTTTACACAACCTTCATGAATATTATCTTCTTAGTCAGACATAAGACTTGCCTTAACCATTAAGACTTATATCACACTAATAAAAATATCAATACCACCCTCATAAGTTTTCCATATCATCCATGGGTCAACCTTAAGGAGATACAACTTTCAAATAGGCTTTAGTAGCCCTTATAGGTCTCATGAAGACCTATTCACCTCTTTAGCACTTCATCGAGCAAATTAAAAAAAAGACCACTTAAAAATGCATAGGTCCACTCCAAATTACCCATAATACACCTTTAAGTGATTAAATCAATTTTTATACTCCTATGTATATGAATAACCTGCTCAAACATTAGCCTTGTATACAAAGACATCATGAATGAATAAATAATCAAATTCTAGGCATTTATTCATACTAAAAATGGATTGTTAAAATATAAAAAATATATAAATATGATATTAATGTAGTCTAAAACATTATTCAATAGATAAATCATCATGAAACATCCAAAACTCATGAATAGAAACTTAAACATCCTTCTCGGGTCAGTTGTAGAAGATGATCAAACACACAATCAACTTTGGAGCTCAATAACTACAAATATTTGATATTAAAATATTATAACTAGTTTTTATATATATCCATTGGATTCCTTTAAAAAAATTCTTTTTATACCACTATCAAATTCATCATACAATAAAATATATAGCTCAAACAATACATATTGATTTTCCTTTATTATTTTGCATATTCAAATTCCAATGGTCACTATGTAATGCAAAACATTTAGATACATGTATTCATCTCATTACCCATATAAAATTGATCAAATATTATCCATATATATCTTCATGAGTCTCATTTCCTTTAATTTCAATCGCTGGTTGTTGATCTTTGATATGTGCTTTCGAGATTGTGCCACTGACAGTCCCACATGCCTTCTATGGACCTTGTTTTTAGTCTCCACTCTTACACCACTTGGTATACTTGAATTAAATATGGGCATATTTTACTTATTTAATTAATTCACACCATTTATATACTACATTATTTAATGCTCACCAATGATCTACTGCTAATACACCATGTTGTGACACATGTCACCATTATGCGTAATCTCAAAATCCTTTGACTTATTAACCTCATACTTGTCATTATATATTAAACTACATGATTGAACCCTCATTATTAGATCATTTATCTGAATTATTTATCTTATTTATAGAGGTTTTGAGACTTGGCATCCCTATAAAATGGGCACTTGATATTACAAATTTGGCTAAGCATGGAAACTAGTGAAATCTGACTGGGAAGCCAACTTTGCACTTTGATATATTTTTCTATATACCACCTCATGAACTAAATCTTGAACCACAAAAAATAGGTAAAAAAAAAACATACCCATGTTACCAAATCCTTCTAACACTAAATCATGTGTGAATTCTAATGTAATCAATCTATTCACTCAACATGATTTAATAAGATGACTAGGAGAACCTAGACCATCACAAGACTATTCTGATGAATTCCTTTCACTTAAAAAAGAGAAATATGAACTTTTGGAACCTCATATGACCTTTTAAATATTATTATATTATCAATAACATCCATAAACTACCTTACTAGGTCAAACATTGAATAACCATGTAAAAACACCAAAGTACACTTTGTCATTGTCATTCTAACACACATGCCACCTCATCAAAATCCTCAACCACCTTGGAGACATCATTGATAACTATCCAAAAATGTTGACATATTTTCAAATTTCATGTTGTGAATATATCAATTGATGTGTAGTTATTTGTAGGTTAAGAAGGATATCTGAATGATTCTAGTTATGTTCATTGTTGAAGTCATATAGTCCAAACATATTAATGTCATCTAGCTCAACATTTATAGATGGGTGTGTATGAGATAATATTTTGCACTCATACATTTCCATATCCTATTGTAGATGTTCTTAATTATCACTTTTATCACTGCTTATCTCAACATTGTTTTTTATTTAAACTCTAATGTTACTTTTAATTATATCCACCTCTCTCTCCCAATTTATGTATATTGTATAGACATGTGTTGTATTAAATCAAATTTATTTAAACTATGTGCATTGTAATTTATATCTCGATCAAATTTCCCCCATAATTAATTTACATAAACTTGTTTTTACATGCAAATACATTATCATAGAGCATGAAAGCGATGACATTTTTTAAGGTCAATTGGGCAATGTTGGCAAGAAGCAATGACAAGGCATTTAAGGTGATGGACTCAAATAACCCTAGGGAAATACACTTGTAGAGTTTAATGACATGTCACTTCTATCAATGCAATTTATAACTTCCATAAAATTATAAAATTTATACAATACATGATCAAACTTGGGTCATCTCAATGGAAAATAGGGGTCATATATTTAATGGCTTGTATAAAAAAGTAGAGAATGGACCTGTCAACTTCCTTGTGTCATATGACATTGGCACAATTTTTATTAAGATCGTCGATGAATCTAATATAATAAAATTGGGTGAGAAACTCTTTTATCTATTTGATGATGTTGTGATAGAGGTGGGGCCACAAAATATCAGCCATTCCTTATAGGTCATGATATTTATTGCAAGGCTATTTGGGAGGATTTTTATAGACAATGATGGAACTATGTTAGAATTTGAAACCTCAATTGTTTGTCTTCATATCATTGGAATTTCAATGTTAACTTGAGTCACACAACGAAGATGGAGATTTCTCAAAATCAAATCAGTTTCATATTGTCCTCATCAACCTTTCATAATAATAAACATACAATTAAAGAACATGCCACCTTAGAAGCTCTATACCCTTTTCTGATGGATGCAAGTAATTTAAATCCAATAGTTTCTTTAAATCCACATAATCCCAATAGACACAAATATAATCTATCATGAAATCTCACTGAGACATTTCACATAAGGGTTCGGAAATTGAATGATGATGATTGTTGGCACAAATCATGTTTTAGTATGAAAACACTTTTTCATCAACCACATCACATCATGCTTGATCACTTTAATAAATGGTTGATAACAATAATCAAAAATAGTTGGAGTGTTTACAAAAAAAAATTCAAACCCAAAATCCCAAATTTATCTTGGTTGCTTTAATTTTTCCAGCACCATTTTAATAAAACTAATTTCTCTATTTAAATCATCAAGACAAAACCTAATCACCTATAATTGTCCCAACCCCAACATGTTGGGATATTTGACCATTTTATATATATGTTCCCTAATTAAAACTATGACAGTTTTAGTTTAAACATAATGATTGGGTAAATATGCTATCTCTTTCCATGAATAATGTAAGCCATCATAGACTAAAACATTGTATCATGATTTAGATCTTGATAGGTCTACCCCAATAATTACTTTACATGAACTTATTTTTACATCATAATGCATTCTTATAGAGCATGAAAGTGGTGAAATATTTCAAGGTGATTTTGGAAATGATGGTGAGAATCCATGGAAAGACATTTAAGGTGATGGATTCAAATAACCCCAGGAACATACAATTGCAATGTTTAATGACATGTCCACATTTGACATGAAGATTTAAAATTGAAATGATAATGATTGTTGCCATAGATCATGCTTAAGTATAATATGGCAATAATTTTTCATCAACCACATCACACCATGTTTTATCACCTTGACTAATGGTTGAGAAAAATAATCACAAATGTTTGGAGCATTTACAACTTTGATCTTGATATTTCTTTTATGTACCCATGTCCACGTCAAATTTTTATCTAAATTCCAAATCTAAAATTCCAAATTGCTCTTGGTTGCTTCAAATTTTTCTAGCACCATTGTAACCAAAAATAATTCTCCATTGTAATACCCAAAACAAAACTTGATCAACCACACTTGGCCTAACCCCAACATGTTGGGATTTTAAACGAACCAATATAAATTTCAAATGATCGAAACCATGGGAGTTGCAATTTTGACTTAATGAAAAGCTAGAGGATGTGGAGAATAGGAACAAGTAAAAATATATTAATGCTTATAGAGAAATGCTTGACCAACAATATTATTTGAGAATATGGGAATAACACATTTAGATAGTCTTTATTTTAACCTTTATCATTTTATATGGCCCTTTTATCTACCACAACATTTGCATTGTATCAACAATAATGCCCCCTTATGCACCCAAGTGGCATGCACTTTTCAAAAGCTTTGAACTTGATTCAACCATGATGAAAGAAATAAGATAGAATCGATAACCTCAATGCTTTCTCCCACATCAATGGCATTACATGATTGATTTTATTTGCACATCAAACATGGAGTCCTTCCATAATCAAATAGAAACTAGTCAATAAAAGATACCACCACATTGTAAGATACAAACCCTTTATAATGGGTATAGGTCATGTAAATCCAAAAATTTTCTTGAATTTGGGACATGCATATGATATGGGCCTTGTGCTACAAAATATCACCTAAAATACCCTATCATTTCCCCTCATAGTCACCGCCTAGCTCACTTTGAAATCTTTCACCACTTGCAATTTTTGTATGACCTTGCCCTTTATTACATAGGTATGTATATGGTGTTTCTATATGTTCTTAAGTGTGATGTAATTGTGATCATAGGAATCCAAGAAGGGAGGTTAGTAACATGTTATTTCAAGTAACAAAAACTTTAATAAATAAACTAACACTTAACTTCAAGCCTAGATCTTAGGGGTGAGCTTAGTTAATAAAAGACAAATGAAAACAAAACTAAAATGTAAAAGACAATGAATCCTTTATCTTCCTTGGGATATCCAAATGCATTTTTGAGTGTCTTTCTCGACTTGTGCATCAAAGAGTCTTTGGAAATGGAGGTTATGTAGCTATTTCTCTCCTTGGCACCATGGCTTGTGTTGTGGCTTGGCTCAAGATTTTGGCATCATAACACTATTGATATGGATTTTTTCATTATAACACTACTCTTCTCAAATCTTTGAAGTCATTTGTTGATAACTTTGCACCAAAATAGCTTCTAAATTCAATAGGCAACACATTGTATTTATAAGCTTAGGAACTAACCCAACCCAAGGTGAGTCAAGGTCCAATTTAAACATGGAATGGGTTCAAACCTAATATAAGTCAGTCGAGACTAACCCCAATACATTTAATTGTTGTCAATTAATCATGATGCACAATGAATAGGAATGGGTCTCCAAATTGAGATATTTTAGGATATTTCTCAAGAGCTTAACAAATCATAAAGGTCATGATGAAAGGCTAAGATAATTACATTTTTGAATTTCCTTTTTTAGTTATTCATTAATTGCACATGGACAATTCAAATAGGCATTTAATTTGGTTTATCTTGTTTATTAATTCTAATTATCCATTTAGCTCTTTTAAGATTCGACATTTGTTCATGTATCTCACTTAATAGGTCCATAGGCCAAATTGACTATTGTGATACTACATGATGATTAGGGATGAATCTGTGAGAAGTTATTATTGCATACAATAGGATACCCCATTTAGGGGTATCTAAACATGATTATGATATTTGATGAATGATGTTCAAGTAAATTTGGGATGTTTAATGATCATTAGGTTTAATTTGCAATGGTTGGTAAGTATCGGTCTAAAGTCTAGTTAGAATCCAATTGTGGCTAGTTTTAGGTGTCTACAGTAGTTTATCTAGGTGTTAATATAACATAGATGAACATAATATATAATATAGAATTTAGAATCTCAATGTATTGTCTCCACATTAGTGGCATTGTAGTGTTAATTTGAGTCGCTCATCAGATATGTAGTCTTCTTGCAATTGAATAAGTGTCATGTTATCCTCGTCAACCCTTTACAATACCAAACATTTAATAAAAAACCCATGGCACACTACAATTTATTTACCCCTCTACAATGGGTCCAAGTCATGTAAATCCAACAACTACCCTAAACCTATGTTTGGTGTAAGATATCATTTCACCTTAGAATCACCGCGTGACTCACCTCCACACACAACATATTAGCATACTGTAATAAGGAACACATAACCTCATTTTTTATCATCACCTCCACTAGAAATATACAATTATTTTTCTTAATGATTCATGCATAAAAGGTGAGATGGGTTCAGTAGTAATGAATTTTAGATGAGGTACGCCTACCAAATTACACTCATTCACTTCACAAAACTTTTATATATTTATATTTATTATTAATATGTTATATTTTTTAATATATTAAATTTTATAATATATTATTATATTATATATTAAACTATTATTAATATTTTAATAAAAATTACGCTAACTTTTAATCTTTTTATTATCATTTATTAATAATTATTAATAATTTTCTCATATATATATATTATAAATTAAAAAATGTTTTATATTTATATATTAATGTAGCTTAATAACATAATCATTACAATATAAATTATTATCAACCATTTAAGAGATAGAAACAAAGAATGAGCATGGAACCAAGTGTTGAGGTGAACTGACACTGGGTGGAAAGGAAAATTATGACCACCTATCTCAAATGATGATCAATATAGAAAATGAAGAGAACTTTTACTTTATTTTGTTCTAGAGAAGATGCTACATCAAACATTCCTACACCCATAATTTTTAAGGGAACCATTTGTTGTTTTCATCAATTGTTCCATGTCCAAATCACAAGGATCCAGAATGTGATGGATCAAAAGAGGGAAACATTCCACTAGCAAATCATAATGGAGATGGGTTTTAAGAATTTTTAGCTTTTGTGGACAAATTCCAAGAAATCAAAACCATTTTAAGCAAAATTGTGTGAATTACAAATCTGAAGGAGATAAATCTATGACTAAAGATGTGGATGGCAATGTTATCAATTTTAAATATACATGGAAGCTCTCACTCAAGTGGCATGATTTTTATGACATGCCTAGGAATGTGCCATTCTCTAAATAAACCAAGCAAATAATAAATTTAGAGGAGCCATGGGTCATTACCAAAATGAATTTTAGAATTCGGTACCTCTATTCAAGTCCTTTTATTTCAGTTTTAGACACTATAAATGGAGCCAATTATGTGAACTATAAGATTTTAGTAAATAAAGTTTACATTGAGTATTAGGGAAACTACTTGACATATAGAGTGATTGAGGGAGTTTTTGACTTTTATTTATTTTATGGCTCTTCTATACTCTCTATTATTCTAAAGTACATAAGCCTTATGGGTCATCCTACCCCAATGCTTCCATTTCCATTTACATCTCCATCCCTATAGTTTTCTTTGTCCAATCCATTCCTACACCCTCTTCTGTACGCATTCCATCCCCATGTTGATCGCATATATAGATGGACCAGTGAATGTTCACTCTAATTCATGTCTAATTATATCCCATCCCCATCCCAAGCATAATAACATTATCCAATTTCATGTGCAATTTCTCCAAGTTCATCAATTCCCACACCTCTAACCCCTCACCATGTACCATATTCTTGACTTTTTTAGTCTTCCACCGTATGCCCAATATTTTTGTAGGGTTTCCTCATTACCTTAACTTTCTCTCACTAATGGTGTCACTTCTTCAAATATCTCCTTTTACATCAAGTGGTTAATGCCTAATCACTGGTCCTACATGAATATCTTATGCCATTTTATAGACTCGTATGTGAAAATCTTTGCCACATATAGTGGCATCACCACCGTCATGATGTGATAGAAGTTTATCCCCATAACCATATTGTTGTTGCACTACACAAGATGATCTATGTAATCTTATAAGTTTGAATGTTATAGAAACCACTAATTAAATTACTTAGATTCATACATACTATAAATATTGATAAGTGGTGCTAGCAATTGAATGGATATAAATGACAAAATTTTTATCTCTGTATTTCTAGATTCCTTTACTACATGTTAGTATTAGAATGGGTGCAGACATCATGTGATTTATTTTGTCTCATATGAGATGAATATGGGGGCTTCACCCAACCATATAAGCCTAAAAATTAATAAAATATTTGTCCTTTTTAATAAATAAGAATAAATTTAATTTGGTTAATGGTTTATTTATTGTTTTTCATTTGACTATGCTCGACATCTGAGCTAAGTTTGATTAATCTTTTAGACTTGTTCACAGGGAAAATTTATTTTTTTGGTTACTCGATGATTTTTTATTTATTAATATATTTTTTAATATTTATTTAGTGTCATTTAATATATTTGATTACCTCTCAATGGGATCCCCATGTGAAGAGGGGTTCCATCATTCTTTTAAAGAAAGGTTCTAACTATCTCAATTGAGACCTCAAACTAGGGACCTTGTTATGAAAAATGATGTCCTTAATTGATTGACTCCCATTTTATTTTTGGTTATTGAATAATTTGTGTTGCATTGATTAATAAATATGTATCTTATGGGAAAGTGGTTCTAAATTAACATGTAATACATTAACCCCCAAAACATATAAACTAAGCCTAATTAGATTTAAATTGTAAATAAGACTTATTTGCATAAAAGAATATTATTGATCTAGTAATAAATGGTAATAAGGGTTTTATAAGAATTTTTTTGTCATGAATCTAGAGACAATTATCAAAAATAGACAACATAGAGTAGGTAAAAAAATGCAAAACAATGTTAGATAGCAAGGCAAACATAGCCAAATTAAAGGAGGGAACGAAAACTGTTCCTCAAAACTAAAAAAACATTTTTAGAAGAATATGATCATTTATGGAAACATAGGAATAATTTTGGTTAATTATAGATGCACAAAAATTGATATGACAATTATGTTTATCATTACCAAGGATCCCAAAAACTTGCTCATTTTTATGAAATTCTAGATAAATCCTTAAGAAATTAAACTCCTCCAAAACTAGGGTAAAAGATCACAAACCCAAAAAATTGGGATGTATTTTGGGTCTGGTGTTATCCCTCAATTAATATCAGACCCCTAAGATGTTTGAAAAATTTTGACAATCAACACTCCAAGTATAATACATATTAAAAAATTATCTGGTGAATACAAGACCTAGTATTATATAGATTTCCAAGCTAAAATTAATGTATGATAATTAAATAAATAAATATTTTTTATCTTCTTGAATTATTCTCTACTGCTCGAATTAATTGATCTTGTATTTTCATAATTAATCTCTAGATATATTCCTTTAATTCATTATTTATCCATTCATGTCTTACATGTACCAATACACTTGTGTATTTATAGAAATATAAAATTCTAATTAGGACCCTATTCACAAACTAACATGAAATGGGTGGGAAAGGCTAAAGAATTAGGAGAATAAGGCATGGAAGACCCATAAAAATAATCATAAGGGCTCACCCTAAAATTGTATAGTGTATGGTTCTATGCACTAAAAATCCTAGAAACAAAATAGAATGATAACGGGACGTGTGTGTGTGTGTGTGTGGTTAAATTTTTAGTAAAAACATGTTTACATGGAGGCCTTTTTTTGTCCCATAACTTTGTGCACTTACCCACTATTCTAAACTTTGTACATAATTTTAGATCTCTACAAAAAAAATTAAGAATGGTGTAAGAACATGAACTATAGAATTTTGAGTCTAGTTTTGAAACACTTATATTTTATAAAAAATGGTTAAGTATAACTAGGTCAAACATCTAAAATTTGTATAAGAATTTTTGTTTTTCTAGAAAATTAGTGTAGACAGCTAGCCATGTGGCCCCTCATTTTTTATGCATCATTTAATATTGTTTAAAACTATTTCATGAAACTTTAGATAAGATAATCTAGTTTGTAACCTATATATTTTTATAAATTTTCAATGTTTTTAAATTAATTTTACAAGTAAATAGATCCTAAAAAATACAAAAAATGGACAATTGACCATGCACCCCCTAACTACCTTAGAAAAATGAAAACTAGTTTTTTTGAATGCATGTAGAATTAGTCCTAGTTTATAACCATACATATAGTTTTTTGCATTTGAATCAATGAAAAAAAGATACACAAACATATATAGGCATGTATATTTTTTCTACGTAGTGGCCTAAAAAATCTATAGTTATAAATCAACATAGACTGAAATCTTAAAATAGTCCAAAAATTGTAAATAAACATATATTTGGAAAGAGGAGAGCATGCTCCTCATCATGGTAATAATTTTATGAATTTTATTATTAAATTTCATACTGTATTTGGACATAGAATTTCTATTTTATTGTTTTTTTAATCAAAACTCTTAGATTCAGCTGTGTGTTGATAGGTCCAAGCTATTTTTGATCCAAAAGGCTTGGTTTTTTTAATTCAAACTAATCATATATTTTATGTGTTATAACATGTGCACATTATGTTGACATAACATCAAAAAAAAATTTAGTCTACTCATACACATTTATACTTATCTATGTATCATGATATATATTTATTTATACCAATTTAGTTCATGTTTATACTTATTTAGTTCATATTTATATGAGTTTATACTTATTTAGTTCACATTTATAATTTTAATATTTCTATTTTAAAGTGGAGTGTGTCATGATAAACACTACCACAAAAAAGACACCATGGATAAAGTGATGTAATTTTGGTGAGTTTGTACCCACCATCATAATTTTGACTATATAAAATAGGATTTACTATTCAATTAGGCCTATTTTCATTATAAAATTAATGAATGAGTCAATTGTTTTAATGGTTGACCAAATTATGTTCAATTTGAACCTCTTAAACATAACTACATGTATAGGATGTGATTTATGGCTAAATTAGCTTAGTTTGAGTGAATTGGTGCAATCAGTGATATAATTTGAGTGAATTTCAGCCTCATGAACCTGATTTTGACTATAATGGATTTAATTTGGGATTGTCAACCCTAATGTCATAGCTAAATAATCCAAATAACCTAATAGTTGAATCAAAATTAAATTGGAGATAATTTAAGCCCCTTTAACCTAAGCACATGACTATAAAATGTGATTTGGGTCTTGATCAAATCCAATTTCATCAAAGTATGAAGTAAATAATTATTTGGTTCATTGAAATATGCAATATTGTGATGTGTAGGATGTGATTTTGGACTCAATAAACTTGAATGTCATCTTATAATGAATGAAATAGATGATTGGTTCAATTATGGAGGCAATTAGGGTGAATATGAGACCCTTTAACCTAAGTACATCTATACGACATGATTTGAGGTTTAATTAGATTTGATTTCATCATAGATTTAGCTAATTAGTCAAATGGTGTAATTAGTGACATGATTTTTAAAAAATTGAGCCATGTAAACCTATTTTTCAATTGTATATGTTGTGATTTGGAGTGAAATTGACACTAATGTCATCATATAATGAAAAAAATAGTTGATTCATTCAATAAAAGAGTAATTTGAGTCCCTTCAACCTAATTTCAAGAGTAAAATGTTATTTGAGACTAAATTATCTCTAATTCCATCATGAATTGATCCAATTAGTCAATTAGTGTAATTAGAGATGTGATTTACACCATATTGAGCCTAGTGAACCTAATTTATGGTTTAATCAACCCTAATTTTATCACAAATGTAAACATGAAGGTAATTCTAGGAGTTAATCTAAACCTATTGAACTTAACTACAAGCCTAGGATGTGATTAAAGGGGCTAAATTATCTCATGTTTCTTAACATGTTAACTTTAAACCCTAAACCCTAATTTAATATAAACCCTAATTTTATCACAAATATAAACCATAAATTCTAATTTGATCAAAAATGCATTTAAATAAAGGTAATTAGGGCCAATGTGAACCCTTTGAACCTAACTATAATTATAGGATGTGATTTGGGGATAAATTAGCTCATATTTATTGACACATTATGCTAATTATTTGATTATTAAACCCTAAACACTGAAGCCTAATTTTATCACAAATACAAACATGAAGGTAATTGAGACAATCTGAACCCATTTAACCTAACTACCAGTCTAGGATGTGATTTAAGCTAAATTAGCCCATATTTATGGACATATTGAGCCAATTAGTCAATTTTTGGAATTAATGATGCAAGTTGGATGAAATTGAACCTCATGAACTTGATTTTGCCAATACAAGATGTAATTTGGAGGATCAATTGACCCTAATATCATAACAAAGATGTAGACACCTAGATTTAATCTAGTGTCAAAATGTACCTAATTTATTTAATAATTCTTCTTAAATTAATAATAACATTTCCTCCCAAATTCATATAATTGAATAATTCAAAATATTGAATAAGTCAATTATGCACCCTTAAACCCTTATTTTAAATAATTTTTTTTAGATTTTTCACCTCATCAAAACATTTCCCACCTTTTTCTCCCTCATCCAAACCAAATATACAAAATTATCCACCTCTTATGACTCATCCCCTAAGTTGTCAAACAATTCGATTTAGTCTTGTTGAGTTAGCTAACCAACCCCATGCTTTTCTCAACCATTTTGAAATGGTATTCATATTTATGGGTGAAGAATCATTATCCACCATTTATCATTTAGATAATTTAAAAATTCCAAATGATCCTCCATCATTTGATCCTTTTCTGAACATCTATAAATAAACATGCAAATCTCCATTTGTAAACATCATAAAACCTAGATATCACATTAAAGGATTGTAATCACAATCAGGAAACGATAGTTATACACACAAGCAAATCAAAGTAAATCAAAGTGAATCAAAAACTTAATTTTGTACCAATTTTTTTTCTATTCTCTCTTTACATTGAATCAATGAACACCATATATTTTAAATAACAAAATGAATATATATCACAATGGAGAAATATTGTGCATTCAAAGCATAAAGTTTGTGATTTTTATTTTCTTTGGTTGTTACTCTACCATAGTTTAAATTTAAGTGTAGATTATAATTATTTTAATTTTTTTGAATGTCTAAATTTAGTTCATACATTTTTGGCATGCTAGGTGGGACCTTTCCCACATCTTTTTTTTGATCTTTTGATCATAATCTTTGCACTTATATAACATTTATTTTGATTTTTGTGTTTATATTTTTAGGTTACATGTAATCTTGCATTTTATATGTGTTGGTACAAGCTATAGGTTGCTATCAATATTTTTCTAGTCATCTGTGTCTGCTCTTTTTCTTAACAATGACTTTGAAAGCAAAATGAACAAAATTGTAGACCATAACAACAAAATTATCCTATTTTATTGCATTTATATATGTTTTATATTATATTTATAGGGATAAAAAAAATTTTGTTAATAAAAAATGATTTCATCACCATCTACAACATTTTTGTAAAAAAATCAAAATCACCTTTTTTTGTAGTGAAATTATCTCTTTCAGCAATGAATTCATCATTATCTATAGCAAAATTACATTTTTATATAGTGAAATCATCTCTCTATAGAAAATTTATCCCTTTCTATAGTTAAATTATCACTATTGGTAGATAAATCATTGCTCTTAGTGGTGAAATTGTTTTGTAAGCATTGTTCTTTTTATTTTTTATTTTCTGCTTTCTATGTTTTTCCTACATCAATTTTATTTCAGGTTTGCTTTTATAATTTGTCTATGTAACAACATTTTCATAATAGTGAGGTGTTTTTCACTTGTTTTTCATGGTTTTCCAATTGTTATATTATAGGTTACCTCATTTTTAGCCAAAGCAAACATTCTAATAGCTTATTTGTAGAATGCTTTCTAAATAGGATCAACAAAAAGAATCAATAAAAAGATAATTTCTTGTTACTAACATTTTTCATTTCTATTTTCAAAATTCTTAGTAATTACATCAATTTTTATTTCAATATTTTTGTTTGTTCTTATGAAAATCATGCAATATCTTTCCTTGGAATTACATTGCTAATGATACTAAAAAGTTAGAAACATTTCCACAATTATCTATGTTACCCACGTAATATCCATGTATACTCTTTCCTTGGCATTACATTGGTGACAAAACTCAAAAATTAGAAATAGGTATTTACTTTTATTTTTATTTTATTAGGGGCTCTATTGACCAAGGATTTTACCACCATGTAGTAGGCCAAACCCCATTTACTGGTGGAGTATATAAATTAATATCTAGCTATTTCCATTACCTAAGCAGTTGTGTGTAAGCACACTATGATATGAGCGTATTTCATGTTCCAATACCTAGGATTTTAGTAGCTGATTCATAATACAATATCATTGATTGTCAAGATATTAAGACCCCCATGGTGGTGTTAGGAACTTTGGGATGTGATCCAATAGTGTGCATCTACTTTTTCAATTTATTCCATGATTTCCCTCCTAGATAAGTTTGTTTAAACCTTAAGCCTAGGATAACCTTATTTTCCATTCAAATTTGGTGCATCAATTAATGGTTAACACTAAGAAGAAACTTTTCACACACCCTTAAAATTGAACTCAGTGGGGCATGGGAATGACATGATCCTCCATGGTTAGTACCTTGAAATATTAGGCTATATCTAAGAGCATAAATGAATAAGTGACAATGAAAGGCCCAATAATTATTCATGACTCTTCATCCTAGTTTTCAACCTTTATGCACAATTTCTTGTTTGTTTAGAATAGAAATTTTATTTATTTATTTCTTATGTTTGACATTTATCTTATTTATACAGTCATTTAATCAAACTTTCAATCATTTTTAGTTATTTTTCAATAGTGTCATCCATTTTAATAATCATGGCATCTTAGAACCACAACAAAACCAATTCCATCCTAGATCACAATTCAAATAATCCATATTATAACCCAAAGTTCAATCCAACTATCTTTCATCCAAATCAACCTTTCAGCTCCTTGCCCATCAAAACCAAACTTTATATAATCATCAAAATCAATCATTTGATTTTGCATCCAATCCATTCCTAAACTTGAACCAAACTACATCAGATTCACATTTTCTCATAAACCCAATAGATTCAAGTTCATCAACCTTTAGAAATCCGCCAAATCTGAATACTTTCATCTTCAACACAAATCCAATAGATTCATCCTTCCAAGATCAAGTTACCTCTCTAGTCCACTTCATAACTACAGAATGCCAAAACATTTCACTTCAACATCACCTTACCATTAGTAAACATATTTTACAAAATTAACCATGTCTTCCATCCACTAGTTATAGCCTTGATTCTAACATCCCCTATCACACTAACAAATATAATCCAATTATATCACTCCTACCATCTAATATAACTCCACCCCAAAAGTTACAAAACTTCCAACTTGTCAAAAACATTATTGGACATATTAAGAAAAAAATCACTCCTTTAGGGGAACCTTATGATGCATTCTTTCAAAAATTGGTTGTTGGAAACTTAGATATTTACAAACACCAAATACTTTGAACCAAATGCCCCAAGACTTGAGTGATATAGACCTCATGAATATTGTGATTACCACAAAATTAAAGGTCATCCCATAAACCATTGTATGAGACTAAAGCATCATATCCAAGATTTGATTAACAAAGGGTACATCAAGGTAGATCCAAGTGTATCCACATCTAAAAATCATAGATTGGAGATATGTCAAAATGTATTTCTTTATCCTAATCAAGCCACACGACTTCCAAGTCAAGATCATAACCTTCCATGAATTTCTCAAGATCCCATTTTAACACATCCATTTTCAACCAATCCATAGTTGATCAACCTACCTTTGACAACCATGGTTTAACATCCATTTTTGATGAAGATCCCATATTTATTGAAGAGCCTATCTTTATCCAAAAACCTATCTTTGATCAAGATCCCATTTCTGACCAAGATCCTATCTTAGATAGAACCTTATTTAGCCAACATAGCCTATCACCCATTAGCCAAACACATAAACCCTTATCACCTATTGAATATCCCATCATCCCATAATATTCACCCAAAGTGATAGAGGTAATTATAGATAAAATAACCCATGCAAAAGGATTTATTGAACCCATTCATTTCAAAGTAAATTCTAGACCCCATAGAATCAACTACAAACGATTTGAAAGTCAATGTAAAGATGTTAGTGATACTTTTGTGATTTCTAAGGGAACTCCATCCATAATCTCAATAGGATTTGTTCATGTTTTCTATAAGGAATAATCTTCCATCACTCCTTTCATGAACCTCACTAATCCTACCTTCCATCTTTCAAGCTAGTATCTTACACCTTCTGATTGGGACCAATGATCTTACTTACAGTTAACTTCCTTTCATGATAATAAAATAATTGTAGACTTTTTAGCTAGTCTCCTAGGAGAAGAGTATAAAGAAACATCTACATATTCTGAGGAACAACAAGTGTACCTAAATAAAAATGAATCCTACAATCAAAATGTAAAATACACAATCCATAGTGAATAACTCTTTGAGGCACTATTGGATGATCAAAATATAAATTATGGTCAAAATCCAAATCAAAATATAGAAAATAAAAAATGTGAGTCCCTTAATGAAAACCTATTTGAGGCACTATTGGAAAATCCAAATCTAAATCCCAATAAAAAAAATTAAAAATCCTTTATAAAAAAACCTTTATATGGAACCAATGGATTAGAAAATTAATATATTATCTACATTAGCATAGTTTCATGATGGATCCCCATCACAAATTGAAGATATCATTGATGTAACTGTAGACACCGAAATCATGTCTACTCCCTTGGTCGTCCTCCCCTTCTCTCCCCCTTGGTCCACTTAACCACTCCTAGCCTATGTCTTATTAATTTAAAATAATTATCTTATTTTAAATTAATAATTCTCTCCCCTTTGCCATCTCACCCATGACACCTCACCACCCTAGGATCCCCTTTCTTGGATTCTCTTCATTCCTCCCATGCCTTAATGACCTAAACCCCATTCATGACCCCTATTTCATTCTCCCACGCCTCATTTAAACCCCTCTCGACCGTTTTCCCACGAACCTTGACCATGGAGGCTTGTAAGAACGGGAAGAGGGCTAAAATTAGCCTCTATCCCCATTCTATAGCCATTGACGTCGGTCAGTCTTCGGTCGACGTCGATGGTTTTGCCGACATCGGCAGCCTTCAAGAATACATTCTGTATCCAAAATGAGGATCCGACTCTTCAATCTTCATCCTATTTTTCCCATATTTCAACCTGACCTTTCACTCCTCAATCTTCAATCTGCCAACCTTCAGACCTCTCTCTCTCTCACAGGGCTTCTGCACCAGCTACAACAATAGCAGGGACTCTACATCAGTCTTCTATAACAAAAACAGGACTTCCACACCAGCAGCTTTAGCAACAGGCACAACCAGTCTACAACATCCCTTCTCCAGCAGGTATGAGGTAAGTATTTTCTATTGTTTTCATTTCAACATCTTCTTTTTAATCTATCTATTATTCAGCCAAGACCAAACCCAAATCCTTATCTCCCTGTTGGCCTCCTCTATCCCTCTGTCCCTTTTTGACATTCTATCCATTGCCCCAGACCTCTACACAGACTCTCAGACCATTCAACTAGACCCATAGCCCTTCTCAGACCCATCCACAGACCATAAACCCATCCAGACCTGACCAGAGCTCATCCAAAGACTACTTCCCTTATAATTTTGGGATCAAGCTTTTGCTTGGCAGCACACCATCTCCTCATCTAACGCCTTCTTTGTTTTAGTCTCTTTCTTCTGCAGGTGTCATCCTCCACAACCAAAGAGGAGTTCTCACAACGTCTGGATAATGGTGCGCAAGACTTCATCCAGGTACATACAAGCCTTAGTCCATTCTTCTTAGTTTCTCATTTTTCCTTTCTTGAATGTGAAAAGCAAAATTCGTATAGAAACATTCTGGCACGCCCGGTGGGACCCTAGGGTCTTCCTTGGGTTCTTTTCTTTCTTTTCATATAGGGTGCATTAGGTTTCTCCTTTTCACCTCTTTCTTCTATACTCTTCCAAAAGACATCATAAGCAGGATTAAAAAGAACTCTTCTTTCTTTTCTTGCATTTTAGACTAGTCAAAATCATACTCTTCACCCCTTTCTCAACTTGTTTTCATCCAAACTCATATTTTGTCTTGGGCTTAAAACACATTGCATTTCATTTCTGCTTGCTTGCATTTCTTAGTCCACATCTAGTAATTAAACCACATCATGAATTAATCACACTTATGTTACACATCCAAATCACTTGCACAAATCAAACATCAAAACTTACCTGAGACAAGGCCCGACTGGGATTTCATCACCCAGCGGATACCTTACCCATCTCGGCAATCCCACTTGGATTTCATCACCAAGGGGAAAGCCCACTCTGTTCTTTGGCAGAGGATAATCTCTAGGGAAAGTATATTTTGGCTAAGCGAGACTAGCTTATCACTGGGCTCGTGAAGTGAGGGGAGCTTGCTCCTTAGCACTAGGCCATGTACAGAACCTAGTCCAGACTCTTGAGCACCTAAACAAACCTGAAACCATCCATAGAATACCTCTTCTAGGACCCGTCTCAAAAGCCAATCTTCCTAAACACATTCTAAGGCATAAGCCAACATGATCCTAATAATTTATTCCTAGGGATTTAATGCTTAGGATCTACTTGTGTTCTTCATCTTTTCTATTCTTATCTGCTTGTTTGAGCTAGTGAGGATGTTCTTCTTCCTTTTTTCCAAAAACTCTCAAATCTTTTGGGTTTCTGGAAAACACAGTCACCGGCATCGGTTTTACCACTGACGTCGGCAACCTTCCCTCACTGGCATTGGTTATCCGACCGATGTCGACCATATTTTCTCATCGACATAAATTTTTAAACCAACGTCGATCACTGTCACAGTCCTTTTTTTCAAAATAATAGCCTAAAACCCGACCTTTTTTCTGCCAAAACCACATTCTGAGTTTCTAAAATTGAAAAAAACATAGTTTCTGAAACCTGACCCTTCTTGCCTTGAATGGTTTTGACATGCAGTCAAACCAAGGCTCTTCTTGACCAAGCGAGACATTAACCGCTTCCGCCTTTCCCATCCATAACTAGTCCTATAATGGAGTTCCACTCAGAGATCGAAAGAACTCCTACTCGACCGACCCTGACTCAGACCCCCATTGTCCCTGAAGGGGACCAAGATTTTGAAAGATTCTTGGACCTCAATGTCAAAGCCCTCCAAAACTATCTTGCAAGAAACCAAATGCGGGACCTTTCAGGTATAGCGGTAATGACATCGATGTCATCCACTACCTGACCCATCATGATTCAGCCTATTATCTTGACTAGTCACTCGGCCATGGCCAATATGCAAAGTTTGGCCTCCCCATCTATTTTCGAACCTACCTCCAGCGAGGTGTCATTACCCCCTCAACCACACACAATTCAACCAAGTTCTACACCATACCAAAACTTGATTGTCTCGACCTCACCCACTCTTGCATCTATACATGCAGGAGTGACAACCTATCCTTTTACCAGTGCCGCCACTCAACCACATATGGTGGTATTTAGTCAACTTGTGTCCTCCAACTTTATGGCACAAGCCCCTTTGACCATGACATCTATCCCTATGATGCACTACCCATATTTTGTGCCTACACAAGCATAACCAAGTACGTCATATGCCTCTTCGACCACCTTCTAGGTACCCTACAACCTAGGGGGTGCCCCACCTACCAATCCGTCAGCTGATCTCATCAAGATGCTGATGGACAAGATGTATAGCCTTGAGACATCCATCTCTGGTTCAAGTAATGCTCTTTCATATGAGAAAATTTGTAATGAACCCATCCATCCCTTCGTCCCTATCTGACCATACCCTAACCAGTGGGAGCTTCCTAAGTTTTCTCATTTCTAGAGTAAGGAAGACCCGCAACAACATCTTCGAGCATTCAGACACACTTGTTATCTCATAGCTCATAATGATGCATTACTTCTACGCACATTCCCCATGTCACTTTTTGGCCCCGCCCTTGACTGGTATAGCTCTCTTACTAGACATTCTATCTTTTCATTCACTCAACTTGCCCAATTATTTCTCGACCATTTATCTATCAACATCACCAAACAAGTCTCAATCACAGACCTCTACTCCATCAAGCAATTTGACGATGAATCAATAATCGATTTTGTCGCTTGTTGGAGAGGCTTGATTAACTAGCGCTCCTTATCCTTGCCTCAACCTGAGCTCATCGAGCTCTTTTCTTGAGCATGTGCCAGCCACATCTCTTCTACATTGCAGATTCAGACATTTTGCTCCTTTGATGAAGCTTTCACCATGGCAAGAAAGCTTGAACTCTATGCCATCGACAAAAATAAGGTCAAATTGCATAATAACAATGCAAAATCTAATGACCCTTCTTCATCCAAACCTTCTTCTACCCACTCCCAATCCAAGGGGTCAGCAAACACTGTCATCTTTAAACCATCATCTTCAACAACAACTAACTGACCTCAATTTTCAACATCAGACTACATCAATAAACACTTCCAACGATGATCCATACAATGTCAATACACTCCAATTGGAGAGTCATATGCCTCTATCTTAGATAAACTCGTCAAGTAGGGGGTCCTCAATCTCCCTTCAATCTGACCACCTCAATTTGACCCTTCAAAACCTATCCCTGCATGGTACAGGGAAAATGACTTCTGCAACTATCACCGTGTCAAAGGCCATGACACGAACAACTGTCAAACCGTCAAAAAAATCATTCAAAACATGCTAGATAAGAGTGATCTCATCTTGGACAACCCGAATGCCCCACCCAACCAAAACATTGACATCTTCAAATAACCATTCCCAAACCATCCTCCTAATCAAAACAATGTCCAGACCATGACCAATGACCCTCAAGACCATAATATATGCACGGTCAACACTGTCTCTTCTCTGATCCCTGACCAACCTCTTCCACAGGTAGAAGAATCCTCTTCTCCTATCAGTCCTCCATTGACCTCTCCTATGTTGGAGGATGCCTTGACCATACCTATGCCATTAAGCCCACCTTCATCCTTCCTCCCACCAATGGAGGACCCTATCCTTCCTACTCCTCAACCACAAGTAGAGGGCACAATCATTCCTGCCCTCTGCCCTCTTGAGGAGCCACACTCTCCTATTTCTTCTCCACCAAGAGAAGAACTAGTCTTGTCACCCATTTCGATCGAGGTAGACCCAGTCATGGTTTCCTCTTGTCTTTTGCCTGAGATTGCTACATCTCACTCACCTTCGTCCACATCTAAACCCAAACTCGTGTCTAACATTGCCTCGTACAATGGTGGCCCTCAACCCAAACCAAAGAAGGCCACTAAACCACACTGGAGGACTCCTCCCCCACCTTCGTCATCACCTTCAATTTTAGGCCCGCATCCATCCACTTTAATAGGAGTGTTTTCTACTCCCATACTTCACAGAGGCAAGTCACCTCCATTGTCCCATCAACCCATTAGACATATATTTCCTCCAAAACATCCAACACCTATCACCACCAAAGTGCCATCTCCACGTGTGGTTACACCACCCATAAAAATGATGGTACAACCAATGCCTCTTATGCCTCTCAAACCAAAGTCATCAACCCCCACTGTAACAAGACACATAGACCCATTAGCAGGTTCTTATGCCCTACTGTTACGATAATTATTGCAGTTTTCTCACATCAATCTCCCACCTCTTAAACCATATCAATCCCTCGAACCAAAACCACCCTGGTTCGATGACACTCAGATTTGTGCATATCATCACATGCCTGGGCACGACACTGAGCATTGTTGTGCCCTTAAGGTTGTCATTCACCAATACTTGGAGAAAGACACCTTTCTTCTTGACCACATTGTCATCAAACCTTCAACACCGCCCCACTCATCAACTCTCAGATCAAGACCATCTTGGTTCGACAACTCTAAATTTTGTCACTATCATCAAAAAATGGGACATGACACTGAGCGTTGTTGCGCTCTTAAAGCTGTCATTCGTCAACACCAGAAAAAGGATATCCTTCTCATCAAGGATCCTCTTCACCACCCCTTCGACAAATCATCAACACCGACCCATGCTTCTCAAACCTCGTCACCTAATTCAGGATCTCCACGCTCAAATATTGTCCCTTTACTACCTTTAACCCCCTTATTTGACATCAACACTGTCAATCTAACCACCAAGCCTCAACCGACCTTGACCAATCTATCAAACATTCTCCCAAGCCGCTAGGAGAATTCAACCTTCATCCAAGCCTTGACCAACCTTTCAACCCAGTCTCGACCAAATATCAATCACTCTTTTAATCCTAAACCTCGACTAGGCCTCAACCAAGCCTCAACCATGCCTCGACCAAACAAGCATCGACTCGACCTCGACCAAACATTCAACCTATCTTCGACCAAACATTCAACTCGACCTCAACCAAACATCAACCAACTCCTTCAACATCAACCAACATCTGACCAATTTAGAACGAAGCAAATGGGGCAAGTTTGCTCCTAATTGATTCAGACCTTGCAACATAACACAAGCATGGGCCAGGGACTTTGTTAGAACCTGAGCCCCTTTATGCCTTGCATCTTTGACTAGTCTACTGTTAGTCAAGTAATTATTCACTTGACATTTAACTTGGGCTCAATCCCTTGATCAATCCCCATCATTATCATTCCTATTCAACCCTCAACCCTCCACTCAACCCTTTTGTCAAGCATGACTGCTTTGTCCTAATAAAAGGGAGACCCTCTAAACCTCTATAGTCAAGTCCATGACCAAAAGTCCAGTCAACAAAAAAAAAAAAAACAAAAAAATATAAAAGTGGGATGCATATTCCAAGGTCATAAAATCATAAATGTAGACTGCTCCCTCGAAGGATAGCTACATAATTGCTGTATTTACTAGACTGCTCCCTTGAAGGACAACTAGGCCAAAGTCATATAAAAAACATACAAAAGTAGAATATAGACCACTCCCTCAAAGGATGGCTATGCATAAATGTTGCTACATACACAACATTATCTCAGAAGCTTCTCGCATCGATCAACTTCACAACATGACCACCAAGCAAAATGACATCCCCTCCCAGACTTCCCGCATCGATCAGTCTGCACCAAAAAAAAAAAAAAAGTTGACTGACAACTTTAAAGTCATGGACTTGTCTATAGTCGTTCTCGAGGTCACCTATAAAAGGGGCAAAGTTGTTCCTGCCAAAAAGGGTTCCCCCTTCTATCTCACATAATCAAACCTATCACCCTTACATACTCAAGGGAGTTCAAGCTCACTTAATGTCAAGTTATTCGATTACCAATCTAACACAACCCATGGTCAATGGCATAATGCATGAATAGGGATCTTGGTTCTAACAACCCCTGTCTATGCTGTCATTCTGGTCCTTATCAATGAAAGGATGAATATGCCTTTCGCTTTCTTTACACTTTGGTCACATTGAACTACGTCATTTGTCAAATAAAACTCAACCCGACTCTTTTCAGACCACTCACATAGCCTATTCACACTAGTTTCTATGGACACCAATACACATGGAAACTATCGACCAGACACAATTTATGTTAAGCATGAACCAATACTTGCTGAAGCATAAATAGACCTTAATTCATTTTTAGCATTCACCCATCACGACTGTGGAAATTTTCTAGGGATGAAAAGCCTCGACCAGTGTTACAGAATACACCATCACCTCATATGGAAAATGTTATTTCAATTGGCCTTCCTGAGGTGATATGCATTGATTCCCCAAGGGGTACCTGGACTCAAATCTTGGATTATGAGGGAATCCATTTTTGGTGCAGGAAGTGTCACCAGACAGGACATATTGCTACTCGTTGTGTTGTTGGGAAAACAAATCCCAGACATTCACCTTCTTGGTGGCCTAAGGATTTCTCTGAACATAGTATGGACAAACAACCTCTAGAAGCAACAACAGAATCCGAGACCGAGAAAGAGGATAGTTCACAATCTGAATCGGAAGACGAAGAGGAATCTTTGGAGAATCATTCTAATGAAGCCCCTCTGGAGGCTGTGGTTAGTGATACAACTGAGCCAGAGGAGGAGATGGTAGTCTCTTCCCCTATTTTGGAGGATCTTTCTAAGAGCCAGACAGTGTTTGACTCTCACAAGGAGTTTATGCCCACTAGAGTCCAAAAATCATTATCTCCTGAGGCATGGGTTGCTCAGGCAGCTAAGGTAGAGGATGGATGGATAGTAGTTAGGAGAAAGAAGTCTAAGCCTTTGGTCCCTCCTCTAGATATGAATCTTCGATCATGCAAAAAGAAAAATATTAATTTAAAAGATTCATCCAAAGTTCCCTTTTGCTGACTGGTTTATCGAGGGCTGTAAACTGGTCGTTTTTTTTTGGTTTGCTGGTTACTGGTCTAGAAGGTTGTTCAGCTTGCTGTTCTAGTTGGTTAACCTTCAGATCAGTGTTTTGAAATCTATTTTTCATGGTCATATTTGTTGGTTACAGGTCCCTGTAAAACCTGGTTTGGGTACTATTCTATAATTAGGTTCTTTTGTTAACCTGGTTGTGCTTTAATGTTTTTCTTTCACCTTGTGTAGGGTTTCGGGGTCCCTTCAAAACCTATTTTTACCTTAATCTAAAACATCATCTTACCCTCATCATGTCATCATGACCAAAACCCAATCATCAATCATTTTGACCACCTGTCTAAACTACATTGGTCTGAGACCCTAAGACTGGGGATATGTAGGCAGCACTCAGATGACACAACTTTCTGAGGTTAGCTCGACCACCCTCATTTGTTTGTCTCCCTGATGGACAAACCATTCTTTCCTTTGACCAATTCTTTGACCTTTGACTAATATTTTGACCTTTGACCATGACCTTGACCTAACCAAACCAATATTTTTGACCCTTTGACCATGACTTGACTTTGTCTGACCAATCCATACCTTTGACCCTCTTCCTCCCTTTTTGGGAGAACTACATTGGCCTGAGGCCCTAACCACAGGGGCTATGTAGGAAACACTCAGTTGACATAGCATCTTCTAAGGTTAGCTCGGCCACATTCTTTTATCCATCCATCTCACAGACTATCTATCTCAATCCACCTCGACCAATGACCATGGAGATCACGACTATCTCCTCAGATCCCAACCACTTCCAAGACAAACGTTGCTTTGGTTGTTTTTGCATGTATGCTACCTCACGAATGGTTAGCAAAATTGTGTGCAGACTATTTTATGACCTTCACAAGTATAGGATCGCAAGCCGGTTGATCCCCACTACTTGTGACTTTTTTGTGTTTCTAGGAGCACTTCCTGAGCTTGGGATACCTGGAACACGATGACCATTGGAGCTTCAGCTTAGATTGAATAACCTGATCAACTACGACTAATGCTAGGGCCCAGTTATTTCAATTTTGGCTCTCCTTGACCCTCGACCTTCAAAAATTTGACCTGACCATCTCGTGAAGTGGTATGCACACAATCACGACTATTGTAGCATTCTCACTCCATCTTCACCATTTTTCATCCTCTTTCTGTCAAATCAGCACCTGATTCTAGGTTCCCTTCCCTCGAATCCTGCTTTGAGGGGGAATACCTCATTCATAATCAGGCCAACCAACCCTCCTATTTTTGTCTTGCAGTTCATTTGAACAACCAATAGGATGAAATCAACCTTATCCCACACTTGGGGAAACCAACTCCTATTTTTATCTTGCAGTTCATCCAGAACAACCAACAAGACAAAAAGGGGCAAATGTAGACATTGAAATCATGTCTACTCCCTTGGTCATCCTCCCCTTCTCTCCCCCTTGGTCCACTTAACCACTCCTATCCTATGTCTTATTAATTTAAAATAATTATCTTATTTTAAATTAATAATTCTCTCCCCTTTGCCATCTCACCCATGACACCTCACCACCCTAGGATCCCCTTTCTTGGATTCTCTTCATTCCTCCCATGCCTTAATGACCTAAACCCCATTCATAACCCCTATTTCATTCTCCCACGCCTCATTTAAAACCCTCTCGACCGTTTTCCTATGAACCTTGACCATGGTGGCTTGTACGAATGAGCAGAGGGCTAAAATTAGCCTCTATCCCCATTCTGCAGCCGCTGACGTTGGCAGCCTTCAAGACTGCATTCTGTATCTAGAATGCGGATCCAACTCTTCAATCTTCATCCCATTTTTCCCATCTTTCAACCTGACCTTTCACTCCTCAATCTTCAATCCACCAACCTTTAGACCTCTCTCTCTCTCTCACAGGGCTTCTGCACCAGCTACAGCAACAACAGGGACTCTTCATCAGTCTTCTACAACAAAAACAGGACTTCCACATCAGCAGCTTCAGTAACAGGCACAACCAGTCTACAACATCCCTTCTCTAGCAGGTATGAGGTAAGTATTTGCTACTATTTTCATTTTAGCATCTTCTTTTTAATCTATCTATTATTCAGCCAAGACAAGACCCAAATCCTTATCTCCCTGTTGGCCTCCTCTATCCCTCTATCCCTTTTTGACATTCTGTCCATTGCCCCAGACCTCTGCACAGACTCTCAGACCATTCAACCAGACCCATATCCCTTCTTAGACCCATCCACAGACCATAAACCCATCCAGACCTGACCAAAGCTCATCCAAAGACTACTTCCTCGATCGACACTAGCCACAGAGACCACTGCCCCCACTGACGTTGGCAGAATAACTGACGTCGGTAGACTTGACAAATCGATGCTGGCAGAATAACCAACATCGGTGATTGTGACCAGGCTGACAGCAGCATTCAGGTAAGCATTTTCTTCCATTTCCTTTTTAGTCTTTAATCATTTTAGTATTTTATCATTCTACCTTTTATCAAACATTATTTTTATCAATCAGTGGGTTGACATCCCTCAAGGAAGTCATTGTACTTTGGGGATCAAGCTTTTGCTTGGCAGCCCACCATCTCCTCATCTAACGCCTTCTTTGTTTTAGTCTCTTTCTTCTGCAGGTGTCATCTTCCACAACCAAAGAGGAAATCTCACAAAATCTAGATAATGGTGCACAAGACTTCATCCAGGTACATACAAGCCTTAGTCCATTCTTCTTAGTTTCTCATTTTTCCTTTCTTGAATGTGAAAAGCGAAATTCGTATAGAAACAGTAACATTAAATTTTCAAATCATCTAGCTTATAGTTACTCTCAATTTTTTTGAACATAATATTATTGGTCCCATTCACTATTTACACCATGACACATATACTTATCCCAAATATAATCCCATCCCTCCAAATCCTTCATTCACTCAACACACATCCTTCATCCAACATACTTTCCAATTTACCTTGTTTGGAAATACCCTCTGTTGTTGGGGTGATGAGTATATCCTGGTAAATTTAGAAGAAGAAAACTTATAAATCAGTAAAATTACTAAATACATATTTGTATTATATACTTAAAATATCAATAATGGTAATAATCATACATCTTGAACCCTTTTATAATTGAGATGACAAAAAAAAGGCAAACAAAAATTAGAAAAATCATCAAGAGAAAGAGAAAGAAATTCATCCAAAGGTAAAAACCATTTATATGGTGCCTTGGGAAATTACCATTATTAAAAATAATTTTTTGACATCATTCATAAAATAATTAGTTATCTACAAGTACCCTATACTTGGGGGCAATGTCATTCCATTCCAATCTTATGCATTCTATATCATCCTCAACCAAGATAATACCCTTACCTATCTAAACCCATCCTTATCCATTTAACCCAAAACCCATTTACACCCATCTAATCCCTGCCATAATAAAACCATCCTTATGCCCATTTTTACCTTGATAAATAAGTGGAAACATCTTGAAACATGTTCTTAGAAACATCTTGGCATATCCTTGTAATCCTATTTTAATGACTAGATGCTTGGTTCTTAGGTCATGTGTTCCCTAGAGTTATCATATTAATTCCAATCCATTCCTATTTATCCATAATTCATATATAATTTATTCCTCCCATCCCATACCACTCACTCTTTAGTGTTAGAATATGATTTTCCCTTTGATGGTATTCCTCGTATATACACCTATAAATCCAAATCAGACTCCAACAAAATTCAAAACATTAGGAAATCCAAAAAAACACAAAAAATAAAAATAAAAATACAAACAACATTTAAAACATCCATTTTATTTAGTTATGTACCCTAGTCATCCTTTATACAGATTACTCATCAGACAGTTCAACATTGTCAAGAATTTCATATGCCAAAGGGTTCCACTCTAGCCAAGGACATCCAAAAAAGTCATTTACTTACTTGTTTTATTCCTTTGCTTACTATTTATATATTCATTTACATTATTTTACATCATGGTTGTTTACTTGCTTCTGCAATGTTTACTTACTTTCATGTTTATTTTACTTACATCATTTTCATTGTTGCAAACATCTCTTTTTATATTATCTTTACTATTATTTTTTGTGTATATATCACTATGTGCATTACTAATGGTGTTATTATGATCTTCCATATTATTATGCACTAAGTTTTATCCTTATTAATTTATTAGTCCTTACACATATTGAATGATAGTCATCATGCTTTTTTTATACCATTGATGCATATTGTCATGTGTAATATCAAAACTCAAGTTGCTTAACTCTTACCCAGTTGGAATTATTGTTAAAAATCCATTGCAAGAAAAAAATAAACACAAGGCATATATCAACCCATCTCACATTCTTAGATGAAGCATCTGTGTGTCATCTTAGACAAAGTCATTATAGTTATAAAATTATTTCTTAAAAAATTCACCACTTTATTCAACAAATTCATCATTTTTCATACTAATTTTATCATCCTGATAATTATGAAATCATTTTATTCTCCTTTTCTAAGCATTTAAATACACAAAACCAAATTTTCTATCCCATAATAATATCTCTCTTAAATCCATCCTTATCTCATCAATGTTATTAAATCATTTGATCCATCATCATAAATCCATGTAGTCACTTCATTTGTTTGTTAATGATTGCATATCAATCATTCACAATCATTTCCTAATCTTTCTATTCAATCTCCCACACTATCGATTGGGACCAAAAAAATCACAATATCCATCCTTTCTCCATCCACCCATCACTTGATCAGTCAATCAATCAATAAATTACACAAGAATTCTAAGATTGAAACTTCACAACTATATATATCATTACCATAGCTTTTCTTATGAACCCTGATTCATAGGTTACATCAAACCATGCATCATTTCTTGAGATATATCAATTCCTAATCTAATCCTAACATATATAATTGATTGGGTAAAATAAATCCATAATCTAATCATAATGTGCAATAATTAACTTTAGTTTGTTAATAACGTCCATGGGTCAATCTTATATTACATCATCACTTCTCCTCCCACATTGGAAGAACTACATCTAGCCTGATATCCCCATGTTTCCACTCATTTTCCACTTTTCTACATTTAGAGGAAATAAGAAACTAAGATAAATGGTCAGGGGTTTGTATGTACCCAGATGAAGTTGTGCACTATATCCAGATGATTGAAGGGACTCCTCTTTGGCTGTGGAGGATGACACCTGTAGAGAGAAAGACTTAAACAAAGAGATTGTTAGATAGATATAAGGTGGACTGCCAAGCAAAGCTTGGTCCCAGAAGTGCAAAGACTTCCTTGAGGGATGATAGTCCACTAGTTGATAAAAAGAATGTCGTAATGGAAAGAAATAATGAAAGACTTAAAGAAAGAAAAATAGATAATGCGTACCTGAATCCTGCAACCAGTCTTCCACAATAGCTGACACCGGTTAGTCTGCCATCATCAGTTGGTCAATGTTGCCGATGCCGGTTAATCTACCATTATCAGTTGTCAATGTGCCGATGTCAGTTATGTTGATGACGTCAGTAGGGGCAATGGACTTTTAAACGGGTCTCAAGTTGTGTCTTTGGTTGACAGAGTGGTCTGAGAGGTAAAAGGGTCTGTGCAGGGTTGTAGGGAGACTAATAAGGTCCACAGAGGGTTAGAGGGAGAGGATAGGTTGTCAAAATGGGGAAGGATATGGGGAAGGCTTTTCAGCCTCTCCAAGAGGAAAGTCAGGTCTGGTCTAGTTGATAGCCATGTCTGGTTGATAATATTAAGAAGTATTAAAAAGAAACTAATTACTAATACATTCTAGATTATTGGAATGAAGTAGAAGAAGAATACTTGGCTCTACCTGGGGGAGAGATAGAGGTGTAGAAGACTTGTTGCTGATGCGGCTAATGTAGAAGACTTCCTGCAATGTTTCAATCAGGGGTGGAGTGACTGATGTAGAGTTCCTGTAGCCTGTGATGCTTGGTGTGTGTCTGAGAGAGAGAGAGAGGTCAGATTTTGAGTGCAAGATAATTTGTATTCAGGGAGAATTTGGGCACATAATTTGGTTTTAAGCAACTGACATCGGGGATCCCACCAGCATCAGCCGATAGTTGACTAATGTCGGTAGCTAGAGGATGGGTAAAAAGGCTATTTTAGCCTTTTGTCTGTTCCTCTGTCTATAGAGTTCAGTGGTCGTGGTTAAATGGTCAAAGGCGGGTTTAATAGGCATGAGGATTAGTGGGAGAGTTGGAATGATTAGTCATAGGGTGATAAATGAGGGTATCCAAGGGCAAGGAATCCAAGGGTGATGTCAAGGGTGATGTGTCATGGGTGAGGTGTTATTAATTTAAAATAAGTATTTTATTTTAAATTAATAAGTGTGTGGGTTAGGAATGTTTAGAAGTGGACCAAGGGGACCAAGGGGGAGTCGACCAAGGAGTAGACACAATTTTGGTGTCTACATTTGCCCCTTTTTATCTTGTTGGTTATTCTGACGAACTGCAAGACAAAAATAGGAGTAAGTTGCCCTAGATATGGGATGATGTCTTTTTTTTCTTGTTGGTTATTCTGATGAACTACAAGACAAGGATAAGTGTAGATTGCCACGAGGTATGGGATGAGGTATTTTTTGTCTTTTTGGTTATTCTGATGAACCGGAAGACAGAAATAAGAGTTGATTGCCCCAAGTATGGGATGAGGTATCCCCCATCAAAGTGGGAGTCGAGGGAAGGGAACCTAAAATCAGGCACCGATTTGATAGATAGTGGATGGATATGGTGAAGTTTGAGTGTGAATGCTGTAAAAGTTGAGATTGCACGTATACCACTTCATGAGATAATCAGGTCAAATTGTTGCAAGTCAAGGTCGAGGAGTGCCAAAATCAAAATAACCAGTCCCCAGCATTTAGTCATAGCTGATTGAGTTATTTGATCCAAGTTGTAGCTCCAATTGGTCATCATGTTCCAAGTATCCTGGGCCTAGGAAGTGCTCCTGGAAAACACAAAAAATGTCACAAGTAGTGGGGATCAACTTGCTCATGATCCAATACTTATGAGGGTCATAATGTGGGTTGTGGACAATTTTGCTAACCATTCGTGAGGTAGCATACATGAAATCAAAACAACTAAGGCAAATTTGTCTCAAAAATGGTCGTGGTCTAAGGAGATAGTCATGATCTCCAAGGTTGTTGGTCGAGTCGAGTCGAGATAGTTGGTCCATTAGATGGACGGATGAAGGAATGGCTGAGCTAACCTTAGAAGACCCCATGTGAACTAAGTGCTGCCTACATAACCCCTAGTTGAAGGGCCTCAGGCCAATGTAGTTCTCCCTAAAAGGGAGGAAGAGGGTTGGTTATGGATGGGTTGGACTAGGTTAAGCCATGGTTAAAGGTTAAATGGTTTGTCCATCAAGTAGACGAACAAACGGATGTGGCCGAGCTAACCCCATAAGACATCATGTTATCTGAGTGCTACCTACATAGCCCCTGATTGAAGGGCCTCAAGCCAATGTAGTTCAGAGGAAGAGTCAAAGTGGTTGATAAGTGGTTTGGTCATGTTATAAATGATGAATGTATGATGATGTTACAGCCCTTTCTATATTGTGTGATGGTGTATTCTGTAACATTGGTTGAGTGGTATTTCATTCCTAGTAATTTTCCATATTAGTAATGGTGTATGCTAAAAATGAATTGAGATTATTTATGCTTCAGCAAGTAATGGTTTATGCTTGACATAAATTGTGTGTGGTTGATAGTTTCCATGTGTATTGTTTTTCATAGAAACTATGTGAAATGGACTATGTCATGTTAGTGGTCTGAAAATGTTTTGGTTTGGTTGTGGTTGGGTTTGGTTGGATTGTGACCAAGGTATAAGAAGTGCAAGGCGTGTTTCTCTTTCATTGACAAGGACCATAATGATGGCATATATAGGGTTTTGAGAAATAAAAGCCCCATTCATGCATTACGACATTGACCATTGATTTTTTGTTAGAGAAGTACTTGAATCACTTGACATTAAGTGAGCTTGAAATCCCTTGAGTATGTTGGGGTGATAGGTGTGATATGTGATATGGATGGATGGGGGAACCCTTTTTGGCAGGAATAACTTTTCCCCTTTTATAGGTGACCCTAAGAACGACTATAGACAAGTCCATGACTTTATATTTTGTCAGTCAATTTTTTTTTTGGTAGACTGATCAATGCGAGAAGTCTACGTGGGGATGTTGTTTTGTTTTGTGGTCATATGTGAAGCTGATCGATGTGGGAAGCTTCTGAGAGGGTGCTATTGTATGTAGCAAAATTTAGGTATAGCCATCCTTTGAGGGAGTGGTCTATATTGTGCTTTGTATGTTGAATATTTTTGAATAGCTGTCCTTCAAGGGAGCAGTCTATCAATTACAACAATTATGCAGCTGTCCTTTGAGGGAGCAGTCTACATTTATAGTTTTATGACCTTTGAATAGGCATCCTAGTTTTTTTTTTTTTTGGTTTTTTCTTGACTGGACTTTTTGGTCATGGACTTGACTATAGGGGCTTAGAGGGTTTCCCTTTTATTAGGACAAAGCATTCATGCTTGACAAAAGGGTTAACTAATGTTTGTAGGATTGAGGGTTGAGAGGAATAGGAATGACGATGATGGGGATTGCTCAAGGAATGAGCTCATACTAAACATCAAGTGAATGATTACTTTATTAACAATAGAATGGTCACAGATGTAAGGCATTAAGGGGCTCAGGTTCTGGCTGGCCTTCAAGAGAAGACAGATGATAAGTCCCTGACCCATACTTGTGCATTATGATATAAGGTCTGAGCCAATTAGGACCAAACTTTCCTCATTTACTTCTCTCCATATTGGTCACGTGTCGGTTGATGTTTGACATGAAGTTGGTTGATATGTTGTTGGCATGTTTTGGATAAGGAGGGCATCGAGACCTTATTTGTAGAGAAGACCCCCTAGCATAGTGTAGCGAGCGGTACTCTTGATAAAATCTTGCCATGCATTACTAGGGATATTAGGAGGGATGATAAAATATGTCAAGTAGTCCAAACGTCATGTGGACTAGAGAGGTTAGGAGGAATCTCCCCCAAAGATGATGGTCGAGATGCACCCAAGATTTAAACCTTGGGTTGTGTTGGTTGAGAAGTCTTGGCGAACAATGGATATGTCAAAAGTGTAGAAGTCATCATCTACCATGTCTAGATAAATGAGAGGAAGAGATTGTTGATGCTGGAAAGTGCACCCAATTGGTAGGAAAATGGATTCCTACCCTCTCCTTGCAACATGGAAACTCCTCTCTTGCCTGTGGGACGATGGAGCAGGAGAGGAGAGTCTCTAGGAATGGGCTAGTTCCCTTTGATGTATCTTGTTTGTTTCAGGTAGTGAAAAAATATAGATATATAGATATACTGGGGGGAATGAAAAGGGAGAAGAAATGCATGAAAACAAATAGCCTACTCTAAAGAGGTGATACACAAAAAATGAAATGACCTTCCCACCTCCACACTCAGGATCAAACAAAACATACATACACTGAGACTTGGCAGAAGAGACCAAGTCACTGGAATGCCAGGGAGGTTTTAATGAAAATACAAGAAATAGGGACTCACCAAGATGCTATGGAATGCATATTGTAAGTGACCTCTCATGTTCTATACCTCCAAAATAGAACTCTACTCCTGGCAGCAACAAACAATGGCACTTTGTAGATGACTGGTTTGCTGGTGCTGGACCTGTGAGAGCATCAAAGAATAATGACTGGACACAGACCAACATTCAGGCATACACAAAAAAATCCATCCAAGAAAGAGGTAAAACTATTTTTATTGATTCAAGTGGAAAATTTGCAGAGTAGTGCTCTTTAAAAAAGTGTGAGAAGATTCAAATAAATGAGGAAGTCTACGTATTTATATGAGAAGAGCCAAGAGGAGTCAAGAGGCAGTGTGAGTCTCCATTGGGAAGAGGGAAAATACTGTTGATGATGTCATAAGTCTCCTGGGACCATGCTTGTTGCCTCATTTTGCATGCTGGTCTGCTCCTCCGGTGGCTGGGCGGGCCTTTGCCTGTGTTATGTAGGCCTTTTTTTGCCGCCTGATGTTGTAGGTAGTAATTTTACCACCCACTGTCATGGACTGCATGCTAGAATTTCGCCGATGTCGACTGATTTACTACCGACCATGGTAGTTTTGCCAATGTCGACCGAATTATTTGCCGAGCACGGCAATTTTGTCGACGTCGGCCGATGTTGATGGCCTCCTTTTCTCTGCTTGTGTTCTAAGTAGCAAATTTGCCGCTGACTGCATCTATTTGTGGTCTCATTTTACCCACTAGTGTTATGGGCAGTGATTTTGCTACCCGCTGCATTGTTCTTGTAAATGTCTGCCCTCTTTTGCCTTAGTGTTAAACGCTCGAATTTTTTCCTCTCCTCTTTTGTGAATGTTTGAAGACTCTGCCTTATGCTATCGTGAATGCCAACGAACGAGGCCGATGAGCCAATGCTTTGAGATGGAGCTGTTTGAACCTTGAAGGTGGACCTTGCAACCTGAGATTATTGGCCATGCAAAGTAGGTGTAGAAGTTGACTGAGATTTTGCCAGAGGGGCAAAATTGGGTCAACAAATTGGTGACTCACAGGGTAAGCGTGCCTGCTATGCTTAGAACCTAGTTGCCTTACATATCCATTGGGTGCGGAGTCAGATGGTAACTTTGAAGAGAGTTAATAATAGATTTGAATATTCCAGAATCAAATACACAGAATTTACCCCCATAATGAAGGGAAACACACAAACCTAAAAAACACTACCCATGCAACTACACTTAGGGAAAACAGGGAAAACAACTGAAAGCAAACTATTATATATAGTTAACCAGGAATGTTTGCATCCCTCCTAGATCGAAAGGAAAGTTTCTTAAGTCCCCTTCTTGGTGAGGAAACTTATGGTGACAGGTAAGTAGCTGAAAGAAAATGAGATTTGTTGACTTACTCTTCCTGCCTGTCACCTAAGTTGGCTGGAAACTGAGGGAATCAAAATCAAAAATGCCTCCAATATATACATATTCTGATTGTCCTTGGAGGCCTATTAAATGCTGGTCTTTGATATTGGTGCTCCTCACCAAGAAATCAATTACTGTCGGCTCATCACCGTGAGGTATCTGATCTGCACATTCCTTCTGCAATGCATCATGGTCTGATTTATTTCCTTCTGCCTTGCTAAAAACTTTGTCAGACTCATCCTCTGCTTCCTCTTGGCCTTTTTGAAGAAGGGCAAATGTGGTAATGTCTAAAAGGGACTCACAAAATGATTGCTCATCCCACAAGACTTCACTTTCCTATTTAAAGCTCAGTTCTTCAAGGCATTCCTCCTGGAAAATAGACCTCTCCTTTTCCTCTTTACTGATCAGGTTCTCTAGATTTTCAAAAATATTCTCCTCATCCTCCTCTAACTCAGGCTCTTCAATGTAGTCATCCTCATCAATACAGCAAGGAAGTTCATCAAACTGAGGGGAAGAGAGCCTACTATGCATTTGTTCCTCCTCGAATTGCTGGAACATCTGCATATATGCAAAGCCTGCATCTTCTCCACTACTGACAAGGTCTTCACAAGGGAATAAATGATGATTTCTTCTTTTTTGTCACTCATGACAACCTCCTAAAGGACTGCAGATTGGATCTTTTGTTCCTCTCCTATGTCTTGCAAAATAGGTTCTTCCTTGAGTAGGGGTGAAGTGGAGAAAGCATGTGGAAGAGGATGTAGTCCTTGAGCTAGAATCGAATGATTCTCCTCCCTCCACTTGATCAACACTTCATTAATATCAGGCACGACCTGATAACTCTCTTAGAAATGTGTAGGTGGGGTGTGTTTAGGCATGGAATGTGCTATTTGGTCTGAACCATCCACCACACATTAGCTGAGAAAACTCTCTCTGGACTCCAACTCTGCAATTCTCCTACTCAAATCTTCTTGGAAGAGCTTTTCTTGGAGGTTGCCAACATCATCATAGGCAGAGGCAACTTCAGCTTCTTCAAGGTTCTGAGAAAAATCTTGCTTTTCTTCTTCTATTTCTTTGCTGCCCCATGATTCCACTATTTTCCCCCAATTCAAGATCTCTGAATTAAAATTCTGCCCCTACGAACAGGTAGCAACTTTGTTTTCCATGAGGTCCTGAGGCTCCTCCACAAGGTCTAGAAATTTTAACTCTCTTTCAAGGAGAAGCTTCATCCTAGCCTCTAAATCTTCAATTTGTCTGGCTAGGTTTTCCTAAAAGAGTCTTTCTTGGAGGTCCCCAGCATGATCCTCTTCAAAGCTCTGAGCTGGTCCTGGGCATTCCTTCCTACAACTCAAAATCTACGTATTATGCTGAAGGACTTGGGGAGGTTGGGGAATGCGAGGAAAACACTGTTGGTGCATTGGAGGGGGGATGTGCTGGCTAGTGGTATTATTCTCAATCAAAGATTCCTGATCTAAGGAGTTGAAAAGATTGATCCCCATGGTAGGTTGCCCTGATGCCATTTGGTGTTGGAAGGCCAGGCACATGAGATTGGGAGCAGATGTATTTGATGAGCTAGAGCGAGCAAGTGTAATTTGATAAAATAGATTTGGTGTAAAAGAGGGGGTTTTCTTTAGGGTAGGAGGGGGCATGCAAGGCTGACTGCCTTGGATAGATGGATTTCTCCATTTTGGTGCCTCTTCCTACATGGATTGTATGGCCTGCACTTTCCTAAATAAGCAATCCTCTTTATATATCAGCTCCTACTGATATCTGTACTGCTCTTCCAACTTGTTGATTTCCATTGTCTGTCTCTCAAATTCTAACGCCACCTCCCTTATAGTTGCAGGGCAACTAAGAGAGATACTTGAGGGGATTGCATAAATATTCGAAGTCTAATCACACTCACATGAAGGAAAACAAGATCCATGATTTTGAGCAAAAGAAGTAAACATACAAGAAGTGATTGATTTCTGATGGCACCAGGTTGCTTAACCAGTGGATTTAACTCAGAGTCACCAGATGCTGGAAAACAAAATGATCTGCTGTAACAGGACCAACATCAATCCTAATACTTTACTGCATTATCAAACTGATAAAAATGGGGTCCCACTGGGCGTGCCAAAACTGTTGACACTGGAAAGTGCTATATTGGTGGTTCTTTTGCTATAACAAGATCGGTGAGTAACCCTGCAACTTTACTGATTAAAACTTGTGGTCCCAACGGGCATGCCAAAACTGTTGATGCTGGAAAGTGCACCCAGTTGGCAAGAAAATAGATTCCTGCCCTCTCCCTGCAACATGGAAACTCCTCTCTCACCTGTGGGATGGCGAAGCATGATAGGAGAGTCTCTAGGTATGGGCTAGTTCCCTCTGATGTATCTTGTTTGTTTCAGGCAGTGCAAAAATATAGATATATAGATATACTTGGGGGAATGAAAAGGGAGAAGAAATGCATGAAAACAAACAGCCTAATCTAAAGAGGTGATACACCAAAAATGAAATGACCTTCCCACCTCCACACTCAGGATCAAACAAAACATACATACACTGAGACTTGGCAGAAGAGACCAAGTTGCTGGAATGCCAGGGAGGTTCTAATGAAAATACAAGAAATAGGGACTCACCAAGATGCTATGGAATGCATATTGTAAGTGACCTCTCATGTTCTATACCTCCAAAATAGAAATCTACTCCTGGCAGTAGTAGACAATGGCACTTTGTAGATGACTGGTTTGCTGGTGCTGGACCTGTGAGAGCATCAAAGAATAATGACTGGACACAGACCAACATTCAAGGCATACACAGAAAAATCCATCCAAGAAAGAGGTAAAACTGTCTTTTATTGATTCAGGTGGAAAATTTTCAGAGCAGTGCTCTTTACAAAAGTGTGAGAAAATTCAGATAAATGACCAAGTCTGCGTATTTATATGAGAAGAGCCAAGAGGAGTCAAGGGGAAACGTGAGTCTCCATTGGGAAGAGGGAAAATACTATTGATGATGTCATAAGTCTACTGGGACCATGCTTGTTGCCTCATTTTGCATGCTGGTCTACTCCTCTGGCAGTTGGGTGGGCCTTTTCTTGTATTTTATAGGCCTTTTTTGCCACCTGATGTTGTGGGCAGTAATTTTGCCGCCCACTATCGTGTACTGCATGCTGGACTTTTACCGACGTCAGCCAATTTACTGCCAACTGTGGTAGTTTTGCCAATGTCGGCTGAATTATTTATCAAGCACAACAATTTTGTTGATGTCAACCGATGTTGACGGCCTCCTTTTCTTTGCCTGTGTTGTGAGCGGCAAATTTGCCACTGACTGCATCTGTTTGTGGTCTCATTTTACCCGCTGGTGTTGTGGGTGGCAATTTTTTTGCCTGCTGCATTGTTCTTGTAAAAGTCTACCCTCTTTTGCCTTAGTGTTAAACACCTCAGTTTTTTCCTCTCCTCTTTTGTGAACATTTGAAGACTCTGCCTTATGCTATTGTGAATGCCAACGAATGAGGCCGATGAGCCAATGCTTTGAGACGGAGCTGTTTGAACCATGAAGTTGGACCTTGCAACCCGAGATTACTGGCCATGCAAAGTACGTGTATAAGGTGACCGATATTTTGCCAAAGGGGAAAAATTGGGTCAACAGAGACCTTGATACCCCACCTAGTTGACAGGTTAGGGGTTCCAAGCAAATGGCGTTTATGGAAAAAAAACTAGGAGGGATGGAGACCACCGACTCCGTAGGTGAAGATGGGGGAATAGGCGAGTTTGGAGGTGATTGTTCTATGATAGGTTCGGGGTGAGGGTTTTTAGAAGGGTTAGTAGGTTCTTCAAAACCTAGGCCATGTCACTTCTTGGCATTCTTTATGGCCTCATCATTTGGTGGTTCGACGGGCTGGTGGGAGCCTTGTTCATAGTGCCCTTTATGCACACCTATAAAGATAGGTGTGAGCAAAGTTTGGGTTGCCAAGAAAAGAGAAGTCAACCGTAAATGGTTGGGGAGATGAAAGAGGATTCCCATCAGTGGGTGCTCGATCTAGCCCTCTATAGATGAGATTTATTCAAAGATTGGGAGGACCATAAGGGATGACCATTCAGATATGATGGTCATAGCTAGGATTGTGATGAAGTTGTCCATACTCTTGAGGAGTTTGGAACATGTCCAAGGTAAGTAAATGATACTCCCCAAGTGAAAGACGTTGGAAGGTATCTTCCATAGGGTCTTTTGTTGTCACTTGAGGAGGTGGTGTAGGTATAACCAACGTTTGTGTACTTGTTGAAGCTTTTGCGGGTAGAGGTGGTGTTTGGGTTGATGTCTTGAAAGGAATGAGAACATCATTGGGTCAATAAGTTGTGTTGCATGTCTTGAAAGGAGAAGGGTCTATGGGAATGACATGGACTTGACCGTCATGTTCAAATTTGACCCAACGGTGTAATGTAGAAGGGACACAAGCCATGGCATGGATCCAAGGTCATCCTAATAACATGTTGTATTTGAACTCTCCCTCGATGATGTAGAAGAGATCTGGGATTGTTTGTGGGCCAACACAAATATGTAAGATGATGGTGCCAATGGTAGTGGCAGTAGAGTAATTAAAAGATCGAAGGATTGCGTCAGTCTTAGACACACAATTCTTTGGGATGGCTAATTGGTCAAAGGCATGGGTGGAAATGATATTGATGGTGGCACCCCCATCAATCATAACTCACTTAATGTGAGTTTGATCAATGTAGGCTATGATGAAAAGGGCAGCATCCTGATCTTCCAAGTTGGAGGTAGGAATTTTATAACACTAAATGTAATAGAGGCGACGGTGGGTAATGATTGGACTAAGGCAGCTAGTGGTTGGGGGTCCTCGGGTTGGACCTCCGCTACCTGTAAAGCTGTGATTAAAGCTTGACGGTGCTGTGGAGAGCTTTGAATGAGGTCATACAAAGTCATCTTCATGGGAGTTTGGTGAAGTTGTTTCACCATAGAATCACGGATTGCTTCCGAAGAAGTTGGTTGGGATGTACCTAGGATAGAAATTTTGGGTTTTGGTGGTTGAGGCAGTTTGAAAAATGGGTAGGTCCAAGGAATATCAGCTTTCTCTTTTGCTTTATCCTTTAAATTTTGTGACCTAGTGGTCACATTGATGGTGTTAATCTTGAAAAGAGGAGACGAAGGAGGTAAAGGGACCATAGTCTGTTGATGAGATCCCAATGAAGGTGGAGAGGTTGGAGAGACATTAGATGGTGCTAGAGATTCATTGAAAGTATCCTCAACAAGAAGGGTGTCTTTTTCCATGTATTGGTGAATGACAACTTTGAGGGCACAACAACTTTCAGTGTCATGTCTAGGTGTGTGATGATATAGGCAAATTTTAGTGTCATCAAACCATAATGGTTTTGGTCTGAGAGGTTCAAATGGTTTAATAGGTGGAATAGTGATGCTAGAAGTTTGCAAATTTTGGCGTAGTATCAAAGCATATGAACCCATTGATGGGTCTGTGCTTATTGATGCACTAGGTGTTGATGACTTTTGTTTGGGAGTTATTGCGGGAGATTTCCGTACCACTTTTTGGGTTGGTGGTGCGGCCACTCGTGTAGATGACACTTTCTTGGTAGGAGGTGCCGATTTTTTTGAAGGAATGATGTTTTTGGTTGGCAAAGGGAGTAATGGAGGCAACTTGTTTTTGATAGGTGTTGGAGTAGGGAACACTCCTATTAAGGTAGAAGGATGAGGGCCCAAAATGGAGGGCAATGGTGATGGTGGAGGAGGAGTTCTCCGACGTGGTTTAGTGGCCTTCTATAGTTTGGTTTGAGACCCTATTGTGCAAGGTGAGATTTAAGTCTACCTTCACTTTTGGGTGAGTGAGGTTCGATATGGGGTGAACACCGAGGGATTTAACCTATTTTGGTATAGTTGATGTTTGTGAGGGTTTAGGCTTAGATGTGGATGGTTGGGCTTCTGAAGATTTGGAAGTAGAAGTCTGGTCTTTGTTGGAGACTTTAGGAGATTTTGTCGAAGGACAGTCATCAGTGTGAGATGAGATGGGAAGTGAAAGATAAGGAGCTTTAAGTCACTCCCATAATGCCTCATGCTCTAAGTTCCTCGAATGGAGAAATCCTAAGTTCTCAGCCAATCGAGAGAATGGTTTTGAAGATGTTAGATGAGGCTTCAATTTTTTAGAAGATGTGGGTGGTTGTGAGACCAAAAATGTGTTAGGTGTAGCAATGTCGGGCCAAAGACGTGAGAGAGCCATTACTAGATCGTCTTCGATTGGAGTAGGTGAAGAGACAAGTTCTTCTCTTGGTGGAGAAGGATTTGGAGAATGTGACTCCTCAAGAGGATAAAGGGCAGGGATGATTGTGCCTTTTACTTGTGGTTGAGGAGCAAGAAAGGTAGGGTCCTGCATTGGTAGTAGGAAGGATGAAGGTGGGGCTAGTGGCATTGGAATGGTTAAAGCATCCTCTAATATAAGAGGGGTAGATGGAGGACTATTAGGAGAAGAAGGATCTTCTTCCTCTGAAGGAGAAATAGGAGAAGAAGGTTCTTCTACCTATGGTGGACAAATAGGAGAAGAAGACTCTTCTACCTGTGGTGGAGGGATAGGTTGACTAACTTCTTCTGTTTCTGGAAGAGGTTGGTTAAGGATGGAAGGTGAAACCATGTTGACTGTGTGTATATTACACTCTTGGGGGTCATCAGCCATGGTCTGAATGTTATTTTGACTAGGGGAATGGTTAGGGAAAGGTTGTCTGAAGATGTCTATGTTTTGGTTAGGTGGCACATTTGGGTTATCCAAGACAAGATCACCTTTGTCTAACATGTCATGGACAATGTTTTTGAATGTTTTGCAGTTGTTTATGTCATGGTCTTTGACATGGTGATAATTATAGAAGTCATTTTCCCTGTACCATGTAGGGATAGGTTTTGAGGGGTTGAATTGAGGTGGTGATAAAAATTGGGGGAGGTTGAGGACTCCCTGTTTGATGAGTTTATCCAACATAGACGTGTATGATTCTCCTATTGGAGTGTATTGACGCTGTATGTATCATTGTTGGAATTATCATGTAATGCTTTGAGATGTGGAAGGTTTGAATTGATTAGTTATGGTCGATGAAGATGATCTAAGTACCACATCATTTGCTAATCCCTTAGATTTGGAATCAGAAGAAGAAGATTTGGATGAAGGGTCATTCAATTTTGTGTTGGGGTTTTTATTGCGCAGTTTGACTTTATTTTCCTCGACAGAACAGAGTTCAAGCTTCCTAGCCATGGTGAAAGCTTCGTCAAATGTGTGAAATGTTTGGACCTACAGAGTAGATGAGATGTGTTTGGCACACGCTCATGAAAAGAGCTCAATGAGCTCAGATTTAGGTAAAGTAAAGGAGAGTTGGTTGATTAAACTTCATCAAGCAATGAAATAAGCTATTGATTCATCATCGAATTGTCTGATAGAATATAGGTCTGTGATGGAGACCTTTTTAGTTACGTTGATTGAAAAGTGGTCAAGAAATAGTTGGGCAAGTTGAGTGAAATAAAAGATAGAGTGACTGGTAAGGGAGCTATACCAATCAAGGGTGGCCCCTAAAAGTGACATGGGAAATGTGCGTAGTAACAATGCATCGTCATGTGCTATAAGGTAACAAGCGTGCCTAAACGCTTGTAGATGTTGCTGTAGGTCCTCTTTACTCTAAAAATGAGTGAACTTGGGAAGTTCCCACTGACTTGGATATGGTCAGATTGGGACTAAAGGATGAATGGGTTCATTATAGATTTGTTCATATGAGAGAACATTTCTTGAACCAAAAATGGATGTCTCAAGGTTAGACATCTTATCCATCAACATCTTGATTAGATTAGTTGTTGGATTTGTAGGTGGGGCACCCCTAGGTTGTAAGGCATTTGGAAGGTATTAGAAAGGGCATATGATGTAGTTGGTTGCACTTGTATAGGGACAACATATTGGTAACTAGTCATAGGGACTAATGTTGAAGTCAAGGGTGGTTGTGTCATAAAGCTAGAAGGCACAACTTGGCTTGATGTCGCCAAAGGTGGTTGGATGGTGAAAAAACTAGCCAAAGGGTAGGTAGTTACTCTTGTGTTTATGGGTGCAAGAGTAGGTGGGATGGAGATGATTATGTCCTAGAATGGTGTGGAACTTTGTTGAATGGTTTATGGTTGAGGGGGTACAGAAACCCCAATGGAGGTAGGTCCAGAAACAGAAGGAGAGGCCTCATTTTGAAGATTGATCATGGTTAGGTTGTTAGTTGAGGCAATGGCCTAGGTGACCATGGGTTGGGTTACGGAGGCTGTTGATATGATCACTATTTTGACTAAGGAAGTTGGCATCCCATAAACTGGGTTGCCTAAAGAGTCTCACATTTGTCTTCTCATGAGATAGTGCTGAAGAGCCTTGACATTAAGGTCAAGGAACCTCTCAAAGTCTTGGGCCCCTTCGGAAACAATTGGATGTTGAGCTAGGGTTAGTTGGATAGGAGTACTCTCAGTTTCTGAATTATACTCCATTTGGGGACTTGATATAGAAGGTGAAGGTGAAGGTGGAAGTGGTTGTTTCCTTGCATGGTCAACAAGAGTTTTGGTTTGACTACGTGTTAAAACCATTCAAGGCAAAAAGGGTTAGGTTTCAAAAACTATGTTTTTTTAGTTTCAGAGAACCAAAATGTGTGTCTAACAACAAGAAAGTTAGGTTTTAAGCTTGCTATTTTGGAAGAAGTTTTCGACAGTGACCGACATCGGTAGAAAAACTAATGTCAGTGAAGAAAGCTACCGATGTCAGTCAAATGACCGATGTCGGTGAAGAAGAGTTGACGATGTCAGTGGAAAAACTAATGTTAGTGTCTATGTGTTTCTAGAAACTCAGAAAACTTAAATTTTTTGGAAGAAAGAAGAAAGTCTGAGTTGTTTTTGAAGCTTAGAATGCAACCTCACTAGCTCAAAAAATCAGATACAGACAAAAAAATAGATGAAGACAAGCGACCTCTAAACGTTTAATTCCTAAGAATAAATTTTAGAGTCTTGTTGGCTTATGCCTTAGAAGAATGTGTTTGGGAAGTTGGGATTTTAGAATGGGTCCTAAAAGAGGCAGTCTAAGGTTGGTTTCAGGTTAGTTTTGGTGCTCAAAATCTGTATTAGGTTCCGTATGTGGCCTGGTGCTAGGAGCTTGCTCCCCTCACTTCACGAGCCCAGAGCCAAGCTGGGTCACTTAGCCAGTATATACTTCCCCTAGAGTTTATACTCTGCTAGAGAATAGAGTGGGTTCTCCCCTTGGTAGTGAAGTCTAAGTAGGATTACCAGGAAGGGTAAGGTATCTGTTAGGTGATGAAATCCTAGTTGGGCCTTGTCTCATGTATGTTTAGATGTTTGATTTTGTGAATGTGGTCAGGTTGTGTAACATAAGTGGACTAAGCTTTATTCATAATGCATTTTTAAGTTACTAGATGAGCTAAAAATGCATTCAAGCAGGAATGAGATGCAATAGATTTTAAGCCCAAATTGAAATGTTTTGTTCGGATGCAAACAAATTGAGAAAAGGTTAAGAGTATGAATTTCACTACTCTAAGATGCAAGAGGAAAGGTGACAAGAGGAAAAAGAAAGTGGTTCTTTTTAACTTGTGCTTATGGTTTTGTTTCAAAATAAAGAGATAGAAGAAAAGGATGCAAGAAGAGATCTAATGCACCTATATGAATGTTTTGTTTTAGAAGAAATGAACCCAGGGAAAACTCCAGGGTCCCACCGGGTGTGCCCTTGACTGGTATAGCTCTCTTACTAGACATTCTATCTTTTCATTCACTCAACTTGCCCAATTATTTCTCGACCATTTTTCTATCAACATCACCAAACAAGTCTCAATCACAGACCTCTACTCCATCAAGCAATTTGATGACGAATCAATAATAGATTTTGTCGCTCGTTGGAGAGGCTTGATTAACTAGCTCTCCTTCTCCTTGCCTCAACCTGAGCTCATCAAGCTCTTTTCTTGAGCATGTGCCAACCACATCTCTTCTACCTTGCAGATTCAGACATTTTGCTCCTTTGATGAAGCTTTCACCATGGCAAGAAAGCTTGAACTCTATGCCATCAATGAAAATACGGTCAAATTGCATAATAACAATGCAAAATCTAATGACCGTTATTCATCCAAACCTTCTTCTACCCACTCCCAGTCCAAGGGGTCAGCAAACACTGTCATCTTTAAACCATCATCTTCAACAAAAACTAACTGACCTCAATTTTCAACATTAGACTACATCAATAAACACTTCCAACGATGATCCATACAATGTCAATACACTCCAATTAGAGAGTCATATGCCTCTTTCTCAGATAAACTCATCAAGCAGGGGGTCCTCAATCTCCCTTCAATCTAGCCACCTCAATTCAACCCTTCAAAACCTATCCCTGCATGGTACAGGGAAAATGACTTCTGCAACTATCACCGTGTCAAAGGCCATGACATGAACAACTGTCAAACCGTCAAAAACATCATTCAAAACATGCTAGACAAGAGTGATCTCATCTTGGACAACCTGAACGCCCCACCCAATGAAACATTGACATCTTCAAACAACCATTCCCAAACCATCCTCCTAACCAAAATAATGTCCAGACCATGACCAATGACCCTCAAGACCATAATATATGCACGGTCGACACTGTCTCTTCTCTGATCCCTGACCAACCTCTTCCATAGGTAGAAGAATCCTCTTCTCCTGTCAGTCCTCCATCGACCTCTCCTATGTTGGAGGATGCCTTGACCATACCTATGCCATTAAGCCCACCTTCATCCTTCCTCCCACCAATGGAGGACCCTATCCTTCCTACTCCTCAACCACAAGTAGAGGGCACAATCATTCCTGCCCTCTGCCCTCTTGAGGAGCCACACTCTCCTATTTCTTCTCCACCAAGAGAAGAACTAGTCTTGTCACCCATTTCGATCGAGGTAGACCCAGTCATGGTTTCCTCTTGTCTTTTGCCTAAGATTGCTACATCTCACTCACCTTTGTCCACATCTGAACCCAAACTCATGTCTAACCTTGCCTCGTACAATGGTGGCCCTCAACCCAAACCAAAGAAGGCCACTAAACCACACCAGAGGACTCCTCCCCCACCTTCATCATTACCTTCAATTTTGGGCCCGCATCCGTCCACTTTAATAGGAGTATTTCCTACTCCCATACTTCATAGAGACAAGTCACCTCCATTGTCCCCTGAACCCATCAGACATATATTTCCTCCAAAACATCCAACACCTATCACCACCAAAGTGCCATCTCCACGTGTGGTTACACCACCCACAAAAATGATGGTACGACCAATGCCTCTTACGCCTCTCAAACCAAAGTTATCAACCCCCACTACAACAAGACACACAGACCCATTAGCAGGTTCTTATGCCCTACTGTTACGACAATTATTGTAGTTTTCTCGCATCAATCTCCCACCTCTTAAACCATATCAATCCCTCGAACCAAAACTACCCTGGTTCGATGACACTCAGATTTTTGCATATCATCGCATACCTGGGCATGACACTGAGCATTATTGTACCCTTAAGGTTGTCATTCAACAATACTTGGAGAAAGACACCTTTCTTCTTGACCACATTGTCAGCAAACCTTCAACACCACCCACTCATCAACTCTCAGATCAAGACCATCTTGGTTCGACAACTCTAAATTTTGTCACTATCATCAAAAACTGGGACATGACACTGAGCATTGTTGCGCTCTTAAAGCTATCATTCATCAACACCAAAAAAAGGATATCCTTCTCATCAAGGATCCTCTTCACCACCCCTTCGACAAATCATCAACACCAACCCATGCTTCTCAAAACTCGTCACCTAAATTAGGATCTCCACGCCCGACTATTGTCCCTTTGCCACCTTTAACCCCCTTATTCAACATCAACACAGTCAATCTAACCACCAAGCCTCAACTGACCTTGACCAATCTATCAAACATTCTCCCTAGCCGCTGGGAGAATTCAACCTTCATACAAGCCTCAACCAACCTTTCAACCTAGTCTTGACCAAATATCAATCAGTCTTTTAATCCTAAACCTCGACTAGGCCTCAACCAAGCCTCAACCATGCCTCGACCAAACAAGCATCAACTCAACCTCGACCAAACATTCAACCTATCTTCGACCAAACATTCAACCTGACCTCAACCAAACATCAACGAACTCCTTCAACATCAACCAACATCTGACCAATTTGGAACAAAGAAAATGGGGCAAGTTTGCTCCTAATTGATTCGGACCTTGCAACATAACACAAGCATGGGCTAGGGACTTTGTCAGAACCTGAGCCCCTTTATGCCTTGCATCTTTGACCAGTCTACTGTTAGTCAAGTAATTATTCACTTGACATTTAACTTGAGCTCGATCCCTTGATCAATCCCCATCATTGTCATTCCTATTCAACCCTCAACCCTCCAGTCAACCCTTTTGTCAAGCATGATTGCTTTGTCCTAATAAAAGGGAAACCCTCTAAACCTCAATAGTCAAGTCCATGACCAAAAGTCTAGTCAACAAAAAAAAAAAACAAAAAAATATAAAAGTGGGATGCATATTCCAAGGTCATAAAATCATAAATGTAGACTGCTCCCTCGAAGGACAGCTACATAATTACTATATTTACTAGACTGCTCCCTTGAAGGATAGCTAGGCCAAAGTCATATAAAAAATATATAAAAGCAAAATATACACCACTCCCTCAAAGGATGGCTATGCATAAATTTTTCTACATACACAACATTATCTCAGAAGCTTCTCGCATCGATCAGCTTCACAACATGACCACCAAGAAAAATGACATCCCCTCGTAGACTTCCCGCATCGATCAGTCTGCACCCAAAAAAAAAAAAAGTTGACTGACAACTTTAAAGTCATGGACTTGTCTATAGTCGTTCTCAGGGTCACCTATAAAAGGGTCAAAGTTGTTCCTGCCAAAAAGGGTTCCCCCTTCTATCTCACATAATCAAACCTATCACCCCTACATACTCAAGGGATTTCAAGCTCACTTAACGTCAAGTGATTCGATTACCAATCTAACACAACCCATGGTCAACGGCGTAATGCATGAATGGGGCTATTGGTTCTAACAACCCCTGTCTATGCTGTCATTCTGGTCCTTATCAATGAAAGGATGAATATGCCTTTCGCTTCATTTACACTTTGGTCACATTCAACTACGTCATTTGTCAAATCAAACTCAACCCGACTCTTTTCAGGCCACTCACATAGCCTATTCAAACTAGTTTCTATGGACACCAATACACATGGAAACTATCGACCAGACACAATTTATGTTAAGCATAAACGAATACTTGCTAAAGCATAAATAGACCTCAATTCATTTTTAGCATTCATCCATCACGACTTTGGAAAATTGCTAGGGATGAAAAGCCTCGACTAATGTTATAGAATACACCATCACCTCATATGGAAAATGCTATTTCAAAGGGCCTTCCTGAGGCGATATGCATTGATTCCCCAAGGGGTACTTGGACTCAAATCTTGGATTATGAGGGAATCCCTTTTCGGCGTAGGAAGTGTCACTAGATGAGACATATTGTTGCTCGTTGTGTTGCTAGGAAAACCAATCCCAGACGTTCACCTTCTTGGTGCCCTAAGGATTTCTCTAAACATAGTATGGACAAACAACCTCTGGAAGCAACAATAGAATCCGAGACCGAGAAAGAGGATAGTTCACAATCTGAATCAGAAGATGAAGAGGAATCTTTGGAGAATCATTCTAATGAAGCCCCTATGGAGGCTATGGTTAGTGATACAGCTGAGCCAGAGGAGGATATGGTAGTCTCTTCCCCTATTTTGGAGGATCTTTCTAAGAGCTAGACAGTGTTTGACTCTCACAAGGAGTTTATGCCCATTAGAGTCCAAAAATCATTGTCTCCTGAGGCATGGGTTGCTGAGGCAGCTAAGGTAGAGGATGGATGGACAGTAGTTAGGAGAAAGAAGTCTAAGCCTTTGGTCCCTCCTCTAGATATGAATCTTCGGTCATGCAAAAAGAAAAATCTTAATTTAAAAGATTCATCCAAAGTTCCCTTTTGTTGACTGGTTTATCGGGGGCTATAAACTGGTCACTTTTTTTTGGTTTGCTGGTTACTGGTCTAGAAGGTTATTCATCTTGCTGTTCCAATTGGTTAACCTTTAGATCAGTGTTTTGACAACTATTTTTCATGGTCATATTTGTTGGTTACAGGTCCCTATAAAACCTGGTTTGGGTACTATTCTATAATCAGGTTCTTTTGTTAACCTGGTTGTGTTTTAAGGTTTTTCTTTCACCTTGTGTAGGGTTTTGGGGTCCCTTCAAAACCTATTTTTACCTTAATCTAAAACATCATCTTACCCTCATCATGTCATCATGACCAAAACCCAATCATCAATCATTTTGACCACCTGTCTAAACTACAATGGTCTGAGGCCCTAAGACCAGGGCTATGTAGGCAACACTCAGATGACACGACTTTTTGAGGTTAGCTCAACCACCCTTATTTGTTCATCTCCTTGATGGACAAACCATTCTTTCCTTTGACCAATCCTTTGACCTTTGACTAATCTTTTGACCTTTGACCATGACCTTGACCTAACCAAACCAATATTTTTGACCCTTTGACCATGACTTGACTTTGTCTGACCAATCCATACCTTTGACCCTCTTCCTCCCTTTTCGGGAGAACTACATTGGCATGAGGCCCTAACCACAGGGGCTATGTAGGCAAAACTCAGTTGACATAGCATCTTCTTAGGTTAGCTCGGCCACATTATTTCATCCATCCATCTCACATACTATCTATCTCAATCCACCTCGACCAATGACCATGGAGATCATGACTATCTCCTCAGACCCCGACCACTTCCAAGACAAATGTTGCCTTGGTTTTTTTTGCATGTATGCTACCTCACGAATGGTTAGCAAAATTATGTGCAGACTATTTTATGACCTTCACAAGTATAGGATCACAAGCCGGTTGATCCCCACTACTTGTGACTTTTTCTTATTTCTAGGAGCACTTCCTGAGCCTGGGATACCTGGAACGCGATGACCATTGGAGCTTCAGCTTAGATTGAGTAACCTGATCAACTAAAACTAATGCTGGGGCCCAGTTATTTCAATTTTGGCACTCCTCGACCCTCGACCTGAAATAATTTGACCTGACCATCTCGTGAAGTAGTATGCACACAATCATGACTATTGTAGCATTCTCACTCCATCTTCACCATTTTTCATCCACTTTATGTGAAATCAGCACCCGATTCCAGGTTCCCTTCCCTTGACACCTGCTTTGAGGGGGAATACCTCATCCATAATCGGGCCAACCAACCCTCCTATTTTTGTCTTGCAGTTCATTTGAACAACCAACAGGACAAAATCAGCCTTATCCCACACTTAGGGCAACCAACTCCTATTTTTATCTTGCAGTTCATCCAGAACAACCAACAAGACAAAAAGGGGCAAATGTAGACACTGAAATCATGTCTACTCCCTTGGTCATCCTCCCCTTCTCTCCCCCTTGGTCCACTTAACCACTCCTAGCCTATGTCTTATTAATTTAAATAATTATCTTATTTTAAATTAATAATTTTCTCCCCTTTGCCATCTCACCCATGACACCTCACCACCCTAGGATCCCCTTTCTTGGATTCTCTTCATTCCTCCCATGCCTTAATGACCTAAACCCCATTCAGGAACCCTATTTCATTCTACCACACCTCATTTAAACCCCTCTCGACCATTTTCCCATGAACCTTGACCATGGCAGCTTGTAAGAACATGCAGAGGGCTAAAATTAGCCTCTGTCCCCATTCTGTAGCCGCCGACGTTGGTAGCCTTCAAGACTACATTTTGTATCCAGAATGTGGATCTGACTCTTCAATCTTCGTCTCATTTTTCCCATCTTTCAACCTGACCTTTCACTCCTCAATCTTCAATCCACCAACCTTCAGACCTCTCTCTCTCTCTCATAGGGCTTCTACACTAGCTACAGCAACAGCAGGGACTCTGCATTAGTCTTCTACAACAAAAATAGGACTTCCACACTAGCAGCTTTAGCAACAGGCACAACCAGTCTGCAACATCCCTTCTCCAACAGGTATGAGGTAAGTATTTGTTACTATTTTCATTTTAGCATCTTCTTTTTAATCTATCTATTATTCAGCCAAGACCAGACCTGAATCCTTATCTCCCTGTTGGCCTCCTCTATCCCTCTATCCCTTTTTGACATTCTGTCCATTGCCCCAGACCTCTGTACAAACTCTCAGACCATTCAACCAGACCCATATCCCTTCTCAGACCCATCCACAAACCATAAACCCATCCAGACCTAACCAAAGCTCATCCAAAGATTACTTCCCCAACTGACACTAGCCACAGAGACCACTTCCCCCACCGATGTCAGTAGAATAACTGACGTCGGTAGAATTGACAAACCGACGCCGGCAGAATAACCGACGTCAGTGACTGTGACCAGGCTGACAGTAGCATTTAGGTAAGCATTTGCTTCCATTTCCTTTTCAGTCTTTAATCATTTGGCTTTTATCATTCTACCTTTTATTAGACATTATTTTTATCAATCAGTGGGTTGACATCCCTCAAGGAAGTCATTGTACTTTGGGGATCAAGCTTTTGCTTGGCAGCCCACCATCTCCTCATCTAACGCCTTCTTTGTTTTAGTCTCTTTCTTCTGCAGGTGTCATCCTCCACAACCAAAGAGGAGATCTCATAACATCTGGATAACGGTGCACAAGACATCATCTAGGTACATACAAGCCTTAGTCCATTCTTCTTAGTTTCTCATTTTTCCTTTCTTGAATGTGAAAAGCGAAATTCGTATAGAAATAGTAACATTAAATTTTCAAATCATCCAGCTTATAGTTACTCTCAATTTTTTTGAACATAATATTATTGGTCCCATTCACTATTTACACCATGACACATATACTTATCCCAAATATAATCCCATCCCTCCAAATCCTTCATTCACTCACAACACATCCTTCATCCAACATACTTTCCAATTTACCCTGTCTGGAAATACCCTCTGTTGTTGGGGTGATGAGTATATCCTGATAAATTTAGAAGAAGAAAACTTATAAATCAGTAAAATTACTAAATACATATTTGTATTATATACTTAAAATATCAATAGTGGTAAGAATCATACATCTTGAACCCTTTTATAATTGAGATGACAAAAAAAAGGCAAACAAAAATTAGAAAAATCATCAAGAGAAAGAGAAAGAAATTCATCCAAAGGTAAAAACCATTTATATGGTGCCTTGGGAAATTACCATTATTAAAAATAATTTTTTGACATCATTCATAAAATAATTAGTTATCTACAAGTACCCTACACTTGGGGGCAATGTCATTCCATTCCAATCCTATGCATTCTATATCATCCTCAACCAAGATAATACCCTTACCTATCTAAACCCATCCGTATCCATTTAACCCAAAACCCATTTACACCCATCCAATCCCTGCCATAATAAAACCATCCTTATTCCCATTTTTACCTTGATAAATAAGTGGAAACATCTTGAAACATGTTCTTAGAAACATCTTGGCGTATCCTTGTAATCCTATTTTAATGACTAGATGCTTGATTCTTAGGTCATGTGTTCCCTAGAGTTATCATATTAATTCCAATCCATTCCTATTTATCCATAATTCATATATAATTTATTCCTCCCATCCCATACCACTCACTCTTTAGTGTTAGAATATGATTTTCCCTTTGATGGTATTCCTCGTATATACACCTATAAATCCAAAAAAAATCCAAAAATATTACAGACTCCAACAAAATTCAAAACATTAGGAAATCCAAAAAAGCACAAAAAATAAAAATAAAAATACAAACAACATTAAAAACATCCATTTTATTTAGTTATGTACCCTAGTCATCCTTTATACAGATTACTCATCAGACAGTTCAACATTGTCAAGAATTTCATATGCCAAAGGGTTCCACTCTAGCCAAGGACATCCAAAAAAGTCATTTACTTACTTGTTTTATTCCTTTGCTTACTATTTATATATTCATTTACATTATTTTACATCATGGTTGTTTACTTGCTTCTGCAATGTTTACTTACTTTCATGTTTATTTTACTTACATCATTTTCATTGTTGCAAACATCTCTTTTTATATTATCTTTACTATTATTTTTTGTGTATATATCACTATGTGCATTACTAATGGTGTTATTATGATCTTCCATATTATTATGCACTAAGTTTTATCCTTATTAATTTATTAGTCCTTACACATATTGAATGATAGTCATCATGCTTTTTTTATACCATTGGTGCATATTGTCATGTGTAATATCAAAACTCAAGTTGCTTAACTCTTACCCAGTTGGAATTATTGTTAAAAATCCATTGCAAGAAAAAAATAAACACAAGGCATATATCAACCCATCTCACATTCTTAGATGAAGCATCTGTGTGTCATCTTAGACAAAGTCATTATAGTTATAAAATTATTTCTTAAAAAATTCACCACTTTATTCAACAAATTCATCATTTTTCATACTAATTTTATCATCATGATAATTATGAAATCATTTTATTCTCCTTTTCTAAGCATTTAAATACACAAAACCAAATTTTCTATCCCATAATAATATCTCTCTTAAATCCATCCTTATCTAATCAATGTTATTAAATCATTTGATCCATCATCATAAATCCATGTAGTCACCTCATTTGTTTGTTAATGATTGCATATCAATCATTCACAATCATTTCCTAATCTTTCTATTCAATCTCCCACACTATCGATTAGGACCAAAAAAATCACAATATCCATCCTTTCTCCATCCACCCATCACTTGATCAGTCAATCAATCAATAAATTACACAAGAATTCTAAGATTGAAACTTCACAACTGTATATATCATTACCATAGCTTTTCTTATGAACCCTGATTCATAGGTTACATCAAACCATGCATCTTTTCTTGAGATATATCAATTCCTAATCTCATCCTAACATATATAATTGATTGGGTAAAATAAATCCATAATCTAATCATAATGTGTAATAATTAACTTTAGTTTTTTAATAACATCCATGGGTCAATCTTATATTACATCATCACTTCTCCTCCCACATTGGAAGAACTACATCTAGCCTGATATCCCCATGTTTCCACTCGTTTTCCACTTTTCTACATTTAGAGGAAATAAGAAACTAAGATAAATGGTCAGGGGTTTGTATGTACCTAGATGAAGTTGTGCACTATATCCAGATGATTGAAGGGACTCCTCTTTGGCTGTGGAGGATGACACTTGTAGAGAGAAAGACTTAAACAAAGAGATTGTTAGATAGATATAAGGTGGACTGCCAAGCAAAGCTCGGTCCCAGAAGTGCAAAGACTTCCTTGAGGGATGATAGTCCAATAGTTGATAAAAAGAATGTCGTAATGGAAAGAAATAATGAAAGACTTAAAGAAAGAAAAATAGATAATGCGTACCTGAATCTTGCAAACAGTCTTCCACAATAGCTAATGCCGGTTATTCTGCCATCATCAGTTGGTCAATGTTGCCGATGCCGGTTAATTTGGCATTATCAGTTGTCAATGTGCCATTGTCAGTTATGTTGATGATGTCAATAGGGGCAATGGACTTTTGAACGGGTCTCAGGTTGTGTCTTTGGTTGACAGAGTGGTCTGAGAGGTAAAAGGGTCTGTGCAGGGTTATAGGGAGACTAATAAGGTCCACAGAGGGTCAGAGGGAGAGGATAGGTTGTCAAAAGGGGGAAGGATATGGGGAAGGATTTTCAGCCTCTCCAAGAGGAAAGTTAGGTCTGGTCTAGTTGATAGCCGTGTCTGGTTGATAATATTAAGAAGTAGTAAAAAGAAACTAATTACTAATACATTCTAGATTACTGGAATGAAGTAGAAGAAGAATACTTGGCTCTGCCTGGGGGAGAGCTAGAGGTGTAGAAGACTTGTTGCTGATGCAGCTAATGTAGAAGACTTCCTGCAATGTTTCAATCAGGGGTGGAGTGACTGATGTAGAGTTCCTGTAGCCTGTGATGCTTGGTGTGTGTCTGAGGAGAGAGAGAGAGGTCAGATTCTGAGTGCAAGAGAATTTGTATTCAGGGATAATTTGGGCACATAATTTAGTTTTAAGCAACTGACGTCGGGGATCCCACCAGCGTTGGCCGATAGTTGATTGATGTCAGTAGCTAGAGGATGGGTAAAAAGGATATTTAAAGCCTTTTGTTTGTTCCTCCGTCTGTAGAGTTCAGTGGTCATGGTTAAATGGTCGAAGGCGGGTTTAATAGGCATGAGGATTAGCGGGAGAGTTGTAATGATTAGTCATAGTGTGATAAATGAGGGTATCTAAGGGCAAGGAATCCAAGGGTGATGTCAAGGGTGATGTGTCATGGGTGAGGTGTTATTAATTTAAAATAGGTATTTTATTTTAAATCAATAAGTGTGTGGGTTAGGAATGTTTAGAAGTGGACCAAGGGGACTAAGGGGGAGTCGACCAAGGAGTAGACACAATTTTGGTCTCTACATTTGCCCCTTTTTATCTTGTTGGTTGTTCTGACGAACTGCAAGACAAAAATAGGAGTAAGTTGCCCCAGATATGGGATGAGGTCTTTTTTGTCCTGTTGGTTGTTCTGATGAACTAAAAGACAAGGATAAGTGTAGATTTCCATGAGGTATGGGATGAGGTCTTTTTTGTCTTGTTGGTTATTCTGATGAACTGGAAGACAAAAATAAGAGTTAATTGCCCCAGGTATGGGATGAGGTATCCCCCATCAAAGTGGGAGTCGAGGGAAGGGAACCTAAAATTGGGTGCCGATTTGATATATAGTGGATGGATATGGTGAAGTTTGAGTGTGAATGTTGTAAAAGTTGAGATTGCACGTATACCACTTCATGAGATGGTCAGGTCAAATTGTCACAAGTCAAGGTCGAGGAGTGCCAAAATTAGAATAACCGGTCCCTAGCATTTGGTCATAGCTGATTGGGTTATTTGATCCAAGCTATAGCTCCAATTGGTCATCATGTTCCAAGTATCCTAGGCCTAGGAAGTTCTCCTGGAAAACACAAAAAATGTCACAAGTAGTTGAAGGGCCTTAGGCCAATGTAGTTCTCCCTAAAAGGGAGGAAGAGGGTTGGTTATGGATGGGTTGGACTAGGTTAAGCCATGGTTAAAGGTCAAATGGTTTGTCCATCAAGTAGACGAACAAACGGAGGTGGCCGAGCTAACCCCAAAAGACGTCATGTTATCTGAGTGCTTCCTACATAGCCCCTGATTGAAGGGCCTCAAGCCAATGTAGTTTAGAGGAAGAGTCAAAGTGGTTGATAGGTGGTTTGGTCATGTTATAAATGATGAATGTATGATGATGTTACAGCCTTTTCTATATTGTGTGATGGTGTATTCTATAACATTGGTTGAGTGGTCTTTCATCCCTAGTAATTTTCCATATTAGTAATGGTGTATGCTAAAAATGAATTGAGATTATTTATGCTTCAGCAAGTAATGGTTTATGCTTGACATAAATTGTGTGTGGTTGATAGTTTCCATGTGTATTTTTTTTCATATAAACTATGTGAAATGGACTATGTCATGTTAGTGGTCTGAAAATGTTTTGGTTTGGTTGGGTTTGGTTGGATTGTGACCAAGGTGTAAGAAGTGCAAGGCGTGTTTCTCTTTCATTGACAAGGACCATAATGATGGCATAGATAGGGTTTTGAGAAACAAAATCCCCATTCATGCATTACGGTATTGACCATTGATTTTTTGTTAGAGAAGTACTTGAATCACTTGACATTAAGTGAGCTTTAAATCCCTTGAGTATGTTGGGGTGATAGGTGTGATATGTGATATGGATGGATGGGGGAACCCTTTTTGGAAGGAATAACTTTTCCCCTTTTATAGGTGACCCTAAGAATGACTATAGACAAGTCCATGACTTTATATTTTGTCAGTCAGTTTTTTTTTGGTAGATTGATCAATGCGGGAAGTCTACGTGGGGATGTTGTTTTGTTTTGTGGTCATATGTGAAGCTGATCGATGTGGGAAGCTTCTAAGAGGGTGCTGTTGTATGTATCAAAATTTAGGTATAGCCATCCTTCGAGGGAGTGGTCTATATTGTGCTTTGTATGTTGAATGTTTTTGAATAGCTATCCTTCAAGGGAGCAGTTTATCAATTACAACAATTATGCAGCTATCCTTCGAGGGAGCAGTCTAAATTTATAGTTTTATGACCTTTGAATAGGCATCCTAGTTTTATTTATTTTATTTTTTTTCTTGACTAGACTTTTTGGTCATGGACTTGACTATAGGGGCTTAGAGGGTTTCCCTTTTATTAGGACAGCATTCATGCTTGACAAAAGGGTTAACTAATGTTTGTAGGATTGAGGGTTGAGAGGAATAGGAATGACGATGATGGGGATTGCTCAAGGGATGAGCTCATACTAAAAATCAAGTGAATGATTACTTTATTAATAATAGAATGGTCGCAGATGTAAGGCATTAATGGGCTCAGGTTCTGGCTGGCCTTCAAGAGAAGACAGACGATAAGTCCCTGACCCATACTTGTGCATTATGATATAAGGTCCGAGCCAATTAGGACCAAACTTTCCTCATTTACTTCTCTCCATATTGGTCACGTGTTGGTTGATGTTAGACATGAAGTTGGTTGATATGTTGTTGGCATGTTTTGGATAAGGAGGCCATCGAGACCTTGTTTGTAGAGAAGACCCCCTAGCATAGTGTAGCGAGCGGTACTCTTGATAAAAGCTTGCCATGCATTGCTAGGGATATTAGGAGGGATGATAAAATATGTCAAGTATTCCAAATGTCATGTGGACTAGAGAGGTTAGGAGGAATCTCCCCTAAAGATGATGGTCGAGATGCGCCCAAGATGGAAACCTTGGGTTGTGTTGGTTGAGAAGTCTTGGCGAACAATGGATATGTCAAAAGTGTAGAAGTCATCATCTACCATGTCTAGATAAATGAGAGGAAGAGACTATTGACTCTAGAAAGTGCACCCAATTGGCAAGAAAATGGATTCCTTCCCTCTCTTCACAACATGGAAACTCCTCTCTCATCTGTGGGATGACGAAGTAGGAGAGGAGAGTCTCTAGGTATGGGCTAGTTCCCTCTGATGTATCTTGTTTGTTTTAGGTAGTGAAAAAATATAGATATATAGATATACTAGGGGGAATGAAAAAGGAGAAGAAATGCATGAAAACAAATAGCCTACTCTAAAGAGGTGATACACAAAAAATGAAATGACCTTCCCACCTCCACACTCAGGATCAAACAAAACATACATACACTGAGACTTGGCAGAAGAGACCAAGTCGCTGGAATGCCAAGGAGGTTCTAATGAAAATAAAAGAAATAGGGACTCACCAAGATGCTGTGGAGTGCATACTGTAAGTGACCTCTCATGTTCTATACCTCTAAAATAGAACTCTACTCCTGACAGCAACAAACAATGGCACTTTGTAGATGACTGGTTTGCTGGTGCTAGACTTGTGAGAGCATCAAAGAACAATGACTGGACAAAGACCAACATTCAAGGCATACACAAAAAAATCCATCCAAGAAAGAGGTAAAACTATCTTTTATTGATTCAGGTGGAAAATTTGTAGAGCAGTGCTCTTTACAAAAGTGTGAGAAGATTCAAATAAATGACCAAGTCTACGTATTTATATGAGAAGAGCCAAGAGGAGTCAAGGGGAAATGTGAGTCTCCATTGGGAAGAGGGAAAATACTGTTGATGATGTCATAAGTCTGTTGGGACCATGCTTGTTGCCTCATTTTGCATGCTGGTCTGCTCCTCTGGTGGCTGGGCGGGCCTTTTTCTATGTTCTGTAGGCCTTTTTTGCTGCTTGATGTTGTGGGCAGTAATTTTACCACCCACTGTCATGGACTACATGCTATAATTTTGCCAATGTCAGCTGATTTACTGTCGACCATGGTAGTTTTGCCGATGTCAACCAAATTATCTGCTGAGCATGGCAATTTTGCCAACGTCGGCCGATGTTGACGACCTCCTTTTCTCTGCCTGTGTTGTGAGCAGCAAATTTGCTGCTAACTGCATCTATTTGTGGTCTCATTTTACCCACTAGTGTTGTGGGCAGTGATTTTTTTGCCCACTGCATTGTTCTTGTAAACGTCTGCCCTCTTTTGCCTTAGTGTTAAACACCCCAATTTTTTCCTCTCCTCTTTTGTGAAAATTTGAAGACTCTGCCTTATGCTACCGTGAATGCCAATGAGTGAGGCCGATGAGCCAATGCTTTTAGATGGAGATATTTGAACCCTGAAGGTGGACCTTGCAACCTGAGATTACTGGCCATGCAAAGTAGGTGTAGAAGGTGACCGAGATTTTGCTAGAGGGGTAAAATTGGGTCAACAAATTGGTGACTCACAGGGTAAGCGTGCCTGCTATGCTTAGAACCCAGTTTCCTTACATATCAATTGGGTGTGGATTCGGATGGTAACTTTGAAGAGATTTCATAACAACTTTGAAGATTCTAGAATCAAATACACAAAATTTACCCCCACAACGAAGGGAAACACACAAACCTAAAAAACACTACCCGTGCAACTACACTTAGGGAAAATAGGGAAAACAACTGAAAGCAAAATATTATATACAGTTAAATTGGAATGTTTGCATCCCTCCTAGATTGAAAGGAAAGTTTCTTAAGTCCCCTTCCTGGTGAGGAGACTTATGGCGATAGGTAAGTAGCTGAAAGAAAATGAGATTTGGTGACTTACTCTTCCTACCTGTCACCTGAGTTGGCTGGAAACTGAGGGAATCAAAATCAAACATGCCTCCAATATATACATATTTTGATTGTCCTTAGAGGCCTATTAAATGTTTGTCTTTGATATTGGTGTTCCTCACCAAGAAATCAATTGCTACCGGCTCATCACCATGAGCTATCTAATCTGCACATTCATTTTGCAATGCATCATGGTATGATTTGTTTCCTTCTGCCTCGCTAAAAACTTTGTCAGACTCATCCTCTGCTTCCTCTTGGCCTTCTTGAAGAAGGGAAAATGTGGTAATGTCTAAAAAGGACTCACAAAATGATTACTCATCCTACAAGACTTCACTTTCCTATTTAAAGCTCAGTTCTTCAAGGCATTCCTCCTAGAAAATAGACCTCTCCTTTTCCTCTTTACTGATCAAGTTCTCTAGATTTTCAAAAATATTCTCCTGATCCTCCTCTAACTCAGGCTCTTCAATGTAGTCATCCTCATCAATACAATAAGGAAGTTCATCAAACTGAGGGGAAGAGAGCCTACTATGCATTTGTTCCTCCTCGAATTGCTGGAACATCCACATATATGGAAATCCTGCATCTTCTCCACTACTGACAAGGTCTTCACAAGGGGCATCAATGATGATTTCTTCTTTGTTGTCGCTCATGACAACCTCCTAAAGGACTACAGATTGGATCTTTTGTTCCTCTCTTGCGTCTTGCAAAATAGGTTCTTCTTTGAGCAGGGGTGAAGTGGAGAAAGCATGTGGAAGAGGATGTAGTCCTTGAGCTAGAATCGAATGATTCTCCTCCCTCCACTTGATCAACACTTCATTAATATCAGGCATAGCCTGATAACTCTCTTGGAAATGTGTAGGTGGGGTGTGTTCAGGCATGGAATGTGCTATTTGGTCTGAACCATCCACCACACATTGGCTGAGGAAACTCTCTCTAGACTCCAACTCTGCAATTCTCCTACTCAGATCTTATTAGAAGAGCTTTTCCTGGAGGCTGCCAACATCATCATAGGTAGAGGCAACTTCAGCTTCTTCAAGGTTCTGAGAAAAACCTTGCTTTTATTCTTCTATTTCTTTGCTGCCCCATGATTCCACTATTTTCCCCCAATTCAGGATCTCTGAATTAAAATTCTGCCCCTACGAGCAGGCAGCAACTTTGTTTTCCACGAGGTCCTGAGGCTCCTCCACAAGGTCTAGAAATTTTAACTCTCTTTCAAGGAGAAGCTTCATCCTAGCCTCTAAATCTTCAATTTGTGTGGCTAGGTTTTCCTAAAAGAGTCTTTCTTGGAGGTCCCCAGTACGATCCTCTTCAAAGCTTTGAGCTGGTCCTGGGCATTCCTTCCTCCAACTCAAAATCTATGTATTATGCTGAAGGACTTGGGGAGGATGGGGAATGCGAGGAAAACAATGTTGGTGCGTTGGAGGGGGGACGTGCTGGCTAGTGGTATTATTCTCAATCAAAGATTCCTGATCTAAGGAGTTGAAAATATTGATTCCCATGGGAGGTTGCCCTGATGCCATTTGGTGTTGGAAGGCCAGGCACACGAGATTGGGAGCAGCTGTATTTGATGAGCTGGAGTGAGCAAGTGCAATTTGATAAAATGGATTTGCTGCAAAAGAGGGGGTTTTCTTTAGGGTAGGAGGGGGCACGCAAGGCTGACTGCCTTAGATAGATGGATTTCTCCATTTTGGTGCCTCTTCTTTCATGGATTGTATGGCCTGTGCTTGCCTAAACAAGCACTCCTCTTTATATATCAGCTCCTGCTGATATCTGTACTGCTCTTCCAACTTGTCGATTTCCATTGTCTATCTCTCAAATTCCAGCGCCACCTCCCTTATATTTGCAGGGTAACTAGGAGAGCTACTTGAGGGTATTGCATAAATATCTAAAGTCTGATCACACTCACATGAAGGAAAATAAGATCCATGATTTTGAGCAAAAGAAGTAAACATACAAGAAGTGATTGATTTCTAATGGCACCAAGCTGCTTAACCAGCAGATTTAACTCAGAGTCGCTAGATGCTGGAAAACAAAATGATCTATTGTAATAGGACCAACATCAATCCTAAAACTTTACTGCATTATCAAACTAATAAAAATGGGGTCCCACCGGGCGTGCCAAAACTGTTGACACTGGAAAGTGCTATATTGGTGGTTCCTTTGCTGTAACAAGATCGGTGAGTAACCCTACAACTTTACTAATTAAAACTTGTGGTCCCACCGGGCATGCCAAAACTATTGATGCTAGAAAGTGCATCTAGTTGGCAGAAAAATAGATTCCTGCCCTCTCCCCGCAACATGGAAACTCCTCTCTCACCTGTGGAATGGTGAAGCATGAGAGGAGAGTCTCTAGGTATGGGCTAGTTCCCTCTGATGTATCTTGTTTGTTTTAGGCAGTGCAAAAATATAGATATACTTGGGGGAATGAAAAGGGAGAAGAAATGCATGAAAACAAATAGCCTACTCTAAAGAGGTGATACACCAAAAATGAAATGACCTTCCCACCTCCACACTCAGGATCAAACAAAACATACATACACTGAGACTTGGCAGAAGAGACCAGGTTGATGGAATGCCAAGGAGGTTCTAATGAAAATACAAGAAATAGGGACGCACCAAGATGCTATGGAATGCATACTGTAAGTGACCTCTCATGTTTTATACCTCCAAAATAGAACTCTACTCCTAGCAGCAATAGACAATGGCACTTTGTAGATGACTGGTTTGCTGGTGCTGGACCTGTGAGAGCATCAAAGAATAATGACTGGACACAGACCAACATTCAAGACATACACAAAAAAATCCATCCAAAAAAGAGGTAAAATTGTCTTTTATTGATTCAGGTGGAAAATTTGCAGAGCAGTGCTCTTTACAAAAGTGTGAGAAGATTCAGATAAATGACCAAGTCTGCATATTTATATGAGAAGAGACAAGAGGAGTCAAGGGGCAGCGTGAGTCTCCATTGGGAAGAGGGAAAATACTATTGATGATGTCATAAGTCTACTGGGACCATGCTTGTTGCCTCGTTTTGCATGCTGGTCTGCTCCTCTGACGGCTGGGTGGGCCTTTTCCTTTATTTTGCAGGTCTTTTTTGCTGCCTGATGTTGTGGGCGGTAATTTTTCCACCCACTATCGTGGACTGCATGCTGGACTTTTGCCAACATCAGCCGATTTACTGCCAACCATGGTAGTTTTGCCAACGTCGGCTGAATTATCTGCTGAGCACGGAAATTTTGCTGATGTCAGCCGATGTTGACGGCCTCCTTTTCTTTGCCTGTGTTGTGAGTGGCAAATTTTCCACTGACTGCATCTGTTTGTGGTCTCATTTTACCCGCTGGTGTTGTGGCCGGCAATTTTGCTGCCTGCTGCATTGTTCTTGTAAACGTCTTCCCTCTTTTGCATTAGTGTTAAACACCTTAGTTTTTTCCTCTCCTATTTTATGAACATTTGAAGACTCTGCCTTATGCTATCGTGAATGCCAACGAATGAGGCCGATGAGTCAATGCTTTGAGACGGAGCTGTTTGAACCATGAAGTTGGACCTTACAACCCGAGATTACTGGCCATGCAAAGTAGGTGTAGAAGGTGACCGAGATTTTTCCAGAGGGGAAAAATTGGGTCAATAGAGACCTTGATACCCCACCTAGTTGACAGGTTAGGGGTTCCAAGCGAATGGCGTTTATGGAAAAAAAAACTAGGAGCGATGGAGACCACCGACTCTGTAGGTGAGGATGGGGGAATAGGCGAGTTTGGAGGTGATTTTTCTATGATAGGTTTGGGGTGAGGGTTTTTAGAAGGGTCAGTAGGTTCTTCAAAACCTAGGCCATGTCACTTCTTGGCATTCTTTATGGCCTCATCATTTGGTGGTTCGACGGGCTGGTGGGAGCCTTGTTCATAGTTCCCTCCATGCACACCTATAAAGAAGGGTGTGAGCAAAGTTTGGGTTGCCAAGAAAAGAGAAGTCAAACGTAAATGGTTGGGGAGATGAAAGAGGATTCCCATCAGTGGTAGCTTGATCTAGCCCTCCATAGATGAGATTTTTTCAAAGATTGGGAGGACCATAAGGGATGACCATTTAGATACGATGGTCATAGCTAGGATTGTGATGAATTTGTCCATACTCTTGAGGAGTTTAGAACATGTCCAAGGTGAGTAAATGATACTCCCCAAGTGAAAGACGTTGGAAGGTATCTTCCATAGGGTCTTTTGTTGTCACTTGAGGAGGTGGTGTAGGTATAACCATCGTTTGCGTACTTGTTAAAGCTTTTGTGGGTAGAGGTGGTGTTTGGGTTGATGTCTTGAAAGGAATGAGAACATCATTGGGTCAATAAGTTGTGTTGCATGTCTTGAAAGGAGAAGGGTCTGTGAGAATGACATGGACTTGACCGTCATGTTCAAATTTGACACAACGGTGTAATGTAGAAGGGACACAAGCCATGGCATGGATCCAAGGTCATCCTAATAACATGTTGTATTGGAACTCTCCCTCGATGATGTAGAAGAGATCTGGGATTGTTTGTGGGCCAACACAAATATGTAAGATGATGGTGCCAATGGTAGTGGCAGTGGAGTCATTAAAAGATCGAAGGATTGCGTCAGTCTTAGACACACAATTCTTTGGGAGGGCTAATTGGTCAAAGGCATGGGTGGAAATGATATTGATGGTGGCACCCCCATCAATCATAACTCACTTAACATGAGTTTGATCAATGTAGGCTATGATGAAAAGGGCAGCATCCTGATCTTCCAAGTTGGAGGTAGGAATTTTAGAATCACTAAAGGTAATAGAGGCGACGGTGGGTAATGATTGGACTAAGGCGGCTAGTGGTTGGGGGTCCTCGGGTTGGACCTCCGCTACCTGTAAAGCTGTGATTAAAGCTTGACGGTGCTGTGGAGAGCTTTGAATGAGGTCATACAAAGTCATCTTCATGGGAGTTTGGTGAAGTTGTTTCACCATAGAATCACGGATTGCTTCCGAAGAAGTTGGTTGGGATGTACCTAGGATAGAAATTTTGGGTTTTGGTGGTTGAGGCAGTTTGAAAAATGGGTAGGTCCAAGGAATAACAACTTTCTCTTTTGCTTTATCCTTTAAAGTTTGTGACCTAGTGGTCACATTGATGGTGTTAATCTTGAAAAGAGGAGACGAAGGAGGTAAAGGGACCATAGTCTGATGATGAGATCCCAATGAAGGTGGAGAGGTTGGAGAGACATTAGACGGTGCTAGAGATTCATTGAAAGTATCCTCAACAAGAAGGGTGTCTTTTTCCATGTATTGGTGAATGACAACTGAGGGCACAACAATTTTTAGTGTCATGTCTAGGTGTGTGATGATATAGGCAAATTTTAGTGTCATCAAACCATAATGGTTTTGGTCTGAGAGGTTAAAATGGTTTAATAGGTGGAAGAGTGATGCTAGTAGTTTGAAAAAGTTGGTGTAGTATCAAAGCATATGAACCCATTGATGGGTCCGTGCTTATTGATGCACTAGGTGTTGATGACTTTTGTTTGGGAGTTATTGGGGGAGATTTCCGTACCACTTTTTGGGTTGGTGGTGCGGCCACTCGTGTAGATGACACTTTCTTGGTAGGAGGTACCGAGTTTTTTGAAGGAATGATGTTTTTGGTTGGCAAAGGGAGTAATGGAGGCAACTTGTTTTTGATAGGTGTTGGAGTAGGGAACACTCCTATTAAGGTAGAAGGATGAGGGCCCAAAATGGAGGGCAATGGTGATGGTGGAGGAGGAGTTCTCCGACGTGGTTTAGTGGCCTTCTGTAGTTTGGTTTGAGACCACTATTGTGTAAGGTGAGATTTATGTCTACCTTCACTTGTGGGTGAGTGAGGTTTGATATGGGGTGAACACCGAGGGATTTAACCTATTTTGGTATAGTTGATGTTTGTGAGGGTTTAGGCTTAGATGTGGATGGTTGGGCTACTGAAGATTTGGAAGTAGAAGTCTAGTCTTTGTTGGAGACTTTAGGAGATTTTGTCGAAGGAGAGTCATCAGTGTGAGATGAGATGGGAAGTGAAAGATAAGGAGCTTTAAGTCACTCCCATAATGCCTCATGCTCTAAGTTCCTTGAATGGAGAAATCCTAAGTTCTCAGCTAATTGAGAGAATGGGTTTGAAGATGTTAGATGAGGCTTTAATTTTTTAGAATATGTGGGTGGTTGTGAGACTGAAAATGTGTTAGGTGTAGCAATGTCAGGCCAAAGACGTGAGAGAGCCATTACTAGATCATCTTCGGTTGGAGTAGGTGAAGAGACAAGTTCTTCTCTTGATGGAGAAGGATTTGGAGAATGTGACTCCTTAAGAGGATAGAGGTCAGGGATGATTGTGCCTTCTACTTGTGTTTGAGGAGTAGGAAAGGTAGGGTCCTACATTGGTAGTAGGAAGGATGAAGGTGGGGCTAGTGGTGTTGGAATGGTTAAAGCATCCTCTAATATAAGAGGGGTAGATGAAGGACTATTAGGAGAAGAAGGCTCTTCTTCCTGTGAAGGAGAAATAGGAGAAGAAGGTTCTTCTACCTATGGTGGACAAATAGGAGAAGAATACTCTTCTACCTATGGTGGAGGGATAGGTTGACTAACTTCTTCAGTTTTTGGAAGAGGTTGGTTAAGGATGGAAGGCGAAACCATGTTGACTGTGTGGATATTACACTCTTGGGGGTCATCAACCATGGTCTGAATGTTATTTTGACTAGGGGGATGGTTAGGGAAAGGTTGTCTGAAGATGTCTATGTTTTGGTTAGGTGGCACATTTGGGTTATCCAAGACAAGATCACCTTTGTCTAACATGTCCTGGACAATGTTTTTGAATGTTTTGCAATTGTTTATGTCATGGCCTTTGACACGGTGATAATTACAGAAGTTATTTTCCATGTACCATGTAGGGATAGGTTTTGAGGGGTTGAATTGAGGTGGTGGTCAAATTTGGGGGAGGTTGAGGACTCCCTGTTTGATGAGTTTATCCAACATGGACGCGTATGATTCTCTTATTGGAGTGTATTGACGTTGTATGTATCATTGTTGGAATTGTCATGTAATGCTTTGAGATGTGGAAGGTTTGAATTGATTAGTTGTGGTCGATGAAGATGATCTAAGTACCACAACATTTGCTGATCCCTTAGATTTGGAATTAGAAGAAGAAGATTTGGATGAAGGGTCATTCAATTTTGTGTTGGGGTTTTTATTGCGCAGTTTGACTTTATTTTCCTCAACAGAACAGAGTTCAAGCTTCCTAGCCATGGTGAAAGCTTCGTCAAATGTGTGAAATGTTTGGACCTATAGAGTAGATGAGATGTGTTTGTCACACGCTCATGAAAAGAACTCAATGAGCTCAGATTGAGGTAAAGTAAAGGAGAGTTGGTTGATTAAACTTCATCAAGCAATGAAATAAGCTATTGATTCATCATCAAATTATCTGATAGAATATAGGTCTGTGACGGAGACCTTTTTAGTTATGTTGATTGAAAAGTGGTCAAGAAATAGTTGGGCAAGTTGAGTGAAATAAAAGATAGAGTGACTAGTAAGGGATCTATACCAATCAAGGGCGGCCCCTAAAAGTGACATGGGAAATGTGCATAGTAACAACGCATCGTCATGTGCTATAAGGTAACAAGCATGCCTAAACACTTGTAGATGTTGCTGCAGGTCCTCTTTACTCTAAAAATGAGTGAACTTGGGGAGTTCCCACTGACTTGGATATGGTTAGATTGGGAATAAAGGATGAATGGGTTCATTATAGATTTTTTCATATGAGAGAACATTTCTTGAACCAAAAATGGATGTCTCAAGGTTAGACATCTTATCCATCAACATCTTGATTAGATTAGTTGTTGGATTTGCAGGTGGGGCACCCCCTAGGTTGTAAGGCATTTGGAAGGTATTAGAAGGGGCATATGACGTAGTTGGTTGCACCTGTATAGGGGAAACATATTGGTAACTAGTCATAGGGACTAATGTTGAAGTCAAGGGTAGTTGTGTCATAAAGCTAGAAGGCACAACTTGGCTTGATGTCGCCAAAGGTGGTTGGATGGTGGCAACACTAGCCAAAGGGTAGGTAGTTACTCTTGTGTTTATGGGTACAAGAGTAGGTGGGATGGAGATGATTAAGTCTTGGAATGGTGTAGAACTTTGTTGAATGGTTTGTGGTTGAGGGGGTACAGAAACCCCAATGGAGGTAGGTCCATAAACAAAAGGAGAGGCCACATTTTGAATATTGATCATGGTCAGGTTGTTAGTTGAGGTAATAGCCTGGGTGACCATGGGTTGGGTTATGGAGGCTGTTGATATGATCGCTATTTTGACTAAGGAAGTTGGCATCCCATAAACTTGGTTGCCTAAAGAGTCTCACGTTTGTCTTCTCATGAGACAGTGCTGAAGAGCCTTGACATTAAGGTCAAGGAACCTCTCAAAGTCTTGGTCCCCTTCGAAAATGATTGGATGTTGAGCTAAGGTTGGTTAGATAGGAGTACTCTCAGTTTTTGAATTATACTCCATTTGAGGACTTGATATAGAAGGCGAAAGTGAAGGTGGAAGTGGTTGTTTCCTTGCATGGTCAACAAGAGTTTTGGTTTGACTACGTGTCAAAACCATTCAAGGCAAAAAGGGTTAGGTTTCAAAAAATGTGTTTTTTTAGTTTCAGAGAACCAAAATGTGTGTCTAACAGCAAGAAAGTTAGGTTTTAAGCTTGCTATTTTGGAAGAAGTTTTTGACAGTGATCGACATTGGTAGAAAAACTGATGTCAGTGAAGAAAGCTACTAATGTCAGTCAAATGACTGATGTCGGTGAAGAAGAGTTGCCGATGTCGGTGGAAAAACTAATTTTAGTGTCTGTGTGTTTCTAAAAACTCAGAAAACTGAAAGTTTTTGGAAGAAAGAAGAAAGTCTGAGTTGTTTTTGAAGCTCAGAATGCAACCTCACCAGTTCAAAAAATTAGATACAGACAAAAAAATAAATGAAGACAAGCAGCCTCTAAACGTTTAATTCCTAAGAATAAATTTTAGAGTCTTGTTGGCTTATGCCTTAGAAGAATGTGTTTGGGAAGTTGGGCTTTTAGAATGGGTCCTAAAAGAGGCAGTCTAAGGTTGGTTTTAGGTTAGTTTTGGTGCTTGAAATCTGTATTAGGTTCTGTATGTGACCTGGTGCTAGGAGTTGCTCCCCTCACTTCACGAGCCCAGAGCTAAGTTGGGTCACTTAGCTAGTATATACTTACCCTAGAGTTTATACTCTGCTAGAGAACAGATTGGGTTCTCCCCTTGGAAGTGAAGTCCAAGTAGGATTACCAGGAAGGGTAAGGTATCCGGTAGGTGATGAAATCCTAGTTGGGCCTTATCTCAGGTATGTTTAGATGTTTGATTTTGTGAATTTGGTTAGGTTGTGTAACATAAGTGGACTACGCTTTATTCATAATGCATTTTTAAGTTACTAGATGAGGTAAAAATGCATTCAAGCAGGAATGAGATGCAATAGATTTTAAGCCCAAATTAAAATGTTTTGTTCAGATGCAAACAAGTTGAGAAAAGGTTAAGAGTATGAATTTCACTACTCTAAGATGCAAGAGGAAAGATGACAAGAGGAAAAAGAAAGTGGTTCTTTTTAACTTGTGCTTATGGTTTCATTTCAAAATAAAGAGATAGAAGAAAAGGACGCAAGAAGAGATCTAATGCACCTATATGAATGTTTTGTTTTGGAAGAAATGAACCCAGGGAAAACTCTAGGGTCCCACCGGGTGTGCCAGAATGTTTCCACTAGTTTTCTGCTTTTCTACATTTAGAGGAAATAAGAAACTAAGATAATTGGTCAAGGGTTTGTACGTACCCAGATGAAGTTGTGCACTGTATCCAGACGATTGAAGGGACTCCTCTTTGGCTTTGGAGGATGACACCTGTAGAGAGAAAGACTTAAACAAAGAGATTATTAGATAGATATAAGGTGGACTACCAAGCAAAGCTCGGTCCCAGAAGTGTAAAGACTTCCTTGAGGGATGACAGTCCACTAGTTGGTAAAAATAATGTCATAATGGAAAGAAATAATGAAAGACTTAAAGAAAGAAAAATAGATAATGCATACCTGAATCCTACAACCAGTCTTCCACAGTCACCGATGCCAGTTAGTTTGCCATTGTTAGTTGGTCAATGTTGCTAACACCGGTTAATCTACTGTCGTCAGTTGTCAATGTGCCGATGTCGGTTATGTTGACGATGTCGATAGGGGCAATGGACTTTTGGATGGGTCTCAGGTTGTGTCTTTGGTTGACAGAGTGGTCTAAGAGGTAAAAGGGTCTGTGCAGGGTTACAGGGAGACTAATAATGTCTGTAGAGGGTCAGAGGGAGAGGATAGGTTATCAAAAGGGGGAAGGATATGGGGAAGGCTTTTCAGCCTCTCCAGGAGGAAAGTCAGGTCTGGTCTGGTTGATAGCTAGGTCTGGTTGATAATATTAAGAAGTAGTAGAAAGAAACTAATTACTAATACATTCTAGATTACTGAAATGAAGTAGAAGAAGAATACTTAGCTCTGCTTGGGGGAGAGTCAGAGGTGTAGAAGACTTGTTGCTGATGCGGCTGATGTAGAAGACTTCCTGCAATGTTTCAATCAGGGGTGGAATGACTGATGTAGAGTTCCTGTAGCCTGTGATGCTTGGTGTGTGTCTAAGAGAGAGAGAGAGAGAGAGAGAGAGAGAGAGAGAGAGAGGTCGGATTCTAGGTGCAAGAGAATTTGCATTCAGAGAGAATTTGGGTGCATAATTTAGTTTTAAGCAACTGACGTCGGTGATCCCGCTGGTGTCGGCTGATGATTGACCGATGTCGGCTCCTAGAGGATGGGTAAAAAGTCTATTTTTAGCCTTTTGTCTGTTCCTCCATTTGCAGAGTTCAGTGGTCGTGGTTAAATGGTTGAAGGTGGGTTTAATAGGTGTGAGGATTAGTGGGAGAGTTAGAATGATTAGTCATAGGGTGATAAATGAGGGTATCCAAGGGCAAGGAATCCAAGGGTGATGTGTCACGGGTGAGGTGTTATTAATTTAAAATAGGTATTTTATTTTAAATTAATAAGTGTGTGTGTTAGGAATGTTTAGAAGTGGACCAAGGGGACCAAGGGGGGAGTTGACCAAGGAGTAGACACAATTTTGGTGTCTACACCCCACTTGAACTTTGTACATGGTGGATTATGTAGATAATGCTTAGAGACATGGGGTATCTAGGGTTAGTTTGGCCACAATCATCCATTTATGCCAATTCATCCAGATTATCTACTTCATTTAATCAAAGTGTTATATCTCCTTATTAATGTTTGAAAATATCAATTTTGTAAATATTTATCACAAATTAGACAATCTATAATTTTAATTTTATAGCTTGTGGCTTACCATCATTGGAATATATAATTCCTACATCCCCTTGTGAGACCCCTAGGTCTGAGCACAATCCAAGTGTGTAGTTTATAAAGTGGGAAATGTACTTTTTCCAATATCTTCTCTAGCATTTAACAGCTAGGGGTAAATAATTTTACATGTACCCTCTAAAATTTTTCAAATATTAGTATTGAGATAAGTATCTATATTATTTATGATAGTTTTATCATTTCCATCCCTCTGTAATACTCATTCTTATCCATTTTGAAAATTCTAGGAGCATTAAATCAATTTATTTTGGATTTATATTCAAAATCTTGAAATAATATCTCAGCATAAAATCAATAAAATCAATTTCAAACTCAATATATTTTTTCTGTTTATATATCTACAATTTATTATTGGTGGGATATATCATTCCCATAACTACTGAATTGACCCCTACATCATTAACAACAAAAATAAGCGTGCAATTTTTGAATGGTCAAACTATTGTTTTTCAAATCTATACTCTAGTTTTAATAAATGAGGGGAAACCTTTTTACACAACCAACATCTTAAAAAATTGACATCAATTCAGAGGCAAATTGATTTATCATTCATCCACATCATTTTAACCATTTCCTCTTTTGAAATTTTTTGAGTGTTTATTCATCTTCTCACACAAAACCTCGAGTGGGCATCATCACACTCATTTTAATTCATTTGGGGGAAAATTTTCCATTTTAATCATCAACATTATTCTTCTTCTATTATTATTTGAAATAGTATTGATTGAAAACACTCTTTCAAAAAGTGGCAAATGTAGACACCCAAATTTTATTTAGTGTTGAAATATACTTAATATATTTAATAATTATTCTTAAATTAATAAATCAAATTTCCTCCTAAATTCAAAATATTGAATAAGTCAATTATACACCCTTAAAACCTTTATTTAAATAATAAAAATCCATATTTTACACCTCATAAAAATATCTCCCACCTTTTTCTCCATAATCCTAACCAAATCCAAAAAATTCTCCACATCTTGTGCCTCATCCCCTAAGTTATCAAAAAAATTGACTTAGTCATACTGAGTCAGCTAACTAACCCCATACTTTTCTTAACCCTTTCGAAATGGTATTCATCCTCATGGGTGAGGACTCATTAGCCACTATTGATCATTTGGATCATTGAAAAAGTCTAAATGATCCTCCACCATTAGATCCCTTTCTAAACATCTGTAAATAAACTTGAAAATATCTATTTTCAAACATCACAAAATATAGAGTTCACATCAAAGTATTAAAATCACAATCATGAAACTAGAGCTCTACAAAAAAGTGAATCAAAGACTTGCTTTTGCACCAAAACATTTCCCATTCTCTCTTTGCATTAGAGGAGTGAGAACCACATATTTTAAAAATAAAATAAACTACACACACACACACACACACACACACACACACACACACACACACACACACACACACACACACACACACACACACACACACACACACACACACACACACACACAATATTAGAGAAATCATGTGCATTCAAAGCGTAAAGTTTGTGATTGTTGTTTTTTTTTGTTTGTTTCTCTAGAATAGTTTAAATTCTAGATTAGATGAGAATTAGTTTAATTTATTTACACATCTAAATTTAGTTCATACAAAAATAAATAAAATACTCCACCATTTAAATCGTAAAGGAAATTGGGGCCAGATTGAGCCCCATGAACCTAACTACAAGAGTATGATGTTATTTAGGGATAAATTAGGTTTGATTCTCCCATGAATTGATCTAATTAGTCAACTGGTGAAACTAGGGACGTGATTTGTTCAAAATTGAGCCTTATGAACCTAATTTATGGGTTAATTGATTGTATAAGATGCAAAATATGGATTAATCAACCCTAATTTTATTAAAAATGCAAACATGAAGGTAATTGGGGCCAATATGAACCTCTTGAGCCTTACTATGAGTCTATGATATGATTTAAGGAGATAAATTAGCTCATGTTTCCTAACATATTTACCTAGTTAGTTCATTGTTACAATGATTGATGAAAGTTGGATGAAATTGAACATTGTGAACCTAATTTTGACTATATGGAAGTAATTTAGAGGTCAATTGATCCAAATTTAGCATAATAAAATAAAGTAAAAATCCCAACAAGTTAATAAAAAAGGAAATTGGGGCCAATTTGAGCCCCTTCAACCTAACTAGACAAGAGTAGGACATGATTTGGGGTTAAATTAGTCATGAATTGACCAATTAGTCTATTGATGTAATTAGAGAAATGGTCTAGGATTAAATTAGTCATGATTTAATCCAATTAGTTAATTGGTGAAATTAAACATGTGATTTGGGCCACATTGAGCCTCGTCTAAATTATGGCTCAATATATTGTATAGGATGCAACAAATGGGTATATCGACCCTAGAATTGTATCACAAATGAAAATATGAAGGTAATTGTATATGATTGATTGACATAATAATATTTCATAGTTTGGATTACATCACATAATAATATAACATAGGTTTTCATCATATAATATAATCATATATCATAACAATATGATATATGATCACAGAGATAATATATATAAAACATACATGTTATAATGCATACATGTTATTTTATCAATAGACAAATTATTTATCTAATTTTTAATTTTATGGTATTTCAAAAATTCTAAACCCATAGACATTCTCTGCATCATTATAAATTTTCCATGATAAAGACATAAGGAACCAAATTTATTTTTTGGGTCCCCCACCATCAAAATGAATCATATTATACTTTTGGTCCCGACCATGAAAAGGAATCAAATTTTTTTTTTATCTAGTCATAGGAGATGGAGCTTGTTTAAAGAATATGAAGAAGATAAAGCAAAAAAAACCAATGAATTAGAAGAATTAAGAGAAAAAAAAGGTAAAAATGCAAGCATTTCAATTGATATGAGGTACAAACACTATCCATAAAGGGAAAAATGTCATAGATAATGATGAAATTGTCAATAATGAATTGAATAACAATGATGAGTATTTACCTAAAATTTTAAATTATGTTTCAAGTCCACATTCAAAGTATAAAGTTTTTGATTTTGTTGATGATGAATCTATGCATGATGATTTACCCCTTATAAATGAATTAAAATTAATGGACACACATAATTATGAAAGTAACAATGAATAAATTTCCATCCCACAACTAAACAATGAAATTAATAATGAAGAAACTAGTAGTGAACATAATGATTTTGACACACCTCAATAAATTCCACCATTAAAAACACATTTAAGGACTATGTGTATAAAAATAAAGTAGATAATTGAAGTTTATAATTTTTTTTTGAAACCAATACATAACAAAATGTATGACCACCATTCAAGAAGACTAGCTAAAAAAATTTGGGATAATTTCTTTGATAAATTAAATTTTGATAGGAAAAAATGTCAATTATTTATTTTGTTAATGAAATTGATTAATATGAGACCTATTTATTGAGAAGTGTTGTAATTTATTTCAAGGACAATGTAATTTTATGTCAAGGTTGACGTCATTGATGTCAAGGTGCATCTAGTGAAGTTATATGGTGAATAGTCTATAAGGTATGAACTTGTGTGCCTAATGTGACAAGGAAGCCATGTGTCAAGAAAGAAATTGAAGGAAACCTAATGTATCTATGTTGAGAGATAAATTTAAGGAAACCTAATTATTATTTTTAGGTTTATTTAAAGATTTAAGTTAAGGTAAGCAAGATTGAGTACTAGTCCTTGAGTACAAAGTGTCTTGAGAAATGTAGTCATAACAAACACAGTCATATCATGAACATGTGCATGATGATCATAAATAGGTATGTGCATAGGTATGATATTTAATAATGAGAATTTAAATAATAATATTAAGGTGTAGAATCATCAAGGAGTATTTCAAGGTTAGGTATCAAGCTTCAAGTGCTTGAGAAGCTTAGTCATGGCACTAATCATTGCATAAAGCGACTTTGTGAGAAGGTATGAACTTGGTGGCTTGGTGATATGGATACACATATGCATAATATATTTTATGAGGTTGGTTTATCATGAATTTAATGCATTTGATCACTCAGGGTAATTTCAAGATAAGCATATAGGGGCAAGACCTTAAGTCTAAGTCTGCAACTAGACTAGTTCCAGACCCAACCTGACCTAATGAGGTGCCATGAGGTTTTTTAAAGGAATATAAAGGATTAAAATAAGTTTTTTTATAATTTTATAGGTTTATTGATCACGTGATTAAGGTGGAGAGTGCATAGAAAGAGGCTTGGAAGTTAGTTTCAAGGCGTAATGTGACTTACAGGTCAAAACCTAGAGAGCAAAGAGAGAGAACATGACCTAATGGGGTATGATGTTCTATTTCCAAGGAATGTATGGATATGTGAGTGTTTTCATAGGTATGTTATGTTTTTTTATAGTATTTTACTAATTTTAAGTCATAATTTGAAGGTTAAGGCAAGAAAAAGTGTTTTGAGGTCTCTTGTGTGCACAAAATAAAGAGTTCTCAACCTCAAAAGGACTTTCAAGTGTTCATTGGCATGTGTAATGTGTGAATTATAAATTTATATATTCATGGTATATTGGTAATGTTCATATATAAAAATTCTAATCATTGGTTTCTATAATGAGGGGTTAACCTTTATGAATGATTGTTAAGACTAAAAGATGGTTTAAACCCTCAAAGAACCCTAATAGTGACCGATATGAAATATATTATTCTAAAGTGATCAGAATGGATTGGAATGGATATTTAAGTGATTTTAGGTTGTATTAAAATATCTTAGTTACCTTTAGGTATGATTTTTTTTTTTAAGTGAGTGAGTGGACCCTACAAGAAAGGCCTTGTTGCTTGGAGATTTACTATAGTAAATAGATTTGACCAAGTCAATGTTGATAAATGGATAGAGGAAAAATATTGAGACTTTTTTTTATTTCAATGGTGGTTTTTGAGAATTTTTTATCCTTTAGGTGTGCTAAACTAGTCATACAATTTGACTTATCACTAAAAAGCCTAATGGTACAAATAGTGAGAAAACCAGGCAAAAGTGTTAAGGTGATTAGGGATATGATATCATGGACTAGCGATGAATAAAAGTGAATGAATAAAATTTTAAAGACATATAATACATGTTTGTTTTGGATATAAGTTTTTGATATCCTTTTATATAAAAAAAAAGTTGCTCTCAAGTTAACTTGTCTAGCTCAGTGAGGTCTGTATACAAAGAGGTGTAGAGATTGGTATATATGTCTAATATTTCCCAATAGAAATTAATGATTTTATGTTTGGATATTTTAAAAATATATATAAAGATAATATTAATGCATAAATATTATTTTAATGTGTATAAAAATGTGTTAGAATTCAAATTCACCATGACTGGTCTTTGAGGAAAATTGAGAGTTCTGAGTGAACAAGATACAATGATGAGTTTGAAGCCATATTTTATTAATTGAAGTATATAATGAATTTGGTGATGTTTATTTGGAAATATATGAAGTATAAATTATTTTTAAAATATTTTAAGTCAATTTAATAAGTTAGAACATTAAAGCCAAAATGGCTTATCTGGCTGAGTAAGGTCTGAGAGAGAAGGTCAACAAATTAGTTTACAAGACCAATAGTTTCCATTAAGGATAATGATATTTTTGATGGAGATTGATATGTGATGTTGTAATATAATTTTAATTAATTTTAATAAATTTAATGTTTTCCTTTAGGTGTTATAAGTTCATGTCTTCATGACTATGTTTTGAGGCTAGTTGGCAGTTCTAAGTGGGCTACTTACAGAGAAGGGTTTGAGTATTTTTACCCTAAGTTATGAATTAAAAAATATGGTTATGACCCTAAGGTAATGTATATTTTTATATATTATTTTTTTAATGTTTTATTATCAAAATTGTGTTTATACTTCAGTTGTTCAAGATAAACATTTTGGGTATGCATAAAAGTGTTAATGACATGCTTCAAGTGGTGGTTAAAGATAAAGGGTGTAAATAAGCCTAGATGAGATTATCAAGGGTATATTTTAGTGGAATATATTGTGTTACTTACTTTTTATGTGTTTAAATCTATATCCAATAAGTCTAAATGTAACGTATCCTTGTAGACCTAATGGGATTAGGTCTTCATGAGACCTAAAGATGAGATATGGCTTAATTGATGTAGGTTAGACCTAAATGGAATTAAATAAAATTTTATCCATGTATATTATATGTAATAATATAAATTTAATGGATTATATAATAGGTTAAGTATGTTTGGACAACTAATAATAATATGATTAAGAGACTTGTATATATACTAGGTAGTTTTAGGCTTCTTTATGTGTGTTAAGAGAAAGTGAAAAAGATAATATATTTTAGAGTAGAAGTAGGTCTTGTAGGCCATATTTATAGGATATAGGATCAATGATGAACATTTTATATAGGTTATTATTATTAGGATCAAGTTCATATGACCTAATCAAGTCAAGAAGATGCCTAGTTAAGTGAAGATGGCTAGAGGTCAGTTTGAGAGGGATAAAAGTGTGTGAAGAGCTAAAGAAGGAGATAATCATATATTATATGATAATATTTTTTTTGAAAGGTGATCAAGGGTTTCATGTGACTGATTTGGTAATGGGTCATCTAAGGAGTTTTTGCCTCATTTTAAGTGGGTGCTTGTTAAAGCCTAGCTGAGTCAGTACTTAGCTAGTTGGGGTTGGTGCTCTATTTGAAGTTGGTGCTTTACTAAAGTTGGTGTTTGTATTATAATACTATAGTAATTTTTTTATATATAAACAGGTTTTCATCCCCTTTAGAGTTTCCTACATATAAGTTATGTTATTTTTTGTTCTTATGTTTCATGCATATGTGGATGGTTACTTAGTCATTATTTGATCAACACGCTTGAATGAATGTTCATGATTTCTTATGTAAGAATTTAAAGAAAGGTTTTAAATAATAATTCACCCCCCCCCCCCCCCCCCCCCCATCTCAGTAATTTTGATTCCAAAATTTATTATCATATCCTATTCCTTTGAATCAGGTCTAAAATCTTAAAGGAGATTATAGAAGTAAGGATGACTAGTCAACAAGCTCAAGGAGGTTTCTCTAACAGAAAGGCTATATTATTCAATGGATCTAATTATGCCTATTGAAATGCCAAAATGAAGATATATTTTATGTCTCAAGGTCATTATATTTGGTAGTAAATTATGGATGGCTACAATGCTCCTCTTATTCCACCAATTGATGTAGTAGGTAAGAAGGCTAGTGAAAATAACTCCAAGGAAATGAATGTCATTATATGTGGCTTATGAGAGGCAGATATTGTGAAGGTGATGAAATATGTATCAAATAGAGAGATATGGGATAAATTAAATATCATATATGAAGGAGACACCAAGATAAATATGGCCAAGTTGAAGACACATAAGAGACAATTTGAAATTTTGAAGATGAATGCAGATAAAACCATTGCATCCTACCTATTAAAGGTTGAAGAAGTTGCCAATGTCATTAGAGGAGTGGGAGAAGTGTAAGAGTTTACATTTGTTTAAAAATTATTGAGATCACTAACTCCTAAGTTTTATTCTAAGGTGTCTACATTATAAGATATGCAAGATTTTAAAAAGCTAGAGATGGATGGGCTTCATGGCATCTTGACTACCTATGAGATGAGAACTAATGAAGAAAGACCTCCCAAGAAGGAAGAATCTTTAAAATTTGAGAAGAAATCAAAATATATTAAGGTTGAGGATGAGTAGTGCTTAGATTTTGATGATGATCAACTAATAGCCATGTTTGTAAGGAAATTGAGGTTTGGCTCAAGTAAGTACAAGGGTAAGTTTCCTTTAAAATGTTTCAACTATGCAAAGATTGGTCACTTTGCATCCAAGTGTCATAACAAGGATAAATATAAGTATAATGAAGAACATGATGAACGCCATGGAGATGATAAAAAGGCCTATAAGCTTAACAAAATCAAGAAGTAGTTCAGGAAGTATAAAGGTAGGAAAATAACTTTCAAGAACAAGAGAAGCTTCTATGCTAAAGAAGATAAATATTTTGATGTAAGTGACTCAAGTGCATTTGATAGTGATGATGGCAGTAATTAACATGAACATGACAATAATTCAACATTGTTTATGGCCATATAATTATAAAATAAGGGTTAATCAAATGGGAAAGGCCTTATGGTTGATATAAAATTAGATGAAGAAGAAGCTGAAGTGAACCTTAAGGTAGAATTAGTAAGTGACCTAGAAGAATTGAAGTTTCAAAAGAGAAAGAATCACAAAATAATATCATTATTCAAGGACTATGAGGAGTATATTGTATTTTTTAAGGAGAGATTGAGTAAGACTTCCAAGGAGTATGATGAGATTATCAATCAGATTGAAGCACGAATGGAGATAGTCAATGCAAGCCTAAAGGCTAGAGAGGAAGAATGTACTAGTTATGAAACTAAAGTGGAATCCTTGAAGGCTGAGTTAGATAAAACATATAGCAAGGTAAAAACATTTTTGAAGTTTTAAAATAATATCGAGGCTCTAGATGACATCTTGAATAGCCAAAAGACTGTAAGTGATAAGATAAGTCTTTGTTTCAAGGAATACCAAAAGGGGGAAACACAAGTCAAAGAGATGGTTATTGAAGAGAACAAGGTCAACATGAAAGTACATATAAAAAAACCTAATTCTATAATGTATGCTATTTTATTATGTAGACATTGGAAATCCACACACATGTCTCTAAATATCGTAACCTCCTAGACCACTTTAGGGACCCATTGAGACCATTTACCCTTACCTAAACCCATTTTTGGTTAGTTTAACCTAAATATCTTGAACCTAGCTCCCTTTTACCCATTTTGACCTTGTAGCCTCAACCATAGATGATCATGCTAACCATCAATGGTCGTGTTCCACCGACTGGAACTTAACATGCAATCACCATGGAAACTACTGCCTTAGCTTTTATTAATATAAGACATCTAAATGATTTTTTAAGGCATTACATGGGTGAATTATATTTAGATCACCCAGTTACACTCCCACTTTATCCTCTTGTCCTTTCCTATAAAAAGTGGATATTTGTAAGAGTAAATCCATCTGTAATTATTATCAAGAGCTCTAGTATCTAGAATTTATTTTATAGGTCAATCATCATCAAGCACTTCAACAATCCAACAAACCTAACTTTCCATCACCACTCCAATAACTATCACTTTGTAAAAGTTATGATTGGCTTCTACATCAAGCAATCCACCTCAATTATCCATCTAATCCACCTTCCCAATAAGACAGCCATCTATTTTCCATATTTATTTATCATATTTCAATTTTGAAATTAGTATAGACCTCACCCACCTCTTAGTATTAATACCCAATATATTGGCTTTAATTCACCTACAAAAAAACTAATGGTTAGCCTAACCACCGATGATTAGCCTAACCATCGATGGTTACCTGACCATTGATGGTTACCCTTAACTAATGACAGTCTTCTTGACCATTGATGGTTCATTGTCATATAACAAACCACAAAGCTCCCTTTTACCACCTACAACTAATCAAATCCTTTTTTATATGCTTCTACCTAACCATAGACTTCTTCCTAATTTTTTGAACCACACCTCACCCTGTTATCACTAACACTAATCATCTTATCATTAGTTTGATCATTTCTAGCACATCATTTTATCAAGTAATTCTTGTTATCAATTTTAGTACCTTTTGATTATTGTTGTAAGTAATTTATTTCTATTTTATCAACTTAATTGTTTTAAAATGGTAGATTGATATCCCCTAAGGAAGATCACACTTCCAAGATCTAACTGCAGCTAGGCAATCCACCCAACTACTTGTCTAACCAACAAATTTGCTTTAGTACTTTCTTATTTGTAAGTATTCCTCCCAAGCTAAAGAGGATCTCTTCATAATATTTTGACACAACATGTACACTTTTATCAGGTATTTTTACCACAAACCATATTTTTAGTTTTAATATCTTATTCTAAATAATAGCAAAATTTGATTGAAACATTCTGGCATGCCCGATGGGATGTATAGTCTTTACTCACATTTTCTTTGCATTATATGTTCTTTCTATCTATGCTCATAATTGAAAATAAATTTTATTTTGATATTAAAATCAAATGCATGCATTTATTACTTTTAACAATAGTTCACTTTGAATTAAAGCACAATAATCTTATCATAGCACCACTTTTATTCCACACACTAGCCAAACCAATTTCATCAATCAAACATAAAAAATAATTTGAGACAAGTCCCAATTGGGATTTCATCACCTAGTGGTCACCTTACCCATTATCAACAATCCTACTTGGAGGTCATTACCAAGGGGAGAACCAAATCTGCTCTCTGGTTAAGTATGAACTCTAGATATCAATATATATTGGCTAATCACCTGACACCATTATCATTATGAGACTGTGATGTGAGGGGGTAAACCCCAATACCAAGCCACATATTTATTTCAATATAGATTATTTTGAGCGCCTAAATAGTCTAAAACCAACCATAGATTACTTTTATAATACCTGATCTACAAGCCAACTTCTATCACACATTCTCATAAACTAAGGAATAAGACAAAAGTGAGATTAAAGATAACCTATAATTTTGATGTACTTCATAGTGTGTGTCTTAATTACCTTGATCATTTTCTTATCTTCTTCTTGTTTGAGCAGTGAGATTGTTCTTATTTTTTCTCCTCTTTCCTTTTATGGTTCTCACTCATTAGTAGTGAAGAGACTTAGAAGAACAAAACCCATCACCTAAATCAACCTCTTCTACCTCCTCATCTATGGAGTACATCATTGAGGAAAAATATTCACCTCTTGTATTGGAAAGCCATACTTTCCCTTAGGTATTTCACCAAAGAGACATGGATTGTTAAATGTGGAGTTCATTTTAATACCTCTAAGGTAAAAATAAAATTATTGAGACAATTTTAACATGAAATATTTACCTTTTACAATGGTGGGATGAATTTTAACCACTTCCCTTTTTCGTGGCACAATTTTGGGAAGTGGGTATGATTTAAAGGTGTTGAGAGAATTAGGGGATTATGTGGTTGAAACATCCCTTATTTTGTGCCTTATTTTATGGGTATATGGTTATCCTTATGGTTATGGTGAATTTTTCAAGGGATTTTGAAAAGTATAAATAGGAGAGAGGGATAACACATTATTCGTTACATTTTACATTGAGTTTTGAGCTCTACATTATTTCTACAGTCAATGTATTTGATTTTGAGGTGTAACTTTGCATCTCAAGAATTTTGGTGTGAATTTAGGCTGGAAAAAATTATCTCTATGAGAGGTTTGTTTTTTAGAGTTGTTTTTACTCTTGTTTATAATATTATTGAGATCCTCTTGGTGGATGTATCCCATATTAGGTGAACCATGTTAAATCGGTGATATGGCTTAGATCTAAATTTTTCTTCCATATGTCTCTACTCTATGATTCAAAGGAATGATTTTCATGTTGCATATTATTGCATAATTAATTAATTTTAATCACTTATTCCTATAAACTAGTATCAGAGCTAGCTTTAGTGGTTTTCCTAAAGTGGTGAATTATAGGGAAAGATATTAACTTGAGTGGGATCTATGATAGATAATGGCAGATATAGAGTTGAAAAATTTAATGGGTAGAATTTTATATTATGGAAGATGTAGATGGAATATTACTTGTTTTAAAAGGATGTGCATCTCCCTTTGATGGGGTAAATAGGAAAACCTTCAGATATGAATCAGGAAGATTGGAATTTTCTTGATAGGAAAACACTTGGAGCTAAATGGGTATGCCTTGCATCTTCAGTTACCTTTAATATTTTAGAGGAGATGACTATATTTGGTTTGATGAAGAAATTAGGGGAGTTATATGAAAAACCCTCTACCTCTAATAAAGTATTTTTGATGAAAAGGTTATTTAATATGAAAATATCTAAAAATGGTTCTGTAACTGATCATTTGAATAATTTTAATATGATTGTGAGTATACTAACTTATGTTGGTATTAAATTTGAAGGTGAAGTTAAGGATTTATTTATTTTGTGTTCCTTACTAGATAGTTGGGATAACCTGGTTATGGCTATGAGTAATGCCATCCTTGCTAAGGGAAGTTTAAAGTCTAAGGATGTTATAGGTTTGATTCTTAGTGACGAAATGTGAAGGAAGAACAATGGGGAATCATTTTCAGGGAATGATTTGATGGTGAAGAATAGAGGGAGACAAAATGATAGAAGCAAAGGAAACCATATAAATTCAAAGGGTCAGAGAAGATCTAAATATAGAACCAAGATGGTGTGTTAGCACTATGGGAAAAGTGGACACACAAAGAAGGAATGTTGGGAACTTTGGGACAAGAAGACCAAACATGAGGAGACCAAGGAGGTAAATATGACAATAGGTAATGTTAGTTAGGATGATTTAATTCTTTCCTTGGATAATGTTTTTGAATCTTGACTATTAGATTCATGGGCTTCTTTTCATGCCACCCCACATAGGCATCATTTTATGGATTATGTTCAAGAAGATTTTGGGCATGTTTATCTTGGTGATGATGAACCATGTAGTATAGTAGGGAAAGGTTGTGTTTAGATAAATATACAAAATGGGAACACATGGATACTAAAGAATGTCAGACATGTCCCATAGTTAATGTATAATTTAATATCAATGGGGCAATTAGATAGTAAGGGTTATTCGGTGATGTTTTTAGTAGACTATTGGAAAGTTACCAAGAGTGATCTTGTGGTTGTGAGAGGTAATAAATTGGCACTTTGTATTTGACTAGTAGTTTTGATCACTATAATGTAGTTGCTGTAGATATAGATGAAAATTTATGGCACTATAGGCTTGGTCATATGAGTCGAAAGGGCATGGATATCTTGAAAGACAAGTTTTTTGGATTGAAATAGGTTGATTTGGACTTATATTATTATTGTGTGTATGGGAAGCAAAATCAAGTTAATATCTTGAGGGTTGGACCTACAAAGAAGGAAAATAAGTTGGAGTTGGTTCACTCTGATGTATGGGGGCTAGCTCAGGTATCTTTTATTGATTTTTCAAATTATTATGTTACATTTATTGATGATGTAACTAGGAAAGTTTGGGTTTATTTCATTAAGAATAAATATGATGTGTTTGAAACATTCAAGAGATGGAAAGCTTTAGTTGAGAATGAAATAGGTCTCAAGTTGAAATGTCTTAGGTCGAATAATGGAGGTGATTATTGTAGCAAATCATTTGATGATTATTATTCACATAATGGAATTCATAGGCAAAGGATGGTTCCAAGGACACCATAGGAGAATTAAGTGTTAGAGAGGATGAATAGGATAATCATGGAGCATGAGGTTGCATGTAGGCTTCCCCTAATATTTTGGGTAGAAGTAGTTAGCATAATAGTATATCTGATTAACAAAGGAACTTCCATACCTTTGGATGGAGGCATACCTAAGGAAGCTTAGTATAGTAATAAAGTTAATTATTCTTTTCTTAAGGTCTTTGGATGTGAGGCATTGGTTCATGTTCCCAAGAAGGATAGGACCAAGTTAGAGGTTAAGTCTGAGAGATGCACCTTTATTGGTTATGGTGAGGATGAATTTGGCTTTCTCAGTTTGGATTCTTAGAGACAAGAAAATATTTCAGTCTAGGGATATTTTATTTAAATAAAAAGTAATGTATAAGGATCATTTGAAAGAATAGGAACAAAAAGAGTACACAGTGTTGGATGATATTATGAATAGTAAAGTGTCTAAGGAGATAGTTTAGGAACCTACTACATAGGAACCCCAAAATCCTATAGTAAGAAGGTCTTTTAGGGTAATAAAAGCTCCTAAACATTTTCCCCCATATTTGAGTTATTTTTGATTTACTGATAGTGGAGAACCAGAATGTTTTGAGGAAGCAATGCAAGTGAATACTAGGAAGAAGTGGGAGTAAGCCATGGAAGAAGAACATAGTTCTCTCATGGAGAACCAGATGTGGGATTTGGTAAAGTTACCAGAGGGAAAGAGATCATTGCATAATAAGTGGGTATACAAAATCAAAGAAGAGGATGGAGGAAGGAAAAAGGTACAAGGCCTGATTAGTGGTCAAGGGGTTTGCATAGAAGAAAAATATTGATTTTGATGAGATTTTTTCTTCTATTGTTAAAATGACTTCTATTAGAACTATGCTTGGTATAGTTGCAGTAGAGGATTTACATTTACAATAATTATATGTGAATAATACATTCATTCATGGTGATTTGGAGGAAGAATTATATATAGAACAACCATAGGGTAATGAGGTCGAAAGAAAGGAGAAATTAGTGTACAAACTAAAAAGAGATTGTATGGCCTTAAACAAGCTCCACAACAATGGTATAAAAAGTTTGATAGTTTTATGTTGGAACAAAGTTACTCCAAGTGTCGTTCTAACCATTGCATGTATGCCAAGATATTTTAGGTTGGTAATTATATTATCCTATTCTTATATGTAGATGAGATGTTGGTTTTAGGAAAGAACATGCAATAGATTCAAGTACTTAAGAAGCAACTTGATGATTCCTTTTCTATGAAGGATTTGGGTGGAGCCAAGCAAATCCTTGGTATGAGGATAACTCAAGACCAAAAGGAGAAGAAGATGATCTTATCCCAGGAAGAGTATGTGAATAAATTTTTGGATATGTTTAGTATGTAGGATGCTAAGTTGGTTGGGACTCCTTTAGTAGGTCATTTCAAATTATCAAAGGATCAATGTCCCAAGATAGAAGAAGAAAATCTAAAGATGTCCAAAATTCCTTACTCTTCAATGGTTGGTAGCTTGATGTATGCTATGGTTTGTACTAGGACATATGTTGTGCATGCAATGGGATTAGTTAGTAGGTACATGAGTAATCTAGGCTATGAGCACTGGTAAGTAGTGAAATAGACTCTTCGATATTTGCAAGGAACCATGGGTATAAAATTTTGTTTTGGTGGATCATACACCACTTCTTGTGGTTATATGGACTTAGATATGGTTGGGAATGTTGATAGTATGATGAGTATGATAGGTTATATATTTACTATCAAGGATAAAATGGTTAGTTAGATTTCTTAGATACAAATAGTTGTGGCTTTATCAACCATAGAGGCTAAGTATGTTGCTACTACAAAGGCTAAAAAGGAGATGATTTGGTTATAATAGTTACTAAATGAGTTGGGGCATAAGTAGAAAGTTGGGGGACTACATAGTTATAGTCAGAGTGTTATACATTTAGCCAATAACTCCACTTTCCACTCAAGGATGAAGAATATATAGTTGTAGTATCATTTCATCAGGATAGATTTGGAAGGAAAACATGGTGAAGTTAGAAAAGATACATACAAGCCAAAATCCTATGGATATGATGACTAAGGTAGTTAAATTAGAGAAGTTAATGTTATGTTTAGATTTAGTTGGTTTTCTTGAAGATCATGGAGAATTGTTATAATTTGTTCAAGGGAAAATGAACTCCAAGTGGGAGATTGTTAAATGTGAAGTTTGTTTTAACACCCCTAAGGTAAAAATAAAATTACCAGGACAATTTTAACATGAAATTTTTACCTTTTACAATGGTGAGATGAATTTTAACCTCTTCCCTTTTTTGTGGCACATTTTTGGGAAGTGGGTATGATTTAAAGGTGCTGAGAGAATTGAGGGATTATGTGGTTGAAACCTCCCTTATTTTGTGCTTTATTTTGTGGGGATATGGTTATCTTTATGGTTATGGTGAATTTTGAAGGGATTTTGAAAATTAAAAATAGGGGAGAGGGGTAACACATTATTCATTGTGTTTTACATTGAGTTTTGAGCTCTACATTCTTTTCACAGTTAGTGTGTTTGGTTTTGAGGTGTAGCTTTGCATCTTGAGAATTCTAGTGTGAATTCAGGCTAGATAAAATTATCTCTATGAGAGGTTTCTTGTTTAGAGTTGTTTTTACTCTTATTTATAATATTATTTAGATCCTCTTGGTATACGTATCCCATATTGGGTGAACCACGTTATGTCAGTGTTATGTGTGTATTTTTGCTTAGATTTGAATTTTTATTACATGTCTCTACTACTATGATTATGAGGAATGATTTCCATGTTGCATATTATTACATAATTAATTAATTTTAATCACTTATTTTTAACTAATTTTAACACCTTTTTAGACAACAATCTAGTGGCCCTTTGGCACTATATTAACACCTCTTCTCACCATATCTCATTTTCAACTCCACCTTGAGATCCTCCTTATGGCATGTCGTCCCACCTTATGGAGGGTATCCCTATTACTAATATCATCACCCAAACTTGGACCACCTAGGGTTCTTATTCTACTAACCCCTTTGATGTTATGGTTGAGAACCAACCTATCCAACCAACCATTACCCTTATACCTTCCACCCCTACTAATGACTCCTCTACCTTGGGGACAACCCAATTGTTAACCCATCATGTCCCACTTATTTCTAGGGCACCCAAAACTAACACCTCCAACCTCCCCTTTATCAAACCTAGCCCATCAGTTAATACCTATTTACCAAGCTTAGGGGTACATATCCCTTTTACCTCAACACCCATTAGCATGAAAGTCACTACCTCTCCTCTTGTCACTAACCCAGCTATAATACACACCCAATCCACAAGGACTTTTCAATAATTACCTATTTCACCCAACCTAGGATACATCCCTAACCCACAAGGGTATATACCCACTACCCAATTATCATCATCTACCTACCCTACCCAACCTATAGCATCCATATTCCAATATGTGGTAGCCTCTCCACTGCCAACCAATTATCAATATTTTTCCTAACCTCAACCATAATATCAACCTTACAATATTTTTGGTGGACCACCTAAAACCGACCTAATGAAAATTCTTATGGAAAAAATGACCAACCTTGAGTCATCCATTTTAGGAGCTCATAACATCCTATCTTATGATCATATTTGTAATGAACCTATTCATCCTTCTATTCCTATCAGACCTTACCCTCCTCAATCGGAGCTTTCAAAATTTACCAAATTTAAAAGCAAGGAGGACCCCCAAAAAAACCTTAGGGATTTTAGGTATGCATGCTACATGATTGCTTATGATGATGCCATTTTACTTCAAACCTTTTCCATGTCTTTATTTGGTCTAGCACTTAACTAGTATAGGGCCCTTACCAAGTATTCCATTATTTATTTCACCCAGCTACAACAAGTCTTCTTACATCACTTTTCCAATAATATTTACAAGAACGTCTCTATCATGGGCCTCTATTCTATCAGATAATCTAACAATGAGTCTATTACTAAATTTTTCACCCATTGGAGAAACTTCATTAATAAACTTTTATTTTCCTTGCCTCAACCTTAACTTATAATACTTTTTACTTGAGCTTGCCCCAAACATATATCTTCTACACTATGTCTCTAAAGATTTAGGACCTTTGATGAGGATTTTATCATGGCACGTAAGCTATAAAACTAGGCCATAGATGAGGGTAAATTGAATTTATAAAATAAGAACTCTACCTTTAAGACCAAGGAGACCTCTTCCTCTAAATTAGGAAACCGAGTCAATACCGAAACCTAGACTAGGGGAACCATGAATGTCATCATCCATAAAACCACCCCTCCACCCAATGTCGACAAACAAAGTTATCCCATTACCTCCAATGCAAATGAAATAAACCCAAACCAAAACAAACAAAAATAATTCACTCCACTTGGAAAATCTTACACCTCAATTCTAGAGAAGATACTAAAAGTTAACCTTATACAACTTCCACCTATCAAACCTCCTCATAAATTTGATTCTTCTCATCCAGTACTTGCTTGGTAAAATGAGAATGATCTCTATGATTTTCATAGATTATCTGGACATGACATTAGCCAATGTAATAATTTTAATAATATGGCTCAAAGTATTAATGACAAAGGGGAACTCATGTTGGATAATACCAATACCCCTCAAAATCAATCTCTTGATATCTTTAGGAAATATTTTCCCAACCATACCCCTATCAAATCCAAGGACACATGGGATAAGTATTCTCATGATTCCCACATGGTTCACAATACACCTAACCATGAGGACCCAATCAACCAATCTACCCACTCTTCACCCACCTCACTTACAGAGGTAGAAGACTCATCTTCCCCTCATTTGGAGATTCAACCTGAGGAGGTTCCTTTTTCCATATCTAAACTCATATATACTTTGGAATCATCAAATTCTTACCTAACAAGCACATCTAAACAAGTACATGTTCTTGTTTTACCACCTCCACCAACTACCCAACAAAACACTACTCCAATGGATATCATTCCTAAAGGAGAAGAATTTCTATTGCTATATCCCATGGATGAGCTATTTATATCAACCTTAATTCCCTCACCTCAATAAATCAACCAACCTACCACCAACCTCCTTAACCCAGAAGTCTATCTCTTACATTGACTACCCATGAAGCAAAACTAGTACACAAACCTTTTTCCACATTAGTGCAGAAATTGGAATTTGACCTAAAACCAAATATGGATCAAGTCACTTTTTGGAAAATTTTAGGCCTCCCTTACATCAACAAACCCAAGCCTTCTAGCACACCTTTAGCCAACCAATCTATCATCTTTCCACCACTTCTTAAACCAATCAGAACTTCTACCAGCCTCTCATGTTCCCCACCAATAAAAGTAATCATACCTCAAACAAGGAAACTAACAAACAAACATATTACAAACCTTGATATCTTCCCCATATGGAGTTTGTTCCACCCATATCTTAAAGTGTAATTGACCCCATTTAAAACTCCACCTAAACCTTGACTTGAACCAACCAAAAGAGAAAAACCATTGAATAGCCACATGCCTAGGATTTTTCCTTCCTCATCTATCAAATTTACCCAAAAATACACCCCCTTTAAACATATGTCTCCCACTACCATTGATTATGTCAACACATTTATTATTCAATGCACTAGTCCTTCCCAGAGCATAACTAGTCAGAACACCAAATTTGGCCACCTCAACTACCAATGTGTCTAGGCCAAAACAATCCACCTGAACCACCTTACCTTAGTCATCTCTTACCCAACCTATTACCACCCACAAACCCACCTTACCAACCAAAATAGTGAGCCCAAAACCTTCCTTACCTCTATAAAAATCCTATATAACCATTCTTTAAAGGTTAGTAAAATCTCCTTCCTCACATTACCTCCCATCAAACCCTTCGATCCTTTTGGTTCAAAGCCAACCTAGTATAATGACCATCAAATCTAATCCTATCATAAGACACCTATGCATGACATGGATAATTTCAAATATCTCCAAGCCATTATCCACCAACCCTATGATGAGGATGATCTTTTGGTAGATTAAATTACATCTACTCCTTCACCATTACACCCAACAAATGGCCACCCACACATTCTTAATCCCCCACTCTCACCTCAGAGTGATGGAGAATATACCTAACCCTCCATCACACCTTTCCCCTCTATCCATACCATTAATATGATCACATGATCATAATAAAAGGATAAATGTAATGCCAAAGCATCCAATCAAGGGACATACCCACCAACTCACCTTATACCCAACCAAACCCAAACATCCATGGTTATAGATAAGCCTAAAGTTACTATCTTAGGTACATCAGAGGTTAACCCCTTTGAATCCATTATGAGGGCCATTCTTAAACAACTCCACCAAACTCTATCTAATATGAACCTTTATGATCTCATTTCCACCTCACCTCACCATCACCAAGCCATGATAGAGGCTATGTAGGCCATTAAGGTCACACTGAGAGACTCCTAACCTATAGAGTCCTTTATGTGTGTTCTCTAAATATCAAACCTTGTTACCTTCAAGGACTCAGAGATACCTTCCATCCAACCCAAAGACCCAAATCCACCTCTCTTTATTACTTCCCATATCAACCAAACCCACATCAAATGGGTAATGATTGATGGGGGAGCTAGTATCAACATCATCTCTTCCCATGCCTATGATCAAATTAAGCTACCCAAAAATGTCATGTCTAAAACTTTATCCATCCTTAGATCCTTTAATGACACTATGACCACCACCTTGGGAACCATTATCCTTCACATTCATCTAGGACCTCACACGCTCCTTGAACTTTTCTATGTGGTTAAAGGTGAATTCTAATACAATGTTTAACTAGGGAGAACTTAGATCCATGACATGGCTTATGTACCTTCCACCCTCTATTTTTGTATCAAATTTACACATAAAGTTTATGTGGTTACCACACAAGCTAACCCTAGTCCTTTTGTAGCATGAAATATGACCTATTAACCTAATGATGTTCTCCTATCTCCATCCAAAACACCACAAAAACCACCACCCATAGAAGCCAAAGCCATTACTTCCCCTCCTATGGAAGTATCTACTAGCTCATCTATTTTTATGGACCAAATACATAACACTAATACCTTGGAGTTTACCTTATAATGTCTCACCCTTGGATAATACCGTCTCCACACCTTGGATACCCTCCTTACCCCCAAGAATATAAGAAACTCAACTACCAATCATATTATGACCCCAAAATAAGATACATTGTTCTTTTAGGACCTCCTCGCTACCAAACTCACTTCATCTATGGAGGAATAGACAAGCCACTTAAAATTTCCATTACGCACCCTTCACCTCAACCACTCACCTCTAATTTCTCTTACTTGGACAAACCTAACTTTTCCAAACTATACCTTCACAGGTGTTCCTAGAAGGGATTTAATTTAGGATGATATGAGCATGGCTCACACACATTGACCTTGATCGAGACCCATAATCCTCATGAGAAACATGGTCTTAGCTTTATTTTACCCAATAAAAATAAAGCCAATAAACATACCACTACCATTGTTATAGAAGAGATCCCTTCCCTACCAACATCCCCTCAACCTGAGGGTGAGGTGGAGTAAATCATCGCACCCAATTTTTTTTATCAACATGATTACCCTTACCCCATGACTTATCTAAAGGAAGGGGAATCCATATCCATCCATTTAACCTACCCTAAACTCATGGGATAATACTCTCCTACCATTAACACTATTTACTGTCAAGATGGTGATGCTATTCTCACCTACTTTGGTGCACTGAATTCCTCCATCCATAAATATTTACCGCTAAAAATCTCAACCATGTTGAATGTATATACCATAAACATTCACATAGACACTATGGACAACCCCCACATCATCAAACTTATCTAAATACTCACCTCTAAAGAACTATAGGACTTATCTACCATCTTCCAATACTGTAGTATTACATTCGCTTGGTCATATGCTGATATGCCTAGTATTGACCTAGTCATTACCACTCATAACATCATAACCAATCATGATGCTAAACATATCAGAGAAAAATGTCATTGAATGCACCCTCACATAACCCTCTTTGTCAAAGAAGAGCTTCAATGCCTCCTTTATGTCAACTTTATTCAACCCATTGATTACCCCCAATGGGTTTTGAATATTATACATATCACTAAAGACATAGGGGCCCTATGTATCTATGTGAAATTTCATGACCTCAACCTTACCTACCAAAGGATGACTTTCCTCTACCTAACATTGACTAACTTGTTGATCTAACAACAAGCCATGAGATGTTGTCACTCATGGATGGATTCTCAGGTTATAATCAAATTTTGATTGCCCTTGAAGATTAGTACAAAAATTACTTTATCACCCTATGGAGTAATTTTTGTTATAAAGTCATGCCCTTTAGTCTTAATAATATCGGTGCAACCTACCAACATGCCATGACCTATATTTTTCATGAACTTATCCATACAATCATTGAAGACTATGTGGATGACCTTCTTGGGATGTTTAAGCTTCACAAATGCCACTTAACCATTCTCAAGATTATCTTTGACTGAATTATCCATTATCACATCCACCTCAATCCCAATAAATGTATTTTTGGGGTCTTATTAGGAAAAATTATTGAATTTATCATTTCCCTTCAAGGAATTGAATTTGATTTGACCAAAATCAAAGCCATCTTTGAGATGCTACATTTGACCAATCTTAAACAACTCTACAACTTGTAAGGAAAACTTCAATCTATTCATCACTTCATCTCTTAGCTCTCTGATCAGTGTTAACCCTTCCACTACCTCCTAAAAAAACACCTCTCTTTCAAGTGGAATGCTGATTGTCAAAAGTCATTTGATGCACTCAAAGAGTACTTTCTATCTCCACCTATCCTTACACCTCCTTAAGATGAGAAACCTTTCTACCTTTATATCTCCACCATAGACCATTCCCTAGGGATAATGCTTGCCCATCAAGATGAAAAACATAAGGATCAAGCCATCTATTACATTAGTTGCACACTTATTGAATATGAGACTTGGTACATGCATGCTAAGAAATTGTGTCTAGCCCTAGTCTTCATGGCCACCAAACTTTTCTACTACCTTCTTAACCATAAATTTTTTATCATATCCAATATTGACCCCATCAAATACATGCACTCCAAACCATACCAAAACTAGTGTATGGGTAAATGACTCATGCTTCTAGCTGAGTTTGACCTTGAGTTCCTCCAATAAAAGTGAATCAAAGGGAAATTAATCACCAACCAAATAGCTGAGGCAACCCTAACAAAAAATCAACCTCCCCCTCTTGCATTTCTAGATGAGTCTATTATAAACCTATCTCAAGTAGATTTCACTATCACATAACCATGTTTTTTGATGGTTTCAAATGCTAGTGTGGTGAGGGAGCTGATATTGACCTTGTCCCCCTTATTAGTGAACCACTTCATTTATCATTTAAACTCAACTTCAAATATACCATCAATGTGACTGAGTACAAAGCCCTAGTGATAGGTCTCCAAACTACCCTAGCCCTAGGAGTTAAAATAATCAATATCTTTGTGGACTCCCAACTTATGGTTAACCAAGTCAACAAAATTTACTAGTGTAAGAATGAAAATTTGAAGTTGTATATATAACTCATCACAAAACTCTTAGCCTCATTTGAAAACTACCATATCCAAACTACCCCTCAGTCTACTAACAAATTTGTTGATAGCATGGCTTCTCTTGATTTTTAGATCCCATTAACACCCTCAGCCTCCAAACTATCCATCATTATCCATAACCTCACCAACCTTCCTACACCAAATCAAACATTCTTACCATCTTTAGTGTGGAGGAAAATATACCTAACCTTTGGTACTACCAAACCTTTGATTATCTTCACCTTGGCATAGTTCCCCTTGACCTCTCTAAGAATGCTAGTTGAGCATTTGTTCAAATCACCTCTTGTTATACCATTATGGGATGAATCCTATAAAAATGAGGCTTAGATGGCCTCCAATTCCATTGCCTCTTTGGTTCAGAAGCCTCTCATGCCATCAAAGAGATACATGATGGTATATGTGGGGGTCACTTTAGTGGCCTCACTATGGCCAAGTGTATCCTTTGATTATCTATTACTAGCCTACCCTTAACTAAGATTGTTATGATTATGTGAAAAAGTGTGTCAAATGTCAACAACATGATAATTTACATCACACACCTAGCAATAGTCTTCATGTTTCTATATAATTTTTTCCCTCCTCATCATGGTGTGTAGACCTTATTGGTGAAATCAACCCCCACTCTTCACAATGACATCATTATATCATTACCGTAACTGAATATTTTACTAAATGGGTGGATATTATTCCCCTTGTCTTGAAAAAATATGAAAATATTATCGAATTCATCACCCATTATATCATCTACCATTTTGGTGTTCCTTACAAGATCATCACCAATAATGTCAAATCTTTAAATTTTTTTGTTAGGCCTTTATAACATATTTGGTATTAAACTTAGCTTTTCATCACCTTATTTCCCACAAGCAAATGGATAAGTTGAAGCCTTTAATAAAACCATTAACAACATTCTTACCAAAATGGTCAATGCCTCAAGTTAAGATTGACACTTTCACATCCCCTTTACCCTATGGGCATATCATACTAGCATCCAAACCCCCAGTGGTGATACACCTTTTTATCTCATCTTTAGATCTGAGGCTATCTTGCCTCTTGAAATCCAAATACCTTCTCTTCAAATATCTTTTCATGACCTTGTTTTAGAAGATGATTACCATCAAGAACATCTAGCCTAACTTGAGCTACTTGATGAATGCCATTTAGCTGATCTTTCCCATCTTCATGTCTATCAAGATAAAATTAAGAAAACCTATAAAAAACACCTCAAAGTCTAAGAATTAAAAATTGGAGATCTTGTCCTTAAGGAAAACCAACATGTCACTAATATGTAAAAAAGCAAAAGAAGAAAGTTTGCCTTCAATTGGCTTGGACCTTACATCATTACCCATAAGTATGGATTAGGAGCTTATCATTTATCCTCTCTCAGAGGTAAACTATAACCTAAGACTCTTAATGCTTCCCATCTATGTCCCTTTTATTATTATATAGGGGTCAAAATCATCATTTGTCTAACTTAAGCTCATCCCTTGTAACGACATTCATTTCCCTCTTTTATAGGGGAAACTAGCTAAAACTAAATCATTTGATTATCTGTCACAATTATATCCTAATATTGAACTATGGATATCATGGTTCTATCCATGGAATAATTCTCATAGTACTTCCCATCTCTTTTGAGATTGATTCCTATGGCCATTATCATCTATACCTCTCTTTCACCTATCGAACCCTCATGTCAGCTTAATTTTGCCTTCATAAAGGTAATCCATTGAGCATGTATGTGAAAATATATGTCAACAAAAATAAATCAAAGGCAAAAGGAGTATCAAAAGTCAAAAATAAATCATGGGTCACCCATAGAATTTGTAGACTGCTCCTTTGAAGGATAGCTATTAAAAATAATTTTAAATTACAAAAATGTAAGGTGTAATACTCCCTAGAAGGATAGCTATCAAAATAATTTGAAACAAAAAACTTAGACCATTATTTTTAAGGATTTATAAATAAAATATTTGTCAAATGCTAAGCAATTTATGGAAGCTTCCCATATCGATCAACTTCCCCAACCCTGCAACAAAAACAAGATAGCAAAAAAAGTCCCTTAAGAAAAGGCAAAAGAACCTTAAAATCTATAATCAGCTCTCATATAAAAAATAATCTTGGAAAAGATGTAATCATCTCTCTTTAGTATAATTATCACATCAATCAATCTACACTTTATATATAGACATAGACTTGTTTATGCTACCTCTTAAGATGCCTACATAGAAGACATACTATTTTTACTAAATGGTTATAATTTCACCCATTCTCCCTCCATGTATCATATGTATGGGACTATGATATTACTTGACATAATGTTATTAATATTCCTATTTATCAACCTAGGCATGTTAATTAAAAAAATTTGAAAGGCTTATTTTCATTAAGCCAATCCAATTTTAGGTTTCTTGTCAGTCTTTTCCAATGAAAAGGCATCATGTCCTTTTTTATTATCTTTTATTAGTCTATGTAAGCCCTAGAATGTGATAAAAAACATCATACCGAAATCATTAACATCATGAACTATGTCAATAAACAACATCATGTATCGATCAATGGGCTAAGTATAATGTAAACATATTATAGACAACCAAAAACATTCACCTATCTAACACATTGTGTAAGCCTCTAAACATGTTATTACACTATAAACAACATCAATGAGCAAACCATCATAACATATACCATTCACCATTAAATCCACATAAACACAAACATGATCCATAACACGTATCCATCCATAACATATCCTTACATTACCATGATTATAATTAAAACATCACAATTCAACTTTCTAAACATCACATGCCTAAACTATTGCATCAAATAACCATAACCATGAACATTCATGGCCATAGATCACAAACATGGACATCACATCGACTATAGACATCCATCATATATGAAACATCAAAAATCATACCATCATATACATAAAATCATCAAAAATAATAATCCATGTCATAATGTATCACCTCTCTCTCTCAAAATGTACATCTTGCATCATCAACACATAGATTAGAATAAAAAATTATATACATATCATATATCTATTAGGCCCCTAGATCACTCAGACCACCTACACCACTACCACTAACCCCATCTAAACCTATACCTATACTTGATAGTGGTACCCCTAGGACCCCTATCTACCTAACTATAGCAACCCACTGCCTTGGATTAGCTAGTGTAGCCCCACCACCCAAACTAGCTCTATACTCTAAAAATTGCATGGTATGGGGAAACTGATCAAGCACCATCACCTCATAATATATAAGATCCTATTTAGTCATTAGATAAACCATGCTCATGGAACTAAATCTGATGGCCCTCCTACTACTACACACCCTAACCTACCCATTTGCCTATATCCACCTTGATGTTGATTAGTTTTTACCACACTATTCACATGTTTTGTGATGAATTTACATGGGCCATTATAACTACATCGACTAACCTTACCATGTTCAATACTTTTGCACCACCTAGTATAACAACCAGATCATTTGTGTCTTTTTAAGAGTACTTCCTACCTTAGATACACATCATACATTGATCCATTTGGTGTTTTCTTGGGAGCACTTCCTACCTTGGATATCCAATGAAATACTCAAATCTTCCTTAGAGACTAATAGGTGTATCCAACTACCATGACTATAGTATTAATGTGATATATTGGTCACTCGTATTCCTCAAACCAACCTTATTTTCATCAACACTAGCAATTTTAGTCTTTTCATGATTTAAACTATCACACTTAGTTATTTTTATGTGCAAGTTATGTGTCTAACTCACCAGCTACCACCTTTCACTTTATCAAACCTTGACCTAATTTCATTTTTCCTCATCAGTTCCTAGTTTGAGGGGGAACATCTCCTCCCATTCTTAGGGAAACCTTAACCTTTACCTTACCTAACTTCCATTTTTGTTTTTTAGCTTGTTGATTCAAGCCACATAACAAAAAGGGGCAAATGTAGACACTATAAATCCAAACACATGTTTCTAAATGTCATAACCCCTTAGACTAATTTAGGGAACCCTTAAGACCATTTACCCTTGATTAAGCCCATTTTTGGTTAGTTTAACCTAACTATATTTAACCTATCCCTCTTTTACTCATTTTGGCCTTTTAGCCTTGACTGCTAATGGTCAGGCTAACTACCAATAGTTAGCCTCACCATCGACAGTCAGGTTCCACCAACTAGAACTTAATATACAATCACCATGCAAACTACTACCTTAGATTTTCTAAATAAAAGACATTTAAATCCTTTCATGAGGCATTGTATGGGTGAATTATATTTAGATCACTGAGTTACACTCCCACTTCAACATCTTGTTCTTGCTTATTAGAAGAGGGGAGCTTTAAGGGAAAATCCATCTATAATTATAATCAAAATCTCTAGTACCTAGAATCTCTTTTGCAGGTCAATTATCATCAGGAATTTTAGCAATCTAACAAGCCTAAATTTCCATCACCACTCTAAGAATTGTCACTCTATCATAGTTATGATCAGCTTCTACATTAAGAAATCCACCTCAACTATCCATCTAATCCACTTTTTTGATAAGACAATCATCTATTTTCCATATTTATTTATCATATTTTAATTTTAAAATTAGTAAAAACCTTACCCACCTCTTGGGATTTATACCTAGAATATTGGCCTTAATTCACCTATAGGCAACCATAGATGGTTAACCTAACTATCAATGGTTATCCCAACTACTGATGGTTACCCTTGACTACTAACAGTCATCTTAACCATCAACGGTTCACTATCATATAACAAACCAATAAGCTCCCTTTTACCACCTACACCCAATCATATCCTCTTTTCTGTGCTTCTACCTAACCACAAACTTTTTCCTAATTTTTTGAACCACACCTTAGCCTTTAACACTAACACTAATTAGCTTATCATTAATTTGATCATTTCTAGTACATCTCTTTATCAAGTAATTCTTGTTATCAATTTCATTACTTTTTGATTATTAATGCAAGTACTATTTTTTTCTATTTTATCAACTTAATTATTTGAAAATGGTGTATTAATATCCCCTAAGGAAGGTCATGCTTCTGGGATCTAGCTACAGCTAGGCAATCCACCTAGCTAATTATCTAACCAACAAATTTGATTTAGTGATTTATTATTTGTAAGTCTTCCTCCCAAGCCAAAGAGGATATCTTCATAATATTTTGACATAATGTGCACACTTTTATCAAGTATTTCTACCACAACCTATGTTTCTAGTTTTAATAACTTCTTCTAAATAATAGCAAAATTTGAGAGAAAAACATTCAATGGTTACTATTATGTATGTAGTCAATTTGGTCATAGAGAAAAAGAGTGTAAAAGACCCTCCAAGAATGAGTACTCATAGAACTATGGAAGGAGTCATAACTTATACAATTCAAATGGTATGTATAATGTGGTTTGATATAGTTGTCATAATGTAGGACACATTGAAATATTATGTCCTAATAGAGGTAGAAGGCCATCAAGTCAAAACAAGAGGTTTAAAGCCCCTAGAGTGCAAGAAAGAAGGAAAATGAATGTAGGGAAAAAATATATAGAAAATATGTGTCATGAAGTGTCTAAAAACTCTATTGGGATATTTTTTATGATATAACATACTTTAGATGTGAAATAAATTCAAGAATGTCTATTGTCATCTCACATTGATGATCAAATGGTTGATGAAGAGATCAAACCTATAGTGTTAATGGAGACTAAAAGGATATTGAAGGAAATTAAATCTTATGAAGACATTAGGCTTCATAAAGACACTATTTATTTTTCATAATCATGGTATATGTTTGGTTTAAGGGGTAAATATTTAGGTTTGTGACTAAATTTGATTCAGGTTTGTGACTAAATTTGATCTATGTTGAAGTGGTTTTATAGTCTGAGTTCATTTTGAAGGAGGTATACATGGAGTAAAGGGGAACATATTTACTTAATGTTTCATATTATATGTGTTGAAATATTGTTTCAAATAAGGTGTGATTCTAGATGAAAGTTATGGAATACCTTTGTCACTAATGTCAAAGGGGTATAAAGTCCAAGAAGGGAGATTGACTAGACTAGGGGAGATGAGAGTGACTAGTTTGAAGAATGTGTTACCATCAATGAAAAAGGGGGAGTTTGTTGAGGAGTGTTGTCATTGATGTCAAGGTTTATTTCATTTGATGTAATTTATTTTAAGGTACATCTAGTGAAGATGTTTGGTGAATAGTCTGTAAGGTATGAACTTATGTGTCTAATGTGATAAGGAAGCCATGTGTCATGAAAGAAATATAAGGAAACCTAATTGTATCTCTATTGAGATATAATTTTAAGGAAAACTAATAATTATTCTGAGGTTGATTTCAATATTCAAGTCAAGGTAAGCATGATTGAGTACTAGTCCTTGAGTACAAGGTGTCTTAATAAGCCTAATCATAATAAACATAGTCATATCATGAACATGTGATGATGAGCATAAATAGGTATGTACAGAGGTATGATATTGTCTAAGGAGAATGAAATTAATAATAATAAGGTTTATAATCATTAGGGAGTATTTCAAGGTTAGGTGTCAAGCTTCAAGTGCTTGAGAAGCTTAGTCATGACACTGGTCATTGCATAAAGAGACCTTGCGAGAAGGTGTGATCTTTATGGTCTAGTGAAATAGATGCATATAGGCATAAGAGGAAATATTAGGTTGTTTCATCATGAATTTTAGGCATTGGAGCACTTAGGAGAGTTTCAAGATAAGCTTACAGGGGTAAGACCTTAATTCTAAGTCTATAACTAGACTAGTGTTAGACCCTGCCTAACCTAATGAGGTGATATGAGGTGTTGTAAAGGCATATGAAGGATGAAAATCAATGTTTTATGATTTTATAAGTTTATTAATCATTTTATTGATGTGGAGAGTGCATATAAATAGGCTTGGAGGTTAGTTTCAAGGCCTAATGTGACTTATAGGTCAAATCCTAGAGAGCAAAGAGGGAGATCATGGCCTAATGGGGTATGCGGTTCTATTTCAAAGTCATGTATGGATAGGAAAATGTTTTTATATGTATTTAATGTTATTTAAAGTATTTTTATGAGGTTTTAGGTTAAAATTTAAATGTTAAGGCAAGAAAAAGTGTTTTGAGTTCTCTCGTGTGTAAAAAATGAAGGGTTCTCAACCCGAGAAGGACTTTAAAGTGTTCATTGGAATTTGTAACCTATGAATAAGAGCCTGATATATTAATTTTATATAGGTAAGGGTAATATATAAATTTTTCAAGCATTGGGTTTTTTAATTAAGGGCTAAGCTTTATGAATGATTGTTAAGACTAACAAATGGTTTTAACCCTCAAAGAACACTAATAGTGACCCAATATGAAATATATTGTTATAAAGTGGTTATAATGGATTTTAATGGATATTTAAGTGATTATATGTTATATTAAACTTTCATAGTCACCTCAAGGTGTGATTGGTTTGTCAGGTGAATGAGTGGAGCATATAAGAAAGGCCTTATTTCTTAGATATTTACTTTAGCAGTCAAAGTTGACCAAGTCAAATTTGGTAAATGGATGGAGAAAAAGTATTGAGGTAATTTTTTATGTACATAGTGGTTTATAAATTTTTTATATCCTTTAAGTGTGCTAAACTAGTCATACAAGTTGACTTATCACTAAAAGGCCTATTGGTGCAAATAGTGAGAAAACTAGGTAAAACTGAGAAGGTGATTAGGGATATAATATCATGGAGTAGGGATGGATTAAATTGAATGAATAAATATTTTAATACCTTTAATAAATTTTAATTTTAGATAAAATTTCTAGATATATTTGTATATAGCAAAAAATTTCTCTCATGTTGACTTGTCTAGCTCAGTGAGGTCTGTATACATAGAGGTCTAGATATTGGCCTATATATAATATTTACCACTATAACTTAGCGATTTTGTATTTTTATATGTTTTAAATATATATATATATATATATATATATATATATATATAATTATAATATTAATTAATTATTATTATTTTATTGTTTCTACATAGGTGTTGGAATTCAAACTCACCATGACTAGTTTTTGAGGAAGACTAGCAGTTTTGAGTCAATAAGGTACAATGATGAGTTTGAAGCCTTATATTATAAATTGAAGTGTATAATTAATTTGGTGATGTTTATTGGGAAATATATTACCTATAAATTATTTTTAAAATATTTTAATTTAGTTTAATATTTTTTAAAATTAAAGCCAAAATGGTTTGTTTGGCTGAGTAAGGTCTAAGAGAGAGAAGGTCAACAAATTGGTCTTCAAGACCAATAGTTACCATTAGAGATAATGATATTTTTGAGAATGTTGATATGAGTATGTTATAATATCATTTTAATCTATTGGAATACCTTTAATCTATTCCTTTAGGTGTCAAAATTTCATGTCTTCATGACTATGTTTTGAGGATAGTTGGCAGTTTTGAGTGGGCTACTTGCAGAGAAGGGTTTGAGAGTTTTTACCATAAATTATGAAGTAAAATAGATATGGTGATGACCATAAGATCATTTATGTTATTTATATATTATTTTTTTCCATTGTTTCTTTTAAAAGTTGTGTTTATTATTTAGTTTTTTGAGATAGACTTTCTAAGTATGCACATGCCTAATTGTGAATAGTGCTAATGGCATGCTTCAAGTGGTAGTTTAATATAAAAGGTGTAATAAATCCTAGATGAAATTTTAAGGGGTATATTTTAATGGATTTTTTTTTAAGGTGTTTAAATGTATCTCAAGGAAGGAAAAGTGTAACATGTCCTAAGTAGACATAATGGGATTATGTCTCCATGAGACCTAAAGATGAGATATGGCCTAGTTGAGGTAGATGAGACCTAAAGGGACTCAAATAAATTTTTATCCATGTATATTATATGTAATAATATCCATTTATTTCCTTATATAAGAGGTTAATTATGTTTTTCTGACTAAGAAGTATATGAACAAGAGACTTGTATAAATACTAAGTAATTTTAGGCCTATTTGTGTGTGTTGAGAGAAAGAGAACATGATAATATATTATAGAGTATAAAGAGGTATTTTAGACCATAAAAATAGTATATAGTATCTATTTTTAACATTTTATATAGGTTTTGTGTATGAGGATCAAGTTTAGATGATCTAATCAAGTCAAGAAGAGGGCTAGTTGAGCGAAGAAGGCTAGAGGACATTTTGAGAGGGATAAAAGTGTGTGAAGAGTTGAAGAAGGAAATAATAATTTGTTGAATGAGATTTTTTTTTTTATGAAGGTGATAAATGGTTTCAGGTGGATGAATAGTGTTGAGTCATCTATGGGGTTGGTTCCTCCTTGCAAGTGGGTGTTTGCTAAAGCCAAGATGAGTTGGTGCTTAGCTAGTTGGAGTTGGTGCTCCATATGAAGTTGGTGCTTCACTAAATTTAGTTTTTGTATTATAATACTATAGTAAATTTTAAGATACTAATGTTTTTTCATCCCATTGAGGGTTTCCCACATATAATTTATGTTATCTTGTGTTCTTATGTTTCATGCATATATGGATGATTACTTAGTCATTATTTGATCTGCATGTTTGAATGACTATTCATGATTGCTTATGTAAGAATTGAAAGATAGGATTTAAAGAATGATTCAATCCTCCTCTCAGTTATATTCTAAAAATATTGGGTCATTTATGATCTATGGTTATGTTTATTTACTTGCTTTATGTTTTTTTAGTAATAAGTGAGAGTTCCTTCATGGGAATTAGTTGGATCCCATAACCACCCCTAATATATTTATAAGATTTTACCACCTTTGTAAATAAAATTGATATAATACATTATTATATTTTTTGAAATCTTTATTATTTTAAAATGTAACTTTTCACATTTCCTATATATTGTCTGATCCCAACAATGGCATTAGATTTGGTTAAAAAGAATTTCCAGTGAAAGAATTGAAGAGTCACCTGAAAGTGAATGGTGTGGAATGAGAGGATGAAGATTTGAAGACATTATAAGGTATTAAATTACTTATACATTTTTATTATCCCTAGAAGTTTTTAATGAAATAAATAGTTTTTTAAACTTTTGTATGGCCTATCACTCAAATTCAGCCCACAAATTACATTAGGTATCCTACAACATTCCAAGAACAATCTAAATCTATTTTATATCCAATTATATCAATTTGTATGACCCAAATCATTATGTATGATGATGTGAAGAAATTGTATAACATTTGAGAGATATTGAATAATAATTGTATGGTCTGGCATGGCCTAAAATCTTGATGTAGTAGTTGTACAACTCATTGGGCATATTTTTTATATCAGAAATAATAATTCTAAATGTATATGATTTAAAATAAAATTTTGATCAAATTAAATGTAGTAATATAGTTTAATCCCTTTCAAAATCACTAATATTACAAACATATTTTGTGGTATATGATCCAAGAATGCATTAATGACCAATATTTAATCTGTAACATTACATTTGATGTTGGCAAGTCCAAAACCTCTCCAAATATACCTTATATGGTCTCCATCTCTTTCCTATAGCATTGTATCAAATTGGTATGGCATACTATGTTGTTTCATGGTGATTAAAGTTAAGATATGGTGTTTGGAATACTAGTAACTTTGAAAAATATAGGTTTTCATTTCATTTTTTATATTAATGGCTTAAGTGGGACCCACATGTAGGAAGGAACGTAATAATTTTTTTTATCAAGTTTAATTCACAAATGAATGAATATTTACTATGGAATTTTTTTTTGATACACAACAAATTAACACTTCAAATAGCATGTCTTCATAATTTTTTTTAACAAGGCTTGTAGTTGAGTTGGAAATGCTTGTTTTGTAAGTTACATGTTAAATAATGGTCAAGAGTTCATAACTTATAAAGCATTCCTTTTGGTCACATTTAATTTTATCACATTTTTCATTGTATTACAACAAAAAAATTGACTAATTGTTATTGTTGTAAAGGTGGTTATGTGACCAATCAATTTATAGTTTTTTGGATGTTTTTAACATAACAAAATAGTTTATTTTGAGTTTTGAAGTTTATCTATGTGTTTTTTTTGAAAAATATATTAAATGATGTATAAAGGTACATTTTTAGTGGAAACTGAGACCTTAAAAATATAAATTTTCATAATTTCACCTCATGATTGTGTTATCAATGACCATCTCATACTTTAAGAGTCTATAATCATCCTTATGACTGATAAAGTATAAGTGTCACACTCGAGGTTAGAGGATCCATTTGAGGTTGGATGATAATTTCATTTCTCTAGTTAGCTATTTACTCAAAATTTGGGTCATATGTTTGAATGGATTTTTTTTTAAAGCCTGGTAAACTTTTTAACGTGACCGGCGTCGCTGGCTAGACACGACTAATATCGGTACCATGGGGCTAGGGAGGAACTCGAACACTGGTGGGCAGAGCTGCAATGGAAGTACCCGTCCAACCGACTACACACCCCGGCCCATTTGAATGGAAATTTTGATAACAATATAATACTTATATTAATTTTAGTTTTATCTTTCTATCCTTGATATTCATGACACAGATCAAGCATGATTATTTGATTTTGCTTCTCTTATTACAAAACATCTCACCTCTCACCTAATAGGGGAAGAATATATAACATTGGTAGGTATTTGATTATTCACTAGTGAGAATATGAGCTAATGGGAGTTGATTGCATCAATAACATTGAGTAAAGGTCATAAAATTTTATTAGACATCAGGGAGATGTGCCATACATATTACATGTTGGTCACTTTGATAGGCTTCTGAGTGGAGCTTTATGTGGATATATTTAGTTATATGGGCCTTGATTATGGTCTACTATAGTATGGTATGATGATCATAGGGATGATCATTACTTGATCATGTTCATCAAAATTTTATGCCACAACTCATAGGGAAAGCTTGTATATAGAGCAACATCAATTTTTGTCAATACTAAAATATATAGTACACTAATTATAGTTATTTTAGAGTTTCTTTGATGAATTTAAACATGCCTTGATCATGCTCTACTAAAATATGATATAATGATCACAAAGGATGAGCAAGACTTGATCATGTTCATCATCTTTTTATGTCACAACTCATAGGGCAAGATTCTATATAGAACAACATAAATTTTAGTTAGTACCAGGATGTACAATATACCAGTTTTAATTACTTCAAAGTTTGTTTGATGACTTTAGAGTCTTACTCTAGTTATTTAATCTTTCACACCCCTTTGGATCAAGGGGGAGTTTTTTGGGTCATTTATGATCCATGGTTATGTTTATTTACTTGGTTTATGTTTTTTTAGTAATAAATGAGATTTGGTTCATGGGAACTAGTTGTATCCCATAACCACTCGTAAAAGCTATAAAATATTTTACCATTTTTGTAAATAAATTCAATATAATACATTATTATAATTTTTGAAAGCTTTATTATTTTACAATGTAATTTTTCACATTTTTTATGTATTGCCCAATCCCATCAAGACCTACAATGTACACTCTAAGACTAAGAACATTTAACATGGATGATGAAAATAATGAATTTGTTGAAAATCTACATGATGCATTTCATACTATAGGCCTAAAATAATACAATAAAATTTTTAATGCTACCTGACATATAATTACAACTTGTATGGTAAGTGATCAAATAGGAAAAAAAAATTGATTGCAAAAACTAGATGAACACTAGATATAAATATAAAAACATTAATGAAATAAATTGGAAGATGCTAAAGTCTTAATGATGCCAATACCACTGAGCTCTAAACATTATCTAGTAGACTTCCATAAAAGAAGAAGGCTATAGACAATGCTCTCAAAGAATTACTTGTAAATTTTTTGAAAGATAATAAAAGAGTTTCACACAATATAAGATATGTAGTGAAAATTAGAGTTGACTCTCATAATCATGAATTCCATTTGAAACATTTCTTGGATATGACCCAAAAACAATTGTAATCTATGTTTTTGAAAAAATATCTTTAAATTTATATTAATCAAAGATATTTTGAGATGTCCAAACCATTTTATCTAAAAATAAATCATGTACACACTAATTGTTTTAGGCAACATGTTGAATTTCCAATGCAATATGATATTTTTCACCATATCCATTGTACTTTACATATTGACAACATTTTATAGGAGTGTGGAATATAAGTTGTACCAAAACTAGCCAAGAAATTTATTCCAACCATTTTTTGTTAAAGATAGATGGATAGTTATTTTATAACAGAACATGTTTGGATGTAAATTGTAACATTTATGGTGGATTTCAAAAATTAAAAAATTATATAAATGATGAGATTACAAGTGAAATTGGATAGGAATTAGTTGTTTTGAGAAAATACAAATATGTGACTTATTAAGTAAAATATGGAAAATAATCTAAAAGGTGTGAGCTTGTCATAAAAATGATACTTGTTTCAAAATTTATGGTCAAATTCTGGGATAAAATTATTTGAGTAAAAAAGGCACACAAACAAGGTTAGATATTAAGATGAACATTTCCAGATAAGCAAGGACACATTCACACTTGGTTCTATTATTTTAGTTGTCAACTTTGCTGATAATTACACATTCAAACCACAAATAGAACTTCAGTTATAGTATTACAACTCAATACATACTTTCATATTTTTTCATATAATATTCATGCCTGCACATTATAATATAGAGAAACATAAAAAAATATTAATGGAGTACCATTTCTATGTCAATGATGACTGATCACATTGTAAAAAGTACATGCAAGATTATTTTGAGATGTTCTATAGATAGTTGACTAAGAGGAAGATTAATTTTAATCATCATTACATTTAATTAGATAATTTAGAATTATATTTAAATAATGAATATATGTTTTAATTGTTTATTAGGATGAATGTTACCACTGGTGTAAAACATATTTGAAGTTTTATTAAGTTTGTCTATGGAAAATGGGAACATGATGGTGTTGTAGCATGTGTAAAAAGAGTTTTTTTAAAGAGATGAGTTGAAATTTGAAGATGGTGCTATTTTTACTGATGTAAAATTTATTTTTGAATGGTGGAATGATAAATTTTTCCATGGCAATCAAGAAAATTCTACTATTGTATAATTTTTTGGTTGATGGAGGAAGAACATCTAGTAAAGTATGAGGATTGTATGACTATAATGGGATCAAGTGAACTGCACTCATTTTGTAGCTCAAATGTAGGTTCTTGGACTATTAATATGAGATAATTATCATGTTTTTTATTCATGCGTGGAATATATTTAGAATGAGTGTGAGTCACAAGATTAGGTGGATGACTAGAGCTATAGACTTCTAATTCCAGTCAATGCATATGAAGTTCCACCAACATTAAAACTTATAGATATGACATTGTCACATGAATTTAACCATGTATATTATTTAGTGCATCTATGTAGAAGATTGATCACTATCTACTATTTATTATTACTATCTATCTTGATAGTGCCATTCAAAATTGTTTTTTTGTGATGTAGGGCATGTTTATACAGTTATTATAGATGAGGACAACAAGAGGGAATATATTACTACTTATCTTGGTGTGTATAAGAAAATAAAAAATTGAATTCCCAAATCGTATATGGAGAAAAAATTAAATATCCCAATGGGTATATAACATTCACTAAAACTTGGCTTCATTGATATCCTATAAAAAATCTAAATGTATGGTTTTTTGAAGACTTTGAAATGCATACGAAGATACTGCACTATTAAAATTTAGTTTTTGCCAAAAATATTCAATTTATCAAATATCATGGAAGGACATTAAATAGTAATCTAGGGAAAGTTTTTGAGTCAAACCATGAAGCAATTCTTTCTACTATTAATATTAGAGTAGATCCTAGTGGTTCACTAGATTGAAATTTGAAGGTAAGTTGAATTATCATATGCAGAAGTAATCAATTTTATCAAATGTTTTTTATTTTATAGGAAGTAACTATAAATTTTATTATTAATTAATTACTAACATTTATTTAGGTTAGTGGTGCCAAATAATATTCCACCTTCATGCAGTTGGCACATTAGTAAATAATTTCATATTATTGAAGCTAAGAGAAGCTTAGTAAAATTACTTAGTTATTATAGATTTAGGACATTATTGAGGGAAGAATGGGAAGTGGGTATCTTTAGTGGGGTGTGATGTGAGACTAGTAACCTATACCTTAATGTTATCTCCCATTACAAATATGTCGGTAGCACCATCTTCCTTCCACGAAGCACCAGAGGTAGAGTTATACAATTGTCACTTCAACTTTGATAACATTTCTTATCAATGTTTACAAACTCCTTAATAGTTGTGAAAACATGTATCTAGAAGGATTTAGATGTTGTGTTCATTGTAACCCATGCAATTTTCCTATATAGACATGATCAAAGTGATATATTTACACTCTTAGGTTTGAAAGGCATAAAATCCAATTGGAGCTCAAGAACTTGTCTATTCACTACAAAAAAAATGTATTTTAGGACCCATTACTACAACTTATGCCACAAATTAGTCTTAAATGTTATATTAACATTTGGTGGGTCTCTTGACCAGGCATTATCAAAGGAAAATATATTGGTCTTGGATGTTATCTTTGAATATAGACATGTTAGAAGTGCCATTTTATAGCCATGAGGAATTGGAAGTGGAGTTATCTAATAGCCACTTCAACTTTGATAGGATTTGTTATCAATTTATACATTCCTAAATAGTAGTGAAAACACACTTCTAAGTGGATTTGGAAGTTGAGCCCAATGGGATAACCTATAATTTTCATATCTAAACATGATTAAAGTGATGGATTTTCACCTAGATATCCTCGAGGCATAAATGCCATTTAGAGCTTAATAATATGTCTCTTCACTGCAAAATGTTATATTTTAGGATATTTTACTATAACTTGTGCCACATATTATTATTTAAGTTTTCATAGATATGATTTAGATTGAAATTATAGGGATTTGAAATGCACATAAATGTTCTTATAGTTTATCCAAATGAATTATAATTTTAATTTTATTCACGTTTGAGGTTGTTATTTCTTGCACAACACACCCCATTTTTAGAATAAAAATGGAAAGCCTCTTTTTTATTTTAGAGTCTAATCTTGTACCTTTCAAGGGTTCATTATGGTTTTCTATAAAAAAAAACCTTCTTAGAAACACCTATTATGCTATATATGAAGTTTTAAACCTGGATGTACTTCATTACTTTAACTAAGTCTAAATAATCAAATTTTCATCATAAGTTCTTGAGTCTAATTCACATTTGGGACTCCTTTAATGTTAATGTCTGAATTTCCATAAGTCTACTAAGTCTTAGTCTATTAGTCTGCTTATGTTTTGAATACATTTGATAGCTTCCCATTAGACTATTTCACCTAAAGTTTATGCAAATCATCTACCCATTTAATATATTTCTACCTCTTTTCCTAAACAAATTTTATCTATTTATGTTTCATTTGGATTCAAAATGACTAAGAGTTTATATAGGTTCATTATTTTTCTTAATCACTTTTTTATAGGATGCACTAAGTGGGCTCATGATAGAGTAAATGACTAAGTTGTTTCACATTTTTTTAATTATGTACTTAATCATTTTTTGGCATTTATTCATAGTTGTTTTCTTTTGAACTTTCATAGCCATTTGTTTTCAAGTCATTTAGTTTTTTCTTTTTAAACTGGGTTACTAACTATTAGTTCATATGTTGTGCCCATAGTTCATCAAAAATAGTGTAGGTAACTTAGTTAAAAAATTTATTCTGAACATAAATTGTAATGAATCTCAATATTTCATGTCTTTTATATTTAGGAAAAATTTCATGAATTCCATCATAAGTTATGTGCGAGGGTGGATTTTACACAAGTTATGAACAAAAGTTCAAAAGACTTGGGTCTTTGGGATAAAGTTTCATGAACAGAGGTTCTAATGGTAAAACCTATGAAGGCTTGGATAATATAATGTACCTTAATAATTACTCAATATCATGTGTAATTAAATATATGGTCCTAAAAACTCCATCCCATCCAAATAAGACTTTTGACACTTAGCCAGTTTCATAAAAATTGCCCACAACCATGTCGCACCTTTTCCACTTCTTTAAAATAATTAGTCAATTTTATTCCAATTTACATAGTAGGGAAACAACATCAAAAAAACTCTAGGATAGTAGGTTAATGATATTATTATATGTGGCATCATCCCATTTCTTTTCTATTCTATAGATTTTTGTAAAAAGTGCAGAGCCTCCAAGCAAGCAAGTGAGTGAGATGACACCACATGGTAAAAGATCACTATATATTAGCGTAAGGCAATCTATGAAAGACTCACATTTTTTTAAATCCTTATAAAATGAGATTATGACACATGGAAAAATATCACCTCATAATGAAAATAATAGTCAACATGTGCATAAATCTCTAAGACAAGTAGGAAAAGTTCAAGAAGATTCCACATGGCCATAAAATGGCAAAAGCAAGCAATAAAGCTAAAGCCTGTAAGTACTAACAATTTTTTATGTGGATATATGCAACCCATAAAAGCAAAAACAATCATGTAGTGAAGGAAAATAAAGGATAAGTCATGTGGTAAGGACCTTGTCATAGCTAGGGACATGTTGGCTACACAATTAATAAAGCATGAGCCTAGATTGGATAATTCATCTAGACATAAAAAACATCAAGAGGCATGGATTTAAATATATAAAAAGGAGTAACTAGCTATCCCAATGAAATTTCAACTTAATTCCCCATTATCATTCATTCATGATTTGGTCCAACATGGTCCTCAATATTTTCATGATGAAATAGAGTGGAATTCACCCCAATAGACTGAAAGTGGGCATACCATGTTGATGATTTCTACAACTACCCCCATGAGTGGGTGAATTTGAATATGAAACTCATTTCAAACTGCTCAAGCCTACATTCCTATTTAAGATCATATTTTATGCCATAATAAGGGATGGCTCTTTATATATTATGAAAAGGATACATATAAAACTAGACATTTTATTACTTTCATAGAATAATATCTCCCCTTTTTTCATTTTAGCTTTTCGTTACATAGTTGTTTTCTTAGTCTTTGATGATTGTATGAGTTTAAAGATATTATTAATTAGATTTTTTTTTTTTTTATAACTAGAATATATTTAAGTCTATATGGTCATTTTCTATGTATTTTTATGGTAGATATGTGCTTCCTTCTTATAGTTGCTCTCCCTCCTAGACTCTTGTACCATATTTAGTTAGAGTTGTGCTAAGTATAGCTCAAGTAAAGATTGGTCTTATGAAATTTATTTATTTAGATAATTATGGGTTCAATTATGATTAAATCATATGCTTTATCTCTTTACCTTTAATCTTTTGCTTTTTCTTTATAATATTATAAGAACATAATAATTTGAATTGAACGGTTTATCTTATTTGCTTTATAATTATATCAAAAGTTTATCATTGTTATTACATTATTGAATTCTTGGACATAATAAAATAATGAAGGATTTCAACATGTGAAAGGAGATAAGCCTTGGAAACATGACCTCTATTGAATACCTTAGTTAGATTTAATTCTTCTATTTTAAATCATTAAAATAGTCCCCTAACATGGAATAGTTCACATTAACAAACTAAGTGAAGACCAACATACCCATTTAGATGAAAATAACCTATTCTTAGATGTGATACATCACCCACAGATGTTGAAAGCACTAATTTTTAGCCATGACGCATCAGAAGTACAGTTCTCGAACTGTAGCTTCAACTTTGATAACATTTGTTGTCAGTGTTTCCATGCTCTTTAATAGTAGTGAAAACATGATTCCAAGTGGATTTGGACATTTAGGTCATGAAAACACATGTAATTTTATTATCAATACATTATCAGAGTGATGTATTTTTACCTAGAGGTATAAATTTTATTTTGAGCTCAAGAACTTGTCTCTTAAATGTAAACAATTGCATTTTAGGACCCACTATTACAACTTTCCCTCATATTTGTCTTGAAGGTTATATTGACATGCTTTAGGTTGAAATTATATATATAGATAGATATAAAGTGAATATATGATGAGAAGAGAATAAATGTCCAAATTTAATGTAGTGGTCAGGGAGAGAACAAAGTTTATAAAGTAAAATAAAAGATGTATGACCACAAAAATATTCCCAAACATTAAGAGACATGAGAATTAAAATATTACACTAATTCAAAGAGTCAACTATGAGTCTCTAAAATAAGGATAAAATATCTATGGATAAGGAGATAACACAACATCACTTCAAGATTACATAAGTGAATGTAAGTTGACTCCAAGAAAAGGATAGCCTTTCAGTATAAGCATAAAAAAATTAAATCTTCTAGAAATATAAGAGAATGTTAGGTGTGTTGATGTGGGTTTTATGCATACCAGTCTCATAATGAAGTAGCCTTTAACATTTTAGGATATCAATGGAGGTGAAATTCACTCCAAGGCATGAGTTATAGATATACGGTCTTAACAACTAGGTGATGGAATAACTAGTAGGGAATCTAGGTTGTTAACAAGGATTATGAATGAAGTTGGTATCTAAATAGGAATTAAAATCTAGATGAGTTGGTGGCTGGATGGTTACTTAATCTAGAGTGGGCAGGTCTCAAAATAAACTCAAAAGGAGGGATGGGTAGAGTAAAAAAGAAAGATTTTATGGATTCAAGAATCACCTCTTAGGCTAGTTTCTAAGTGGATAAGTGATTTAAAAACCTATGTATGTTACTAGGATATTTTTCACACACACAATCAAACATGGTCAAGTAATCTAGGATAATTTAGATATAGGAAACTCACAGGCCCTAATCAATGATTGTTCTTTTTAGAGAAACTATTACACAATCTTAATTAGGAGATTATGGCTCAAAATTAGTGAGGTATTTGAGATAGCTATTACACATACATATAAAATAGATCAAATTAATATACCTATACACACTTAAGAATATGAATTAATCAACTTAATTATAAATAAACAATTTAATTGCTAATTATTCAATAGCCATTACACAACTAAGACTAAGATATAAATTATTTAAAGAAAGAATTTCATAGATTTTGCACACTAAGAATTATTGAATCATACAACCAAAAGAGATAACCCTCATTACACAAAGATTAGAAAGAAAATACACAAACACATAAGTTAAAAATCAAAATTACTTCTACTCCTATGTATTGAAATCTTATGACTCTATAAAATTATGGGTTACATGTGTTTAAATAGTCTTGGGAAATGGTTCACCTCATCCTCCAATTACATGTAGAATACATTACATGGCATAGTTAGAACTTCTAACTATGGTCTCAAAACCATATAAAGTTATATTACACTTATCAATAGTAAAATTTAGCCTTTAAAAAGTCATGTAATGTGTTCATGTTTACAAAATGAATAGGCAACCTTTTACAATATGTTCAAATCATAAGGAAACTAAAAATATAAAATAAACACCACTATTAGATTGTACATGCATAAAATTGGCCCTTAAGGTTGATTCGATGTCTGCATGGATGAATTGACTTTAGTGGGAGTTGTAACTATATCCATTGATGTATAAATATATATAGGCACTTTAGTTTTATTTTTATTTGACTCTATCTCAAGATAGAGCTTATGCACCACATCATGTTGTTGTCTAATTATATCCAAGTTTAAAAGTGAGGGTTTATGCACCCTACCAACCTTTCCCAACAATTTTCCATGTTCTTCCTTTGTCATCTAGAAGTTAATTTTGAAAATTTCAACTTTAGTCACCTTTTTCCTTGTAAATCTCAATTATACTTCAATGTTTTATAATGACAGTCCTTGTAAACTATGCTTGAAATTGTCTAAGGTTTCTTGAATAAGATGATCAAAGTTAATTCTACTTATTAGCTTTCCTATAGCATGCTTTGCCTTTGACAATTTTAGGTCATTCAAAATTTGCAAGATAAGTGCCTTGTGATCCTAGTATTTAGGGATCAATGCCCTAACTAATGTTACCCATTATTTAGCTTCCTCTATTCTAATGACTACCATATTAAGGGTATTAAATGCCTCTAATTGTGTCATGAGATATAAGTGGCCATACGACTTATTAATTGTATAAATAATTAATAATTTCAACTTATTCTCATTTACCTTTAAAGAATTAAACAATTTATGTGTTTGGGATATATAAGGGGCTAATTTAGATCTCATTACCTCCAATACCTCTAAAGAATTGTAACATTTATATGCAACCTCCTACACCTTAGTTTTAATGCCTGTTGGGATGTAAACTATATACTGTTGTTCTTTGATCACTTCTAAGTTTGCTTCTAGTTCTTGCCTTACCTATTTTATGCCCTCATGTAGTGCCATCATGGAATATTTATGTGCATTGAATAGAAGCCTAAAATATTCATTATAGGGGGATTGACCCACCTATCTATTCTATCTCTTGGATAAGGCATAAATTTCTTGCCTTTCCTCTAGAATCATTTGCCTACTAAATTCATCCTCCAACTTTCTCTTTCTTACACTTTGGATGCTCCCATATGGTTTGTCAAACAAAGTTGTTATAGATATATGATTTCAAAACTAGGAATTTGAGTAGTCTTGGCTCTTAGATCAATATCCCATGGAGGAATCACTAGTTGATTAGGGTCTATCTCTCATGCGCTTTCAACCACAACCTCCTCTTCAATATCTTTAACTAGTTGTTGCTTCTTTGCTGCCTTGAGGATTGTGTTAGGTAGGGAAGGCCAAATGATCTTAGACTAATGAAAACCTCCATATTGGGGGAGTGAATGGATCATGATGTTTTATTTTTCCTTCTTCCCTTTTACTAAAGATATAATAGTGGTTTTTTGGGATGGGCTGGTCGATGGCATAGGTAAAGTGATTTGTATGGATGAAACATGGAGTTGGGGGATGGCCATGGTTGTCTCAATTTTATTTCTTTCCCTTTTCCTCTTCAATGTTATGACTATGGTAGTACCAAAGGTAATATTAGTATTGGCCATGATGGAGTTGGATATCATGGTGGGGGAAGATGGATCAATGGTTGTGGCAGAATCCTTCTCTACCTTTGGAGTAAACAAAGGAATGTGCAAGAGAGAGAGGAGAAGGTCAATAAATCATCAAGGATAACTTCCACCCTAGGAGTATTCATAATAAAGGAAATTGAAATAAAACCAAATATAGGCACACATGAAGAAACTAAATAAGTGATATCTAAAGTTAGAGCCTTTTTACCTATTGTGTCTTCCATGGTTGGTGCCTTTCCTTTGTAAGCTGTAAGGCTCAATGCCTTGCCTCTTTCCAATTCTATTTCTTCATCAAGTTCTTGTTATTCTTCCTCCACTTATTGAGGTATTGAAGGCAAGCTCTATGATTGATCAATTATTGGACTACCTATGAGGGGAGTCCTTGGATTACTTTTATAACAAATAGTGGTCTTGGGATCTAAGGAGGAAACTTATTGAGTTAGGGTAACAACTTCCTTTATATATACCCCTGATGATGTAGACTCTTTCACTTGGGGGTAAATATAGGCATTTATAATGTAACTTTATTTGGGGGATCTATGACCTCTTCATCAGAGGACTCTATATTATTGGGATCAGGCTCGCTCATCCCTGGATCTTTCTTAATAACTCTCAACTTAAAGGGAAGTTCCTACATTGGCTCTCCTTCTATCTCCATTTGTTATGGGGACTGGCTATACCAAGAATCTGAGGTTTTCTATATTATATCAAGTGACAACCTATTATGCATTTATCTCACTATAATTAAAGGCTCTTGGTGGATTATCCTTAAATAATCCTCCTTATATCCAATAGTTTTTATCCTTTCTAGAACCTGGTCATCATCATTTTCATTCAAAAATAAGAAGTCATGGTCATAAGGGACCTGTTGCTATGGGATATTAAGACCCTAAATATGTCTTTGTATGAAACCATGGGGATCCCAATCCCTATGTGGCAAGGTAGGTAAGTGATATATATTTTTTATCTTATTCCCCACTTCTCCAAAGTGTTTTGTTTATGTGTAGCACATTCTTCCAATGATCACATGTGACCCATAATATGTGCTTTTCTTTTTTTGAGAAAATCTTCTTCAACACTCCACCATAGTTGAAAAGAAATTTATTGCTCTACCAATTTGTTATGTATATATTTTGGGAGGCATAAGGGATGAAACTTATGAACAATAATCATAATCACTATGTATCTAAGATATATACAGTAATCACCCCTTCCAACTAGTGTTTTGGCTATGATTTCTCAAATTTTGGGTAGTAGAGACCCATGCCTTACTTTCCATACTTGAGAATATACATCCTTAGTAATCTATACCATGTTATTTGTATATGCATAGATCTTTAGTAAGTATTAATAACTATAAATATGATTCTTCATAGTCTATGGTTGAGCTCAAAAACTCACCAAGGAACTTGTATACTATGACCATTACAACATCCAAAAGATAGGATATAATGTACAAGTAGTGAGGTGGAGTGGGCTGATTTATCTTGTATAAGATATACTCTCTCAAATTGTAGCTAATAATTTCATGAAAATAAAAATTTGCTTCACTAGTCATCATTAAATGTAGTAAATGCATGTAGTCTAAATTAAGAAAATGGATACTATGCATTCAATACATCTTGTTTAATAGTACCATCCCAATCTCACTCCCATTCTAAATTTTTTAGTATTAGTGGGATTATTTCCCTTATGTGTCATGGTTTCCCTAGGGAGAAGCTATGAGATGAGTACCTTAACCATTAAATTCTCCTAGTTCCATGAAACCCATATATGTTTATCAAAATACACATTTGGAACTAGTAGTGATAAATACCTTTAAAAGTCAACTCTGGAGATGCATGCCATGACTATTTGGTTATCCATGTGGTGTATAAATGCATCCTATGTAATTTGTTTGACAAAGAATAAATATCATTGGAGGTCAATGCATGGTATCAACTCAAGTTTGGTCATCATTTAATGCAATGATTATCTCCTGAGGGAGAGAAAGTCTGTAATGAATTATCATTTCATGTTAGATAGATTCCCATCTAGTGAAAATATGTCAATAGAGTCCATAATATCCCATAATTTAGAATAGTTTATATATATTATCAAAGATGGTAGCATTATAGACCATGTTCATGAACTATGTTGAATCCTTTATGGAGAATGGTGATGGTGAAAGTGCCCCTCTAAAAATCTTAGATGATGAGGCCATTGCAATTATGTGTAGTGATTACAATTTATTTACGTGTTCTATGAAAAATTATCTTCTTCACTTAGTTATTTGTTTGTTTTTAATAGATTCATAAGCAACCAAGTATTTCATACATAAGATAGTAGTAGAGTTCAAATTTATTTATGATCAATGAATACATCAATGGCTGCATATCATGTATATTGATTATCATTCAATTCTAGTTTTTGCGTTATAAATATCCAACATTCATATGTTTCATATTATCTACACAGTTCAAATCTCATTAGTTTAGTTGGATGGTATCCTTATCAAGTATCAGGAAAGATTTTTACTTTATTGGCTAAGTATAGAAGGATTTTGGCCATCAAAAATTAGGGGTCAAGTTTTGTGTTGGGAGAAAACCTAGGAAATATCCAAATAACTCTTCTAAACATAAAACCTAAACAAAAATACGAAAGACCAAATCTATCAAAATAAATATTCTAAATAAAATGTTTGATATAAAAAGTTTGAAGATCAAATATGTGAAAAGCTAATAATGACTGTTTTAGATAATTTATCTAATCAAAATCCTGAACATAATTTTTGATAAATAGGTTTGAACAAAAATCTTGATACAAAATGTTCGATAAAAGATAAGTCATTCAAAATAATTGTTAAGACAAAATGTCTGATATGGAAACTCCAAAAAAAAAATTGATATAAAAATCCCAAATAAGTCTTCCAAACACAAAGTCTAAATAAAAACCCTGATAAACAAATCCTAATGAATAAGAACCAAGCATAAGTTTTGAAGAACAAAATTTATGAAAAATAGGCTTGAAAAAATGTTTGAAGACAAAATCCCAAATAATTCCTCTGAATAAAACTAAGTCCTAGAAATCTTTCATAGCTCAAAAAATATCCTAAAAGGCATTAATAAGATTAGTCCATAAATGTATAATACCATGCTTTGTTATTCTAAGTGTAAAAACTAAGGAGCAATGCGATTAGAATTTTGCATGGATAAATAGAAGGCAGGCTCAACAAAAAAAGGCCAAAAACATAATAAAATGGGTCCTTATTTATTGATGAAAAAAGGGGGGATGTTGGGTACAACAAATGGTGATATATAGGGGGAATACTTCTGAGTATTCGAGAACCTATAACTCTGGTTAGTAATTTCAAATCAAACATGCATTGTGCCATAAAAAAATATTAAAGTCAGATATATGAAAGAGACTCTTAGGTATATTCACACAACATAATTTCCTCCTCATCCATGGACATATGTGTGCTAAAAGTGGATCTCATTGAACCCTTATTGTAATGATATTTTTGAAGGCTTGGATCAGCTATAGGTTTCATTCTAGTTTATTTTAAAGCTTATTAGATTGATGGAAGCTCAAACATTTATCTGTTGCTAGTTGTATGTCCATATCCCCAATAGAGATAATGTGGGTTTATTCTCCCCCCTTCCTTCATTTTATTAATCATTATGTGGTAAATTGACCTTATTTTATCATGTGAGCCTTTTAATTTTATTTAGATATTCATTTGGCTTTATAAATTGCTCTTTTGAACTCATTGGATCTTTTCCTTATTTTCTTTCTTTCTCTTTTTTTAATGAAAGGAGGAGAGGTGAAACCCCTATGAATTTTTATATTTATAAAACAAAAGATTTAATAGAACATCCCTACCAACTACATCTATACAAATAATTATCATTTGCAACAGGTATTAATATGATAAATGTGCTTGGTTTAATGGAATAATAAAACTTTCTAAATTCATATGAAGTACTTGAGAAAAAATTTCACATACCTCGTATAAATACTCAACTATGACACATCCTAGAATGATTTGTGATCACACACCTAAATACTGAAGACTCTAAACATAGAAGCATACCCAATTTGTGAATAAGCCCCAACTTGTGAATCTTTTTGAAATTTACCCTTTCTATTACAAGTCTATATAAGTATAAAATACGGCTCCTATAAGGTTGGATATTATCTTGGTGATGCCAAAAGAAAACAATTCATATTGTCACAAGAAACAATAGAATAAATACTCTATAATGATGGAAAACTAAACTAAGAAGACAATAAATTATACTAGGAAAGTAATAAATGTCTAAACTAAAAATCATGAAAACTAATCTAGAAATAGATAAATTAACCTATTCCTAAATTTACCCTTATTATTCATCAGTTAGGGGTGTCTTTAAATGGTATAATAATGAATTAATGCTTCAAAAACTATTCATTGACTAGATATGTGAGTTCATTGGCCTGTAGGTCACTTAGATGAAATGCATTATTTCCTAAGATCTTTGAAATCTGATATGATCCAATCCACAATAGGTAAAATTCATCATGTTATCCTTTATTTTCATGGGATTTATCCCAAATTACCAATAGATATGAGATCCTAAATGCTTTGACCTTTACTCTTTTGTCAAACCACCTATTGTCTATGTCTTGGTGTTTGTTGAAGGTCTATAGGGCCCCAGTCTTTGAATATTCCATTTATATTATGTCCAATAGTTTAGATTATGATCTATATTTGGTTCTATGTATTCATACATGAATTTATAAGTTCATAATTTCAACATGATTAGGAATATTGGCCTACATCCATACACCAATAGATAGGGTGAAATTTTAAATTCCTATTTATATCTTATTTGGTCTAGCCAAATGGCATGCTTCAATAGATTGTACCAGTCCCTAGGCTTATCCTTAGTTGATTTATTAATTTTATCTATCATGTTCTTATTTTTGGATGTAACCAATCCATTTCCTTGAGAGTAATGGTTAGAAGATGACTTGATAGTGATCTAATTATCATGAGCCAATTTGGTGAATTCAACTGATATGAATGTTGGAATATTATCATAAAATAGATAAATGGGTATTCTAAATTGAGTTGTGATGTGTTCCTAAAAGAATAAAATCATGTATTGTGCTCTATAATTATTTGTGGCTACTATCTTAGTCCATCTAGTATAATAGTGTGTGGTAGTGAGTACAAACTTATGGCCTACTGAGGAATTTGGGTTAATGACACCAATAAAATCTAAACCCCATTGGGTAAGTGAACTTACTTCAAAAATAGGTTGTAAGGACATTGTTTCATGTAATTCCCTCTTTGATAAAGCTTTGTATTCATTTCATGTACTTACATGAACATGAGCATCCTTGAAAACCATTGGCCAGTAGTAGCCCATTCTTGAGAGTTTATAGGTTGTGGTATTCCTAGATGGATGACCACTACCTATCTTTTGATGTAGGTTTTCTAGGATCTCTTTATCCTCTTATGTAGATACACATCTAAGATAGATTCCTTTATAGTTTTTACTATAGAGAACTCCTTTCTTGATCATGTAGTGAGCATCTTTGAGCCTCAAATATATCCTTTATTCTCTATTGAGTTTTAGTGAAAAAGTAATTATAAGTAGATATTATATTATGTCAATATAGCATTCCACTTTAGATTCCCAATATTCACATACCTCTTCAATAGTAATACATGGATTTGGTTCAGTCATGAATTGGATAATGCCTTACACTTGAACGATCTTAAAAGGCTTGATTTCTATGTCAAACTCTTGTATCTTTACCATATATTCACCTCTATGTTCTCCTAATTAATTTTGTGACAACATGAGCTTGAAAAAAGGATTAGGTATGATGGAAATAGTCTAATTCCTCAAGATGTAGTGTCAAAATTTCTTCACTACTTTGATAAGGGTGAAGATCTATTTATCAATCATGGAGTACTTGAGTTTTGCATCCTTCAAATTTAAGCTCATAAATGAAGTTGGATGATCAATCTCATACTTGTTATATGTTATTAAAATAGTAATTATATGCACCTAAGTGAATGATTACAAGTAAAAATACTTCATAAAATCTAGACTAATCAATACTAGGTCCTGAGATATTACATTTTTAATGTCTTGAAAAGACTTTTGAGCCTCAATTATCCATTATATTTTAGGAAATTATTTAAACATTAAATTCAAGGGTCTAACAATCTCCACAAATCTTGAGATAAATTTACTTAAAAAATTAATATTCTCAAAGAATGGCTTGAGCTCCTTTTTATTTGGTGGTGTCATCTTCAAAATTCCATGAATCTTATCTAGATCAATGATGATTCCTTATTTGGTAATGATGTGTCATAAGAGTTTGCCTTTAGTTACTATAAATATTCTCTTCTTTAGGTTCAATGAGATGAAAAAAATTCTCTATATCTTGAAGATTGACTGTAGATGGCCTACGTGTTTGTTCCTATTCTTGGAGAACATAATAAGATCATCCATATAAATGATTATGTAATTACCTATTGATCCTTTAAATACATGATCTATGGCTTAATGAAAGGTGGATCATACATTTATTAGGCCAAAATTCATCCTCTTATATGCATAAGTACCCCACTCTATAGTAAATGCAGTATTTATCCTATGTTCTGATTTTACCAACACCTAGTTATAGAATAAAAATCCATTCAAAAAGGACATCATTTTAGAGCCACTAATTATTTGTATCACCTCATCCAAGGAAGGTAAGGGATAGTTATCCTTTTTATAAGATTTTTTAAAATTTATAAATCAAAACATAACCTAATCTCTCCACTCTTATTTTTGATTGAGGACAAGTTAGCCACCCAGGTAGAATGTTTGATTGGTAAGACTATCCTTGCACTTAAAAAATTTTCTACTTCTCTTTGAATGAGAGGCTTCAGGATAGGGTTCACTAGTCTTTATCTTTGTATAAATTGCTTTTGGTTTATTTTCAGTTGAATTTTATGAGTGATGACCTTTGGTTCATAAACCTTCAAGTCTTTATATGTCTAATAAATCACATCTCTATATTGAGTGATTAAATCCTTCACCCATTATCTTTCTTCTAGGGTGAAACTAAGGCCAATGCTAACATAGCATCGGCTATGTTCATCACCTAAATTTTACCTTTTGAAGTCATACTCATTGACTTTAGGTCAAGTTATTTGTTGAACTTGAGGATCTATATCAAATAGTCTTTTTAAGGAGACTAAACCAGTTGGGAGATGATACTCTTTACGCTAAAGGATACCTTCCTTATCTGACTCCTCTCAATAGAGATGACTAACTTCCTCATCATTGATGATTTGGGACTCAAATTATGTTGAATTGGTTAGAAATTGAATGGTCTACTGATCATCATCAAATACTTGGAAATTTTCTACATTGTCAGGAATAGAAAGACAAAGTACTAGCTCAATAGAGAATCTCTTTATCTTAAATTATTGGAGAGGCTCCAAATTGGTAGCAATAATAACTAATGAATTATAGTTTGATTTTTATCTCTAAGAATCATTACTATGTTGAAAGACTCAAATCTCCTAATAAAATCATATGCTCTATGTTTATATATATTTTTAAATATGATAGCTTGTATTGGTATTTATTTCTAACTTGATTGACTACCAACTCTAAATACCCAAATACTAACAACTGATTTACATTGTTCTTGAGTGTAAATTTCAATACTAAAATTAAAACTTCATATACAACCATATTTTTAGTTCAAGGGAAATATAACCTATATGCTACCAAAAACTTCTTCCCCTATTGATCAATCAGTTCAATTACTATGCCTAATCCTTGTTTGGATCTAGCACCATCAAAGTGTAAAGTCCATAGCTGATTAGAGATTTTAGATTATATCTCTTATATTTGATTTTATATAGTAAAAGTATAAATACCAAGGCTAGGAAATTCATAGCTTACCTCTTCATTCTTCACATTATTCTCTGTGATAGGATACTTCATCCTTGGTTCCTTATCGATCTAGATTTGATTTATAGTGCCTCTCCATGGTAGTCAGATGTGAGATAAGTCTATCAAAATATATCCATTGAGAATTTTAGATTAGTCCCTATTCAATAACATTATATAACATTTAGGTATGTCTATTGTAAGGATGTTAATATCTATCTAGACTCATGGATCATATTTTACTTGAATACTTACAAAGTCAATTCTCTAACCATTGGTACCACCATTTTATCCAATTGTGAAAATATTATTTTTGAGGGCTTGGAGTTATACCCAAATTTTGACATATATAAGTAAGCATTACAGTTATTGAATCCCCAAAATCAATCAAATAAAAATGAATATTCATACCAAATCCCCAGATAGTTAGTAAAAAGGGTGGAACCTATAGCTTGCTATTATAGATGATATTGGTGTCAATAACCTTTGTTATATATATAGATGCTTTTATCCTTTCCATAGGAGCCTTCCCTATGATATATTTCCATAGTAGTTCCTTCTATTCAATGATTTTAGCTAATTCATGAATATTAATATTTACTTTGATTTTCTTCATGTCTTCAATGGTGTTGTATCCTCCTTTACTTTGTTCCTCTTTTGAGGTTGATCATTCCCTTTTAGGGGAGGTGTATTTTTTTCAAATTTTGGATTGGGTGGAATGGCTATGCTATTTTTAGGAATATAATTTGTGAATGGCTTCCTATTCCTCAAACTATAACCATCTTTCTAGAATTGTTGGAAAACATGAATCTCATTAGTGTTATCCTCTGGTACTTTATCATCTTCACTTGGAAAGGGTAACTTATGAGTCTCAAAGAACATAAAAGTGATTTAAGGGGTAGGATTTTGGTGGGATTTTGGTGGATTATGAATATGATCATACCTTGCTAATTTTATTTGAAAGATTTCAAAGTTGCACAAAATTCAACATAATCATGCTCACCATGCTGAGAAGTATTATGGATTCTACACCAATTAGGTAGAGCTATCTCTACCATGTTGATCTCTAAAAGCTTGCTATTCTAATCTATGTTATTTTTAGACCTATTTAATGGTCTATTATACCTATGTAACCCTAAATTGTGATTAGCATATGGGCCATTATCTTTGTCCATCTTTCTTTATATGTTAAGGAAGTCATTACTTAGCTTTTGAATGATTTTTTGAATAACATATAGCTCTACCTTTATAGAGTCATTTCCCTAGATTATAATAGTAGAATATGTATCCAAATATTGATTATACTAATAACCATTACCTTGTGCATGGTTATTTAATAAATTGTAATTTAACTCCATTATTTGTGTCAAAGGAGGTAGTGTGTATTACTAGTTATGATTGAACATAGGAACATTTTTCTTTACATGTGGGATTGGATTTAATGTTGGGAATCCATTGTTAACATTAGATGATAGGAACTTGGGGATTAAGCTACCTATAAATTTTTATGTCCTCTTTATATTCCAATGCCAAGGTGGTGGTAGTAACTTCCCTTCTCAAGAACATCATGGTAATTAGATCCAGAACATTTTTGTACATTTATAATTATAGTGCTTCTTTGGTTTTATACCTTAGGCTTAAGCATATGTAAATATTTTTAAATATTGCATTGAAATCATGGATATGATTTTTAATCTCCCTCTTCATGTTAGTGAAGTGTTGATATATCAAATTAGGACTGGTGACCTATCTAAATTGTGCAAGGAAAGATGTTTGGCATGCATTCCAAGAAGTGATGGAATTTTATGTTAAATTTAGATACCAATCATAATCAACATCCATTAGTGTAAAAGGTAAGATCCTACATGTAACATCCTCATTAATAACATTCATTAATTTTAAAGCATCTTTAAAAGATTTGATGTGTTCCTCTACTATTCTTTCTCCTAAGGGACAAAAGGATGGTACATACTTTTCATGATTTTTAGGTAGGTCATGCACATCCCCTATGATGACAATAGTAAATCTAAACAACCAAGGTAGTTGAGCCATGGGGTGATTAATAGAGGAAGTTCTCCTTGCTGGGGAAGGTGTCTTGGGCCTATTATGGATAAGGGTAGTTGGTAAAAATCTAGGTATCCTATGATTTAACAAGGGTGAGACTAGAAGACCATCCTAAAAACTAGATTTGGTCACTCTCCTATGTGACTCTAGTATAACTCTATGTTGAAACTAACCTCTTTTATCAAAGGTGATAAGGACCTCTTTCTAATAATAGAAAGAGAATGTTGATGTGGGTTGTATGCATACCAATATCATAATGAGGTAGCCTCTAACATTTTAGGATCTCAATGGAGGTGAACTCCACTCTAGAGCATGAGTTGCATGAATGTGGTCTTAACAACCAGGTGATGGAATAGTATGCAAGACATGCATTCACAAGGATTGTGAATAGAGGGGTGGTCTCTAAAAAGGAAATAAAATCTGGATGAGTTAGTGGATGGATGGTTACTTAATCTAAAATGGGAAGGTAACAAAATAAAATAAAAAGGAATGATGAGTAGAGAAAAAAAGAAAGATTTAGTGGCTTCGAGAATCACCTCTTAGGATAGTTTCTAAGTGGATTAGTGATGTAAAAACCTATGTCTATCGCTAGCATATTTTACACACAAATAATTAAACATGGTCAAACATTCTAGGATAATTTAGATATAGGAAACTCATAGGCCTCAATCAAAGGTTGATCCTTTTTGATCAGTTGTTGCACACTCTTAATCAAGAGATTATGGCTCAAGCTCAGTGAGGTACCTAAGACAACTATTGTACATACACAAAAACTATATAAAATTAAAATACCTCTACACACTTAAGAATATGAATCAATCAACTTAATTATTAATAACCAATTTAATTACTAATCATTCAATAGTTGTTGCACATTTAAGACTAGCATATCAATTATAAAAAGAAATAACTCCATAAATTTTACACACTAATAATTATTGAATCATACAACCAAAAGAGATAAGCCTAATTACACAAAAATTGTAAAGAAAATACACCAACACATAAGTTGAAAATCAAATTTGCTTCTACTCTTTTGTATTGAAATATTATGACCCTTTAAAATTATGGGTTACATGTGTTTAAATAAACTTGGGGAATGGCTTTCCTCATCCTGCAAGTACATGAAAATTTCATTACATGGCATCGTTAGAACTTCAATTCTAACTATGGTTTCAAAACCATACAAAGTTATCTTACACTTGTCAATAGTTAAAGTTAGCCTTTACAAAGTCATGCAACATGTGTGTGATTAAAAAATGAATAGGAAACCTCTTACACTATTTTAAAATCATAATAAAATTATAAATATAAAATAAATTATGATAATATATTATACATGCATAAATTGGCCCTTAAGGTTGAGTTGACATCTGCATGGATGTATTGATTTTAGTAAGAGTTATAACTATATCCATCAATGTAGAACTAGATGTAGGTAATTCATTTTTCTTTTTCTTTGCCTCTATCTTGAGATAGAACTTGTGTACCACATCATGCTATTGTTTAATTATATCTTAGTTTAAAAGTGAGGGTTTATGCACCCTGTCAACCTATCTTAACATCTTTGCATGTTTTAAATTTGTCATCTAGAAGTTGATTTTGAAAATTTCAACTTCAATCACCTTTTTCTTGGCAAAGCTTGATTTTGCTTCAATGTCTTATAATGGAATCCCTTCTAAAATTTTGTATCATCAATTTTCACCCTTGGAGAGGGTGCTTTAGACTCTCTCCAATTGAGCTACTCAATGATAACAACCTTAGGTTGGGGTATCCTATGGTGAGGTTAAACCTCTAGAAAAGGCTGTCTTCTTTTTGATGGATCACCTAAACTAATGTTTCTACTTGGATAAGGGTTAGAAAGGGGGAAATAAGGCTCCTAAGAAATATAACAAGGTGATACACCAATTTTAAATGAGACACTCATAAGCTTGAACCCACACTAAATCAACATAAGACAATATTGGCTCACACAATCTCACAAACTAGCTAATTGCATAAGTATTTTGTGAACTAAGCTCACCTTGAAATCAAAGAAGCAAAGATAAATTATAAGACTCACACTATGAACTCATCAATGTTAAAATATCACAAATCTAGTCCTGTAAACAACTTGAAAACACCTTAGAAGAGGTAAGAAAGGACAATGGTCTAGGAATAATCTCCTTCACAAGGTCATCATGCACAAACTTATTACAACACTAGTCAAAGGTAAGAGATAGGTAAAAATTATCTTATTACATCAAGAGGTGGCTTTTACAAATTTTAATATGGTTTAGCCTTATCAAATGAGATTCTTTTGATCTTCAAAATCATAGTCCTTGAGAGATTCAAAAAATATGAGAGTGTTATAATGTGGAATAAAATAAGATATATATGAGAAATGGGAAGAGAGAGAGCATGCCATCAAAGAGAAATTAATGAGCTACCACTAGTATTCAATGAAGGTTCAACTACATTTTATCCAATCAAGACTAATACATATATAAAAATTGACCTTTGTTTGTCCTAATAGCTTTCAAACTCTTTTATCAGTTGAGAAACATAATATAAGATAAGACCTTCTTGATGATGATGAGTCATGATCTTACTATGAAGGAAAAAAAACTTAGACCTTGAAAATCTATTAAATGCTCCAAATTCCTTCTCCAACTACTAGATCTCCATCTTGGGATTCTAAACCATATTCCACTTGACTTGCTTATGAGGATAAAGTCTTTGTATCTTTAGACTTGATAGAGTCATGACCATGTTTGCTTTGAGTGGCTATATGTACCTATTTGTTGAAGATAAGACTATGTTGAAGGATAAAACCCTTCTCCATAACCACACATATGCCCCCTACTTAAATATTTGAGTATACGTCTTAATATAGATAAAAACCAATCCATTTATTGGTTTTACTATAGTCATCATGTTAATGGAAAAGCCTATAGGCTGCATAGCCTCATTCTTGAAATATATTGGTTTTAAATAAAACTATTCTACCTTTGAACCCTATGGAAGCTAAGAACTCATTATATGCACAAATATTCTTTCAATAAAAATGCCACAATCATAGAACAACATTATAACTCCATAAAATAGAACTTTTATGTTCTAAATATTTAACTATAGGTCCTAACTAAGCTTTAATGGTGATGAAACTTAATCATTAACCATACTAATTGTATAACTATGTCTTGTGCTTAATGGTTCTTGATTAAACTCTAATGGTGGCATATGCCCTTTGAAATATTTTCCCTAGTTCAAATTGGGTTGTATTTATTTTTAATTTGAAGTCTCTTGGATTTTCATTTTACATTTAGCCACTAGTATTGACTTGGGATTCCAAAATTATGCCACTTGTCAGCTTTAGATTCATTCTTTGGGCCCCATTATCAATCTTTGTTCAATTAACATGCTTATGCCACATGATAGCCTCATGTGCATCCTAAGGTCATTGACTTTGATCCACACCATTGATATAATTTTGCATGGTTTGAATATACACCATTGTTTTACTTAGGAATTCACCATAATTGATATGCTTGACATCTATGCATTTGTCCTCAAGATTCACTGACTTGTTGACCTCTCACTCACTGTTGATCTTCATTTGTATGATTGAAGGTCCTCCATTGATCTATCTAAAACCACTGACTTCATTATTTCCTAGATGCCATCGATCTTCATTCAGGCACCCATGATCTTACCAATTGGTATTCCTATGTTTAATTCGAATATCCTTTGAATATTTTTAAATTCAAATGACTACTTCTCATGGCTTTAACTTGACATCCCTGCACATGTCTCATTTTGCTAGTGTGACTTTGGGGGCTTATATATTGAGATAGAAAAATCATCAAGACTGTAAATTTATAAAGGATGATCTTGACATGAAAAACATCATATTATTTGATTATTTAGCCTTGAGAGGCTTCCTAATCATACTTATAAAATGCATAAGTGAACTAGCCTATTGACCTTTTACATTATGTGATGAAATGGTCTAGCTCTTTTAGGCTTGTGCTATAAACTATTTTTCATAATTTCAAGGTTCAAATGAAACTCTAAGACCTTGTGAAGCTTTTTTCATGTCCATGAAGGCCATGAACACCATGAGAACTTACTAAAATCCTCTATTTTTATATTATAGACTTGTTTCAAGGCCTACTCCTCAAATATCAACAAATTACAATTTAATATTTCTTAAAGTGTTTTAAAATATTTTCAAGTAATATGTGATCTTCTCTTTCTACTTTTGGACCACTCATTCCATCCAAAACTCTATTCAGATCCCTACTCCACACCAAGACCTTTATAAAGTACACTACATTCAAACAAAGTTTTGTATGTAGGCTAAATTTGGCCAACATTTTTTTTGTTTTTGATGACATCATAGGGTTGCATGCTTGCTATGCAAAATAATAGTAGCCTTATCTAATCCATTGGGCATACATAGTCAAGTCTCTCTTTCTATCTAATATGAAGATGATACAAGGCTGCTCCTTTCTAAAAAATTCCTCTTTAATTAATAAGAAAAATAGAAAAAAAAACACTTGTGCCCTAGGAACTTATTGAAAGGGAAACACATAACTAAAATAAATGTGCTCAAAGCACTTAGAGGAAATCATATAAAACTACTATACTATGTACAATATTATACAATGGCTACAAACTCTTCTAATAGTAAATATTTAAATGAATTCCATTAACTGGGATGGGTAATACCTCTCTATCTAGATGGGAAAGCTAAAAAACATTATGTTATTTTCATCCATAGATCAAATAAGGACCATTCCATAAGCTATCAAACTTGGTAGGGTTACCTAGCTTAGCCTTATTTTAATCCCACCTAAGGACTAAGTCCCCTTCTTTTAAGTCCCTTTTTGTAGCTTTCTTTTTAATGGATTTCTTGACTTGATCTTGATGTGACTCTTATGTCTTCATTCCAAGGTCCCTAGTTTCTTAGAGCTCTATGATCTCTACCATCCTCATTCTCATAGGTTCACTTTCCATCGAATCAAGCTAATGGGATAACTCCAAGGTAGGTAATTCAAGAGAGATGGCTAATTTGGCTTTGCTTCCATATATTGGGACATATGGATAATTTACAATGGAAACTTTGGGAGTCACTTTATCAGCTTATAAGGCCATCCTTAGCTTTATGTTCCACACTCTTTGGTTCTCTTCCATTATCCTCTTGATAATCCCTATCAAGTTCTTATTTATAGACTTTGCAAGTCCATTGCCTTGGGGGTAGTAATTGGAGGATGTGATAAGGTAGATACCCAACTAAAATTCCCATTCAATTTTTCTCATACCAATAAATTCTAAGGCATTATCTAAAATTATTGTGTATGGTACACCAAACCTGTTTACTATGTTATCATATAAGTCTGATATTATTATTTCATTAGATTTTTTAGGTCAATTCCTTCCACCCACCTAGTGAAGTAGTCAGTAGTAGTGAGCACCCATTTGTGTCTCACACTAAAAGGTAGATTGATCAGTCATATGAAGTCCAAACCCCACTACATAAAGGGCTATTACACCTAGATTTGGTTGAGGGGGATGGCTACCAATATTTGTTTTCTTGAAAATAGAGCACATTTTTGACACTTCATTACCCATGCATAGGCATATTTTAAGATATAGGGATAGCAATAACCATATCTCATCACTTTTACTACTATGGTATTTGGGGTAAAATGATCTCCTGAAGGCCTATCATGAAATTTATCCAAGAGCCTTGTCACTTGATCATCGTATATGCATCTAAGAAGTACTCCATTAAGATCCTTTGTAAATAGAAAATAATTAAATAATGCATAAGGTCTATGATAAAGTCTAAAATACCTTCTCTTTTCTCTATCCATACCTTGGGGGAACTCACCTATCATCAAGAAAAGTGCCATATCCTAAAGCCAGCTAGTGTGAGGTGGAGATACATCTACTTGTGAGTTATCTTATGTCACCAAGATGATTTATTTATATTCCTAAAGGTCATCAACAAGATAATCACATAAGCCTTTTCCTCTTACCAACTTAGTGACCTTGATCTCCATGTCATACTCCATGACCTTGGTAATCCAACCAACCCTCTTCTCATTCAAGTCTTTGTTGATAAGGAAGTCCCTAACTCCAAGATGAGAAATCATAAGATGCATTATTATATTTAAGAGCATTACTCTAAACTTTTAAAGGTTTATTATATATATAAGGACTAGATTTTATACAAAAGTATATCTTACCTCATATCCTTTAAACTGTTGCCTAAAAAAATCAATGGGTTGCTCAAGTCCTTCACTATTATTATGTATCAACATGGCTGACATATTGTCAACATTTGTAAAAGCATATAGTATGATGTCCTTAGAGAAATTAGGATTCATGAGAATGGGTGATTTTAAAATGGCTTTCTTGATAGCCTCAAATTCTACTTTACTTTCATTAGACCAAATGAACACTTGGCTCTTCTTTAGCATGATAGTGATAGGTTTGACCAATTTTTCAAAACTAGGTATAAACCTCCTCATGAAGTTTATTTTCCCAAGGAAGCTTTGGATTCCTTTCTTATGCTTTGGTAAAGATAATGCCAAGATGACACTTATTCTATTAGGATCAATGGCTAATCCTTTCTTTAAGATAATGTGTCCCAATAGTTTGCTTTCATGGACAATAAACACACATTTCTTGGGATTCAATGAGATCCCATATTCTTTATATCTTTCAAAGATCAATCTTAGGTGACCTATGTGCTCACTATCATTCTTGGAGAAAAATATGATGCCATCCAAGTAGACTAACACCATTCAATTTATCAATCCTTGGAAAGCCATGTCTATTGTTCTTTGAAAGGTAGCTCCAATATTTGACAAGCCAAAGGGAATATTTTGATAAACATATGTGTTCCACTTTGTGGTGAAGGAAGTCTTATATTGGTCTTCTTATCTTACTATAACTTGTTTATATCTTGAATACTCATCCAAAATGGAGAATCATTCTAAACTAGAAACTACTTGAAGGAGTTGCTCCATGAATGGTAATGGGTAGTGCTATTTCAAATAGACCCTATTTAGATCTTTAAATTCAACACATAACCTAATATCCCCATTATTATTATTTACATATACCAAGTTAGATAACCATGAAGAGTTATTAATGGGGAAGATGATGTTAGATTCAATTAATTTGGTCAATTCTTTCCTCATAAGCTCTTCAATTTTGGGGTTGATGGTCTTTTACTTTGACCTAATAGGCTTAGCATCAACCTCTAATTCTATAGTATATTGGGATAACTTGGGATCAAAGCCTCTTATATCACTATATTCCCAAGAAAAAATGTCTAAATATTCTTTACAAAGTTCAATGAAAGCATGCTTTTCAACCTCAGTACTTACCTTTCCAAGCTTAAGAAGATGGTCTTTAAGGATATTAACTCTTTCATAGTTCTCTTCATTTGTTGACATCACTGCCTTATCTTTCATCATATGGTCTCATTCATGGAAAAGACCTTCAATGGTGACTATCCATTTATAAATATTATTAGACCTCAAATAAACAATATAATCATTATACTAATGTTTGAATCTATCTTGGTTCATTGAGGAAAACTCTACTTCCTATTGTAATAAATAAGCAATTTATTGTCACTATCAAAGAATTAATAATGGTTCTTATTTTTTGACACTGATGGTCTTACTACCAGTTTAACATGTGTCTATAATTTGGACCTTTTTAATTAATTTGGGAGGTGAAACTAAGCTCCCATAGCTTGCAACCTATCAACATGTTGATTTTGGTTCCTTGGCACTACTTGAATGTTAAAGGCTTAAAAATCGTCAAGAATGTCCCACACTTATGATTTGAGGATCTCATCAAGGGATTCTTCATGATGTTTTAGCCTATGACATGATTCACTATCATCTCACTATATATATACACTTATAACTACTTGATTCCTCTCTTACTATCCCACTGAAGGCCATAAATAAGACCCTTACAATCAACTGCATTATAATAATAACTAAATTGGAACCTATAAGAGGAGAAATAATTATCATTTGAGGGAGATACTAGTATCACACATGGATCTACCCCATGTTTTCTCCTTAAGCCATCAAATAATAATAATCCCCATATGCCATCAGTATCTTCTTTAGGCCCAGTGAGGGATGGCATAGACTCAATCTCTTTGTGCAAGAAATAAACACCCATGTCTCTTTCTTCAACACCTTAAAAATGATAAATCAATTGATTATCACTCCATAACTCATCCAAAAACATGTTAGGTATCTCTTTAGGATGAGTGTTTAGTTCTTGACCAATCAAGTAGTCATCTTCATCAAGGATGGTATAATTTATATTTGAGTTATCAAACCCACAAGTTTTTATGTGGAATCATGAAATAGGCTCAGATTTGATGGATACCTTAGTCCCATACCTTATTCTTAAATCCATGTATGACCAATATATTAGTAAATAACCTCCAATTTTGGCTATGAAATCTCTAGGTAAGGATAGATCAAAATGAAGAGGCACATCTAGAATCAACACATCTTGAGCCATATAAACACTAGGACAAGTATACAGGGTCATGTTGAGTCCTTTGATGATTCTATCTAGTTTGGTGGAAGATCCATCAAGTTGTAGAAATCCCTTAGATTGGGGTTCATACATTAAACCAAGATGATCTACTATTGACTTAAACATGACTGAGGTGTTTGATCCACTATCTACCATACAAATTATATACTAGGGAATCACCAATGATTATAAAAATATAGAAGGGAGGAGGCTTGACCAACTTACTTGATTTCCCTTCACTAGGTCCTTTAGTTGCATTGGTGAGGACTACATTCTCCTAGATTGGTGGCTTGCCTAAAACATTGATCCTTGACAAACCCTCTTGAATAATATCCACTTGACCAGGTATAAATAACACATCTCACAGTGGCACACTCACATTTGATCTTTTAATTTGTTCAAAAATATTTATGGGTGAGCCACCAACTTTTATTTTTGCTTTAGGAGCCATAACTATACTTTAAACCTATGAGTTCTTAGGTAGAAAGGCATTCCCTTGATTCTAATTCTTTGGGGGAAATTAGAACCTTTAGAGCAGTAATATGTTCATTTGGCTTTGATAGAAATGGAGTAATAGTAGGAGGCTCTTTGATTACTTCTTGGTATTTTACTATTTTTAAGAAACTAAGTGTTTAATTTCTTAATTAGTAAAGGGTTTGGATTAATCTAGAACACATGCAATATAGTATACCTAAATTAACCTATTGATTTGCTAAATATAGATTTGATCAATTAATTACTAAAATTAGCAAGCAAGGAGATATAAATTAAACTTAGCTAATTTTTGGATTGAGATGGAGGAATCTAGAACTGTAAATTGATGAGCTGACTAAGAAAACTATTGGAAATAGGACCTAGAAATCTATTTTTTGCCTAGACAGTAGCGATAGAAACTAGACAGTTTGAGGTCCATCATTATATTCCTATTTTTGGTGCTATGGTATTTTTTATTTGCTTCTTCTAACCTTTTTGGGTTCTATTCTGATACTTTTAGAGGCTCTGTGTCTAAATTTTCAAGTCTCGATCATCTATAGAGCTCTATGTGTAACTAATTTTTTTTCCTAGGGTCCTAATTCCTCCTTAAGCTTGATAAGTGGTCTTGAATCAATTGAAAAATGGTATAGTGTATATTATACATTGAATGTGTGATCACACCCCATGTGTGGGCACACTACCTACATACCAATACTCCAAAGAGGGATCAAGGCCAATGTAGTTCTCCCAAATTGAATGTGTATTGTGTAATATTGTGTATGTAATACAAGTATTATGAGAATATATGCAAGCTTGAGATGACTCATGACTTGTGTGAGAGCTTGAGTAGGCTTGAAATAGTGATGGTTGGTTTTATGCAGAGAATAGAGGATTTTCTTGAAGGTGCTTAGTGTATTTATATCTTGTGCCTTTTAAATGATTTCCAACCCTTCTAAATGAACCTTGAATAGGATTTTATAGGGAAAATAATGATATTGAGTTATATGCTTCACATTAGGATAATAGGGAAAAAGATAAGGAATTGGGGAAATCTAACCATTTGAGGCTAAGAGTGACTTGGACAATAACACTAGAAAGTGGACTCCTTAGGGTCCAACACTATAGTCCAACTTATAGCACTAGTGTCCAAGGGGAAAGGGACCTTGGGGGATAGGTCTATGCTTAAGAGAGGAGTCCAAGATAGCTAGGGATAAATCTGGAAGGCTTCAAATGATTATAAAATAGTAAAAAACATGCCTAGTGGGTTGTGAAAGGAAGCAAGAGAGACCTATGGTTTAGGTGTCACAAGTCATGCTCAAATTATAAGAATTTCATTTTTATGTGATTACCTTTTACCCCCTTTATTCTAAGTATGCAACAAAGTGAAATAATAGGATAAAGGAGAAAAATAGAAGTGTACCTAAACTTACCTATGATTCTAAGCCCAAGAAGCTATGTGATGTTGAATTATGCATAGTGAGAGCATGTTGTACTATGTAAATCTATAAGTAAGTAAAGTGAAAGTAGATCAATTCTTACTAGATACATTATATCTAAAATAAGTATGTATAAAGCTAGGTAAAGAGAGAGAAAAGAAGAGAAAGAAATGAATGAATAAACTTCACCAAGTACGTGAACCAATATAAAACTTGTTGTGCTATTAGATTGTACTAAGTGATGTTGGATGTATGTTTTAACCAAGAGTTATATCAATGGATGAGTTGAGTGTTCAATCCCCTAAAAAGTGGCTCAAGAATGTAAAGGTAGTCCCTTTGGTTCCATCATCACCAACTATGCAAAGTTAATAAATCATGCATGTGCTAATAAATGTTTGGACCATGTTTCCAATCCCTCTAAATAGGTGGCTCAAGAATACAAAGGCTAGTCCTTTGGCTCCATCATTGCCCCATGATGTGATGCTGAATAGAAAGATACTTGTATAAGTTGAATGTCATATGAGATGGCTCATGAATCCAATTAATGTAATGTAATCTAACAATGTTGGTGTGGATATCTAAATATAACTAGAAATTGGGCCAATATTGGCCACTTTGAAAGATGGAGATTGGACTCGTATAGAACCCCCTCCAAAACTAGAATCAAGGCTTAGGAAACCACTCAAGAACTTAGGTATGTTGGAAGTAAACTTTTATGAAATTTTACTTGAAAGTGATGTCAACCAATTGTAGATGGATTAAGGCATGCAACTATTGGGAATATGCAATAAAAATTTACTAAACTTAGAAAATAGAAGGCCCATGTGCTACACACATTACCCCCAATAATTGGTGTCTAGAACATAGATCCTAAATTGAAAGTTGTATCAACTACCACATATGAATTGTAAGTGGAAATCCTCATGCCATGCATGATGCCCCTATATTTGGATTTTTTAAGAAAATAAGTGCTAAAAACTACTATATTTTGGATTATACTTCTATGGCAAAACCATGACTAAACTCACTGCTCTACCTGATTCTAGAAAAACTAAAAATTATGTTGTTTGGAGACTAGCAGTAGCGACTAGAAACTTTGGGTTATAGCGCTATAGTCCCATGTTTGGTGCTATTGTCCAGAGTCAAAATGAATAACTGGATTGTGTTCTCTATTGTCTACCTAGTCTAGCCTACCTATACTGAATTCTAGAATCTAGACTATGTATTCTAAAACTAATTTTTTGACTTAGGAGCTTTGATCATTGTGACAAAACCCTTGTTTATTTATACCTCTTCTAAGGGTAGGAATGAAGACCCTACAATGATTTCCCTCAGAATAAGAATATCTATAATTGTGTTAAACTACGAAAACATTTGATATACCATTAATATTCATGATCTCAAGATATAACAAGAGTTGTACAGAGAGATTACTAGATCCATAGGGGTATGCCTAAATTGATATAACAATGTAATAACATGTATATAAAAATAAATCTAGAATGTGCAATGTTAGTTGTTAGTTTATTATTAGAATGCAGGGATGGAGCATGATGTCCATCATGGCATCCAAGAAATAAGGTAAATGCATGATTGTAATCATGGCATTATACATACAAAGAGAAATAATCAAATAAAAAGCATACAAAGAAAGAATAAATAAAAAACCAAGGGTGGACAAGGGGAAAAATAGGCATGCAAGGAATATAAGGCATGTTCAAATGTCATATACACACACAATGGGAACAAACAAAGATTGTCATAACGGCCACAAGGACATAAAAGGCACACACAAAGGACATTGGCAAATGTCTAAAGGCACACATAATATAGATAGAAGCAAATGACATTGGAAAATGTCCTAAAATGCAAGAAGGAAACAAGTAGGAACTGGAAAATTCAAACACATCTAACTAATCAACGTGTAAATGGAATCATGAAAAATAATGGAAATATAGACAAGCATCTAACTATGGAAAGCAAGAAGCAAGAGTATAGAAGATATGTGGTACAAAACTAATGTATATGCTATGAAATACAAAAGTGTGATAAATGCTAATAGATGTTGATGTAATACCTATATAAGAAAGTAAGGACATACTAAAATAAGATGTCTAAAGTGTGTAGTTTAAGATTGACATAACCTGGATGGTGTAGTCATGTAGAGTGTGCCCCTAGTGGGTAGATGTATCAATATGTAGCTAGAATGTAGAAGTAAGATGCCTCTTCAATGGGTGGAGTGAAGCAATCAAGGATTTGGATGCACTTCACACACTCAGAGAAGATCAAGTGAAGCATGGTAATATAGATAAATTGATAAACAATAGCATAAAATAGAATAATGTAAGTTTAGCATAAGGATTAACAATGTAAAACATATATGATGAATACAATTGACATGTTTTTGTATTTTTAATGTTAGATTGTTTTTGTATTTTGAAGTATTTAAGATTGTACAATCAAGTAGAAAAAACTATGTACAATCAATATTGGAAGGAATGATACTAACTGATGAGTCTCAGATGAGACTCCCTATCATGTTGTCCTATATCAATAAGTATCATGTGTGATTATGAAGCATGATGGAAATTCTAAGACTATGCCTCTAAAAGCTATGTATGATATAAGTGATTTAAAATGCCTATAGTGGGAATCGACTGTGGGGTCTACTTGTAACTTTGAAAATTAGATACAACTATAGGGCTCTTAAGGACCCATCTGGTATTAGGAAAATCTCTATGAATATATACTCTACATGTAGATACATGAGATCTCAATGAGACTTCCCTGGGTGTGAATATGGTAGCTAAAATCTATCTAGAATATTGAAGCTATGTAGATGTATGAACTCTCTGTGCTAATGATGAAGGTCTTGACTCTGGATGAATTTTGACTGAAAGAAGAACTGTAAAATGTGGAGGAGCTAAAAATATATCAGAAGAGGTGTTATCCTGAGTGACAAAGATATAAACATGAGTGTAATCAACTTACCTATCTTCATAAACTCAGGTGATATAATGTACCACATAATCTACTATAGGCATAGAGCTAGTAGTAGGTGTGGGATAAAATATAAATGAACCAAGATTGAAGAGAGGAGGGAAAGATATAACCACTAATGTTTGCTTGTGTCTAATAGTGATAAGGATATAATTAAAAGTATCCAAAGAGTTAGATATATCTAAATAGAAACCATGTATAGAAATATGTTTTTAAATAACATTCCACATGATAGATAACAAACAATGGATAGAAAGCATGGAATTGTGCATTAATGCATAGAAAACTTTGACTTCAATCATGAAATTTCTAATATGTTTTGTAAGTAAGTCTTGAAATTTTTTCCTCATGAGATATAGAGAGCAAGTGATAGAAATCATGAATGTGTGTATGAAGGCATATAAAAGTTTGATATGCAACATGACATTTCAAATGAATTTGTCAAGATAAATTTGAACCATTTTCCATATGAAGAATAGGGAGCAAATAATAGAGAACATGAATTTTTGCATAAAGGCGTATAACTTTTGATATGCAATGTGATATTTTGAATTCATTTAGAAAGATAAGTTTGAAAAATTTTCCATATGAGTGAAAGAGAATACGTAAAAAGAATTTTGGAGTCTTGTGCATGTTTAGCAGTGAATTTTGTAATATCATCCCTTATTATGAAAATTAAGCATGAAATGCAATGAATGAAGCTTTGTACTAACATATGATAGACTTCATCATTCATGTAAATGATAGGATCAATAATTGACTCTTTATTATTTTCCAAAAATATAAAAAACATGTGTAAATACATGAAATCCATTGATATTTTATGTAAGTTTAAAGATTATATGTAAGGTGATAGCTCAGGAAGCAATGGGACATAGTGTATGCAACTAGGGTTTAAGAGAAATTATTTAAAATTTATAAAAATAATTTAAAAAAATTATACTCAATTGGTATATTTTTTCTTTAAAAATTTAGTAAAAATCTAAAAATATTACCAAAATTAGCAAGATATTTTTCCATAGGTTTCTAGAGTATTTGTGAGCCAAAAGGACCTAGTATGTGCAAACTAGGGTTTGAGTGAAATGTGTGATAAATTAGCAAATAATTTATAGATTTATGATTTTTAAATGTAGGAAAAGTCTAGAAATTATGGAAAAAAATTAGAGATAATTTACCTTAGGGTTTCTAGGGTTTTTGTGTGAAAAGGACCTAGGATGTGCAGACTAGGGTTTGAGTGAATTATTAAAAATATTACACTAAATTTATAGTTTTTTAATTTTTAAATTATATAAAAATCAAGAAACTATTATAAAAACCAAAAAAAATTAGCCCTAGGGTTTCTAGGGTTTTTGTGTAAAAATTTCAAGTAAGTTGGGTTCACTAAATGTTTTACTATTTTTTGGGAAACTAAGTGTTTAATTTCCTAATTAGTAAAGGGACTAGATTATTCTAGAAAACATGTAATATAGTATGCCTGAATTAACCTAATAATTTTCTAAATTTATATTTGATCAATTAATTACTAAAAATAGGAAAGAATTGGATAGAAAGTAAACTTAGCTAATTTATAAACGGAGATGGAAGAATTTGGAACTGTAAATTGATGAGCTAACTAGGTAGATTATAAAAAATAGGACTAAGAAGTCTATTTTTTGCCTAGATAGTAGTGCTAAAAACTAGACACTTTGGGGTCCAACACTATAGTCCTATTTTTGGTACTATAGTCCTTTTGATCTACTTCCTCTAAACTTTCTAGGTTTTATTTTGATCCTTCTAGAGGATTTATGTCTAAATTTGCAAGTCTTAATCATCTATAGAGCTCCATGTGTAACTAATTTTATCTCATAGGGTCTTAGTTCTTGCTTAATCTTGATAAGTGGTTTTGAATCAATTAGAAAAATGGGTTAGTGTGTATTATACACTAAACATGTGATCACACCCCATGTGTGGGAACACTACCTACATACCAATACTCTGAAGAGGGATCAAGGATAGTATAGTTCTCCCAAATTGAATGTGTATTGTGAAATTTTGTGTATGTAATGCAAGTATTATGCAAATATGGGTAAGCTTGAGATGAATCATGGCTTGTGTGAGAGCTTGAGTAGGCTAGAAATAATAATGGTTGGCTATATGTAGAGAATAAGAGGATTTTATTGAAAGTGCTTAGTGTATTTCTAGCTTGTGCCTTTTGAATGATTTCTAACCCTCCTAAATGACCCTTGAATAGGATTTAATAGGTAAATTGATGATCCTAGGTTAGATGACTTCATGTTAGGTCGATAGGGAAAAATATAAGGAATCGAGGAAATCTAGCTATTTGAGGCTAAGAGTGACTTAGACAATAACGCTAAAAAGTGGACACCCTCAAGTCTAGTGTTATAGTCCAACTTATGGAACTAGTGTCCAAGGGTAAAGGGACACTAGGGGATAGGTTTATGCCTAGGATAGAAGTCTAGGATAGCTAGGGTTGAATCTAAAAGGCTTCAAATGATTAGGAAATAGTAAAAAAACATGCCTAGTGGGTTATGAAAGGAAGCATGAGAGACCTATGGTTTGGGTGTCATAAGTCATGCTTAGGTTGTATGAATTACAACTTTATATTATTACACTTGGCCACCATCCATGTTCCTTATTTTGAACCTTGTATTAGCTACCATTGGGGTGTATGCTTGGCTATAACTAGCCTATTGGTTGGATGCATAACATTCTTCTTATTCTTAATTAACCATTGTAACACCAACTAATTTAGTCTTTCATTAGACCCTTGACTTTGTGAGGGATCTTTTGGTTTTGTTATCATAGCTACATCTACACTTTGAGCCATAAGATCTTGATTATACCCATAATTAGCAACCTACTACCATTGATCATTGAAAGCCTAATTGAGGTTAGTGTTTGGGATAGTGGATTGACCAAAAGATTTATTCCATGGCATAGTACCTTCATTTTCTTGAGCTATGTTATTTTTGATAGGGAGTAGGGTGTTATAGGTACTTTTAGTATTTGGATTAAAATTATTTTGCCTAACATAGCTAGGTTACCTTTGTCCTTGACCTTGACCTTGGATGCTTCCTTTCTAGGGTGGCCTAATTTTTTGATAGGACTACTGATGAGGCTGATATAGAGCTTGATAAGGTCTATTAAATTGGGATTTCTACGTCTTTACATTTAAAAATTCATTTCCCAAGGATTGGAACATGATCTTAAGATCTTGAAAGTTATTATGTTATTGGGAGTCACTAGATTGACTAGTGGAAGCATTTTCTTGCTTTGTTGTTGGTATGGCATCAAGTGTTGACATATGAGGAATGGTAGCAAGGGGAGGAATATAAATAACATGTGGTTGGATTTTAGGGATTAGAGTCATTGTTGGTCTAGGTGTAAGCTTTCCATCTTGTACCAGTTAATTTTTTTCTCTGATTTCTACCTCATAAGCATTTGGTAATGTGTTTCCCTCATAGACTGAATCATGATTGTAATGTCGCTATTTAGAGGTTTTAGGTAGTAAAGGAAATCAAATTTAGGATTAGGTCTAACAGAGACCAGAATCCTATCCCATGTCTTTTGAAACCTTGTGTTGAAATCTTTCATGACTTTATGAGGAGCCCTTTTGATTGTCGTTAACTATTCTGCAAGTGACAAATGGTATTTTTTATCTTTAAACCTCTTACATAATGCATATCCTAATGGGTACCATGATGTGATGGAGTTATAAACAAGAATTATATACTAGTCCAAGCCTTTTCCCTTGAAATAGATGGGTAACAACCTAATAGCCACATTTTCCTCATTGACAATATAAATATTGCAAAAATTAGCTAAGTCCCTGAGGTGCTCATAAGAGGTTATAGATTGGTATCCTATGAAATAGGGAAATTTTTTAAGAGTTACTATTGGAATAGGGTCATATTGTGGAAGGTCTAAAAGACTTTGGCCATTAAAATCCATAAAAATAAAAGCTATAGGGTCTACCATGGCTATGAAAGGACTTAGTAAAGATCTTCTTGCAGAAGTAGGTTTTTAAATTGGTCTAGGAACAAAGTTCCATTTATATGGATGTGTATTAGGAAATCTTAATCTTTTTACTAAGTTCAAATCTAATTCAACAAATTCAATAGGAATACCTCTAGAATTTGACCTTGTAGTAACCTCCAACATGAAAAATAACTACTACCCTACACAAGAATGTTGAGTGTTGTTCGGAGTTACTAGATACTATTGCATGAAATTTATAGCTGCTATAAATTGATCAAACTAGTATCAAAATTGACCAATCTTCCTTAAAATTGGGTCTTATCAGGCATGCCAAAAACTATTTTAGAATCAATTTTCACCCTTTGAGAGGTTTCTTTATGTTCTCTCCAATTGATCTACACAATGTGAATAACCTTAGGTTATGGGTATCCTATGGTGAGTTTGAACCTCTAGAGAAGGTTAACTTCCTTTTAATGGATCACCTAAAATAATGTTTCTAATCAAAAAAGTGTTAGAAAGGGGGAAATAGGGCTCCTAAGAAAGCTAAATAAGTAATACACCAAATTTAAATGAGACACTCATAATATTGAACACACACTAAATCATCATAAGATAATATTGGCTCACACAATCTAAAAAACTAGCTAATTGCATAAGTATTTCATGAACTAGGCTCACTTCGAAATCAAAGAAGCAAAGAGGAATTATAATACTCACACTATGCATTCATAAATGGCAAAAGAACATAAATCCAAACTTGAAAATAACTTGAAAACACCTTAGAAGAGGTTAAAAAATAAGGACAATGGCCTAGGAATAATCTCCTTCATAAGATCATCATGCACCAACTTATTAAAACTCTAGTCAAAGGTAAGAGATAGGTAAAAATTGTCTTATTGCATCAAGAGGTAGTTCTTACAAATTTTGATAGGGTTTATCCTTATCAAATGAGAGTCTCTTGCTCTTCAAAATTAGAGATTCCTTGAGAGAGTCAAAAAATTTGAGAGAGAGTTATAATGTGGAAGAAAATAAGAGATATAGGATAAAGGGGAAGAGAGAAAGAGAGCACACCATCAGAGAGAAATTAATGAGATACCACTAGTCTTCAATAAATTCTCAACTACATTTTATCCAATTAAGACTAATCCATCATAGATAAATTAACCTTTGTTTGTCTCAATAGATTTAAATCTCTTAAATTGGCTGAGAAACATAGTAGAAGATAAGGCTTTCTTGAGGGTGATGAGTCATGATCTTAATATGAAGGAAAAACACATTAAAGACCCGAAGAATATATTAAATCCTCTGACTACCTTCTCCAACTACCATATATCCATCTTAGTATTTTACACCATCTTCCACTTAACTTGCTTATGAGGATAAAATCTTCATATCTTTGGACTTGATAGAGCCATGACCATGTCTAGTTTGAGTGGTTTTAGGTACCTTTTTGTCAAAGATAAGACTATGTTAAAGGATGAGACACTTTTCCATAATCACACATCTACCCCCTACTTCAATATTTGATCATAGGTGTTACTATGTATGAAAACCAATCCATTCATTGGTTTTCCTATAGTCATCATGTTAATGTAAAATATTATAGGTTGTATAGCCTTGTTCTTGAAATATATTAGGTTTAAATAAAAATAGTTTGCCTCTAAACCCTATGGAATATGAGAACTCATTATATGCACAAATATTATTTAAAGAACAACTACCACAGTCGTGGAACAATACTACAACTCTAGAAAATGGACCTTGTATGTTCTAAATCTTCAACTAGAGGTCTTGATTGAGCTTTAATGGTGATGAAACTTCATCATAAGCCATATTGACTATATAACTATGTCTTGTGTTTAATGGTGCTCAATTAAAATCTAATGGTGACATATTCCCTTTGAAATATTTCATCTAATTCAACCTAGGCCATATTTGTTCTTCATTTGAAGTCTTCTGGCTTCAAATTTTAATGTCAACCGCTAATACTAATCTAGGCTTCCCAGATTATGCCACTTGTTAGATATACATTCATTTTATGGGCCCCATTATCAATCTTTGTTCAGTTAATGCACTTACATCATATGGTAGCCTCACGTGCATCCTGAGGTCATTAAATCTTTGACTTTTATTTGCACCATCAATTTGATTTTGCATGGTTTGAATATACACCATTAATTTGATAAAGATTTCACTGCATTAATGACACTTAATATCTCTACATTCATCCTTAAGATTCACTAACTTGTTGACCCCTTACTCACCATCAATCTTCATTTATATGATTGAATGCATTCCATTGATCTATCTGGACCCACTAATTTCATTATTTCCTGTGCACTATTGATCTTTATTCGACCACCTAATATCCTTACACTTAGAATTCACAAATTTAGCTTCAATATTATTTGAATATTTTTGAATTCAAATGGCTACTTCTCATAGATTTTGTTAATCATGGGATATACTGAGAGTGGGGGGGTGAATCAATATATCATATATCTTATAAAACTTTCCCTTAACCAAATTCCACTTAATCAAACATTCAAGATATGCAATAAAACTCAAATAATAAACACCACACAAGATAGAGGGAAACACTAGATATAACGTGGAAACCCAATGTGGGAAAAACCATAGAGAACAATCTCAAGTATATGAATGAGCACCAACCCAAACAATATTCGCAAGCACCAACTTGTAGTAGCACCAACCCCTTTGATGAGCACCAACCCAACAACTATTCATGAGCACCAACCCATAGGAACACCAACCCCTTTGCTGAGCACCAACCCCTTTGTCGATCACCAACCCAACATCAATTCATGAGCACCAACCCCTTTGGCGAGCACCAACCCAACAACTATTTGTGAGCACCAACCCACAAGAGCACTAACCCCTTTGCCGAGCACCAACCCAACAACAATTCATGAGCACCAACTGATAGGAGCACCAACCCCTTTACCTAGCACCAACCTAGCAATAATTCATCAGCACCAATCCATAGGAGCACCAAAACAACAAAAATTCATGAGCACCAACCCCTTTGTGTATACCACACAACTATCTCTCAATGTTGCTATCTCAACAAATGATAGTTCATTACAACATCTATTTCCTCTCTCTCACTTTTGCTCTTCTAAGCTAGATATAACAAATACAAATCATATTCTTCTCTCTCAAATGCTCTTCTAAGCTAGATATTACAATATCAAATCAAACTCTCACTCTTATTACAAATTGCTTCTCAAGCCTTTATTTGTAGCTTTCCAAATGACCTTTGGCCTTCCCCCTTTGTGACCCTTCAATCCTCATGGAAAATGGTGCCAAACTTGTATGAACCTTCATATCCTTGCCTTTGAAAAGTCATGTGGTGACCCTTCATGAGCAAAAATGTGCTTCCCTCTTTTGTCCTTATCTTGGTGACTTTTTGTATTCCTCAAAGTCTCTCTTCACGAGAAATTGTGCCCTTACTCTTTTATCTTCACTTGGTGACTCTTGGAATTCCCCAAGATGACTCTTCATAGGAAAATGCATCCCATCCTTCTTTTATCTTTACCCCATGGTTCTTTGACTTCTCCATGGGCCCTTATTTTGTCTCATATGCAACCAAAAATATATTCATTAATATTAAATAAATATTAACTCACATTAGCCAAGATACATTATTACAAATAGCATTAAATGCAATGGGGCCTTTATCCCCAATAATGCTAGACCTTTGACATCAATGACAATATTTCCAACAATCCCCCCCCCTTTGTCATTGATGGAAACCTTAATCCTAAAATTTCCACATTCTGTCACTTGCACATACTATCATCTGAAAACATATAGTAACTCCCCCTTATTGTAGTTCTCTGTACCTGTTCCCTGTACCTATTTTTGCACCTATACCTATACCTATTATTCTCCCCTTTTGACATCAATGGAAAAGGGCCTACTTGGAGCTAACACTTAGCTCCCCCTCAATTTATGTTGAATATCAATGGCAAGAAGTAATAGAAATTACTCCCAACTCCTCTTGCAGATCTTTGAATGTATCCTTTGATTGTGCCTTTGAGAAGATATCTGATAATACATACACATTTTTCCCTATCCTTTGAGCATCTACAATTAACTCATTTGAATCTTTTCTTCTAATCTCATTAACCTTTTTTATGAAACTTTAATGTGTATCCTTGATCACATATTTGACTAACACTCAATAGATTATGCTTAAGACCTTTTACATATAAAACATTCTTAGTCTTAGTTCTACCATAATCCAAACTCAAAGTACCTTTTCCGTCTATCCTAGCAGTGGTTTTATCTCTGAATCTCACTGTGCCACTATTAATCTTTTGTTAGAGTTATGAACTTACTTTTATCTCCTATCATATGCCTCAAACATCTGCTCTCAATGAACCATGGCTAATCTTTATTTCTTACATGCAAAGCTATTTGCACCAACATAGAATCTTTAGGTTGTTTCTTCTGCCATGAACATGTCTGAACCTTCTTCTTGATGAATGGAGCTTTGAAACTTTGATCCTTCTTGACTGACTAAAACATGATTCTATAATACTAAGTTATGTGTCCAAAGGTGTTGCACTTTTAGCATACTATGGTCTCTTCATCAAATCTTGATAGAGGAGCAAGAGATTTGTGGTTTCTGCTTGACTCTACTTGAATTTCCTTCTCCTTATTTGTTAAATTGTTATCTCTTTTTCTACATTCTAATTTATTGTGACCATATCCATCACAATAAAAATAATAGCCATAAAAATAAGACCTATCTGTATATCTTTGACTTGAATATCTTTTGTAGCTTTGTTCTCTCCATCATTCTCTTTTTGAAATGTCCTCTATATTCTTCACTCCTTCCCTTGTTTTCTCTTTTGTAAGAGCTTTAGCATAGCTCTTCTTTTCAAATCTAATCCCTGTCTTATCTAAATTTGCTTTTTGACTTTCCAATATCTTATTCAGCATGTTAGTGCTATCCTCAATTTTTGAATCACTAATTACTTTATCATTGACTGCTTTCTCAATATCTTCTTTTAGAGAGGCAATTTCAATAACATACCTTTCACATTTTTTTCTTGCTATTTCCAACTATGCTGTTAGATATTCTTCATTCTTCTTGGCTTATTCCAATTATGTTGTTAGATCATCAATAATTTCCTTTGACTCCTTTTCATTTTTCTTGATCTGGTGCATCAATCTTCGATTCTTCTTCTCAATAGCTTCTAACTCTTCTAAGGCAAAAATGAGTTCTCCTTCCATATTCACTTTAGCTTCCTCCTCTTCTTCTTTTTTATCACCTTCATGTATGGCCATGAATAGAATCTCTTCTTCTTTTGAATCGCTGACTCCACTATTTTTGACTAAGCTAGGATCCTTAGAATACAAGCTCTTCTTCTTGAATCCCTTCTTGGATTTGCCTTTGAAATTCTTCATGTATGTAGGTTTTTCTTCTTCATCATCATTACCCTTATTTGGGCATATAGCTAAAAAATGTCCAATTTTTCCATAATTAAAATACTTAAAGGGTAATTTTCCTTGATATTTACCTGTTTCCCTTTTTGGCTTGCAAATGAAAAGTGCTCCGTTGTCATCTTCATCATCACTAGAACTATCACTTGATTCTTGAATCTTAGCTTTCTCTTTATTTGATGTCTTGAAAGCCACTTCTCTCTTTGAGGGTTTATCTTGTTCTATCCACATCTCATATTCCATGAGAATACCATGAAGCTCATCCATCTTTAGCTTGGCTAAATTCTTCATCCCATCGATTGCCAAAACCTTTGCATCATATCTCATTGATAGAGATCTAAAAACCTTTTTCACCACCGTTGACTCTTCCAAAATTTCTCCAAGACCTTGAATCTAATTTAATATTTGATCAACTCATAAGAGATAACTTGATATATCTTCTTCTTCCATCTTCAAACTTTCAAATTGTCTTCTAAAAGTTTGAAGCTTAGCTTTCTAAACCTTTCCATCACCTTTATAAATATTCTCAAGTTTTACCCAAGTTTCATGAGCAGATTTAAATTGCATAACTTCAACAAATTTAGATTCACATAAACCACATAAAATAACATTTAAAGCTTTAGCATTACATTCACTTGCCTTCTTTTCTTCCAGAGTAATTACAAATGTCTGTGTCTCTTCATATTCCTCCACCACTACTTGCCATATGTCAAATCCAAGGGCCATCAAATAAATCTTCATTCTCATGCTCCAAAAATCATAATTCATCCCATCAAACAAAGGTGCCTTATTTGTAGGAAATCCTTCCTGTGACCCAGCCATCGTGCTTTCTTGATCTACCTTTAAGCTGTAAAACTTTTCAAAAAGGAACCTGCTCTTATACCAATTATTTAACATAGGATATATTGAGAAGGGGGGGTGAATTAGTATATCATATATCTTATAAAACTTTTCCTTAACCAAATTCCACTTAATAAAACATTCAAGATATGAAATAAAACTCAAACAATAAACACCACATAAGATAGAGAGAGACACCAGATATAACGTGGAAATCTAATGTGGGAAAAACCACAGAGAACAATCTTAAGTATATGAATGAGCACCAACCCAAATAATATTCACAAGCACCAACTTACAGGAGCACCAACCCCTTTGCTAACCATCAACCCAACAACTATTCATGAGCACTAACCCACAGGAGCACCAACCCCTTTGCTAAGCACCAACCCAACAACTATTCGTGAGCACCAACCCACAGGAGCACCAACCCCTTTGCTGAGAACCAATCCAACAACAATTTGTGAGCACCAACCCATAAGAGCACCAACCCCTTTGTTGAGCATGAACCCAACAACTATTCATGAGCACCAACCCACAAGAGCACCAACCCCTTTATCGAGCACTAACCCAACAAAAATTCATGAGCACCAACCCTTAGGAGCACCAACCCCTTTGCCAACCACCAACCCAACAATAATTCATGAGCACCAACCCATAGGGGCACCAACCCCTTTGCCAAGCACCAACCCAACAACAATTCATGAGCACCAACCCATAGGAGCACCGACCCCTTTGTGCATACCACACAACTATCTCTCAATGTTGCTATCTCAACAAATGATAGTTCATTACAACATCTCTTTCCTCTCTCTCACCTTTGCTCTTCTAATCTAGATATAACAAATACAAATCATATTCTTCTCTCTCAAATGCTCTTCTAAGCTAGATATTACAATATCAAATCAACCTCTCTCACTCTTATTACAAATGGCTTCTCAAGCCTTTATTTATAGCTTTCTAAATGACGTTTGGCCTTCCCCCTTTGTGACCCTTCAATCCTCATGGAAAATGGTGCCAAACTTGTATGACCCTTCATATCCTTGCCTTTAAAAATTCATGTGGTGACCCTTAATGAGCAAAAACATCCTTCCCTCTTTTGTCCTTATCTTGGTGACTTTTCATATTCATCAAAGTTTCCCTTCATGAGAAATTGTGCCCTTCCTCTTTTGTCTTCACTTGGTGACTCTTGGAATTCCCCAAGATGACTCTTCATGGGAAAATGTGTCCCATCCTTCTTTTGTCTTTACCCTGTGGCTCTTTGACTTCTCCATGGGCCCTTATTTTGTCTCATATGCAACCAAAAATATATTCGTTAATATTAAATAAATATTAACTCACATTAGCCAAGATATATCTATTACAAACAACATTAAATGCAATGGGGCCTTTATCACCAACAATTTTAGACCTTTGACATCAATGACAATATTTTCAACAATCTCCCTATTTGTCATTGATTGTAACCTCAATCCTAAAACTGCCATATCCTGTCACCTACACACACTGTTATTTGAAAACATATAGTAACTCCCCCTTACTATAGCAACCTATACCTATTCCTTATACTTATTTTTGCACCTGTACCTGTACCTATTATTCTTCCCTTTTGACATCAATGGAAAAGGGCCTACCTAGAGCTAACATTTAGCTCCCCCTCAATTTATGCTGAACATCAATGGTAGGAAGTAATAGAAATTAATCCCAACTCCTCTTATAGATCTTTGAATGTATCCTTTGATCATGCTTTTGAGAAGATATATGATAATACATACACATTGTTCCTTGTCCTTTGAGCATCTGCAATCAACTCATTTGAATCTTTTCTTTTAATCTCACAACCTTCTTTATGAAAATTTAATGTGTATCCTTGATCACATATTTGACTAACACTTAATAGATTATGCTTAAGACCTTTTACATATAAAACATTCTTAGTCTTAGTTATACCATAATCCAAACTCAAAGTACCTTTTCTAGCTATCCTGGTAGTGGTTTTATCTCTAAATCTCACTGTGCCACCATTGATATTTTTTAGAGTTATGAACTTACTTTTTTCTCCTATCATATGCCTCAAACATCTACTATCAATGAACCATCTTTGATCTTTATTTATTACATGCAAAGTTGTTTGCACCAACATAAAATCTTCATGTTGTTTCTTTTGCCATGAACATGTCTGAACCTTCTTGTTGATGAATGGAAATTTTAAACTCTGATCCTTCTTCTTGATGAATGGAGTTTTGAAACTTTGTTCCTTCTTGACTGACTCAAACACGCTTCTACAATACTGAGCTATGTGTCTGAAGTTGTTGCACTTGTAGCATACTATGGTCTCTTCATCAAAGCTTGATAGAGGAGTAAAAGAGTTGTGGCTTTTGCTTGACTCTACTTGACTTTATTTCTCCTTATTTATGAAATTGTTAGCTCTTTTTCTACATTCTAATTTCTTGTGACCATATCCATTACAATAAAAACAATAGCCATAAAAATAAGACCTGTATGTATATCTCTAACCTGATTGTCTTTTGTAGCTTTGTTCTCTCCATCCTTATTTGTTTGAAATGTCCTCTGTATTCTTCACTTCTTCCCTTGTTTTCTCTTTTATAAGAGCTTAAACATATCTCTTATTTTCAAATCCGATCCCTGTTTTATCTAAATTTTCTTTTTGACTTTCCAATATCTTATTCAGCATGTTAGTGTTATCCTCAAATTTTGAATCACTAACTACTTTATCATTGACTGCTTTCTCAATATCTTCTTTTAAAGAGGCAATTTCAATAACATACCTTTCATATTCTTTTCTTGCTATTTCCAACTGTGCTATTAGATCTTATTCATTCTTCTTGGCTTCTTCTAAGTGTGTTGTTAGATCATCAATAATTTCCTTTGACTCCTTTTCATTTTTCTCAATCCAATGCATCAATCTTTGATTATTCTTCTCAATAGCTTCTAACTCTTCTAAGGCACAAATGAGTTCTCCTTCCATATTCACTTCAGCTTCCTCCTCTTCTTCTTGATCACCTTCATGTATGGCCAATAATAGAATCTCTTCTTATTCTGAATCGATGATTCCAATATCTTTGACTGAGCTAGGATCCTTAGAATATAGGCTCTTCTTCTCGAATCCCTTCTTGGATTTGCCTTTGAAATTCTTCTTGTATGTAGGCTTTTCTTCTTCATCATCATTACCCTTATTTGGGCATCTAGCTGAAAAATGTCCAATTTTTCCACAATTAAAACATTTAAAAGGTAATTTTCCTTGATATTTACCTATTCCCCTTTTCAGCTTGCAAATGGAAAGTGCTCCGTTGTCATCTTCATCATCACTAGAACTATCACTTGATTCTTAAATCTTAGCTTTCTCTTTCTTTGATGTCTTGAAAATTGCTTCTCTCTTTGAGGGTTTATCTTGTTCTATCTGCATCTCATATGCCATGAGAATATCATGAAGCTCATCCATCTTTAGCTTGGATAAATTCTTCATCTCTTCGATTGCCAAAACCTTTACACCATATCTCATTGGTAGAGATCTCAAAACCTTTTTCAACATCATTGACTCTTCCAACATTTCTCTAAGACCTTGAATTTGATTTACTATCTGATCAACTCGCAAGAGATAACTTGCTATATCTTCATCCTCTTCCATCTTCAAAATTTCAAATTGTCTTCTAAAAGTCTGAAGCTTATCTTGTTGAACCTTTCCATCACCTTTGTAAATATTCTCAAGTTTTACCCAAGTTTCATGAGCAAATTTACATTACATAGCTTTAAAAAATTCATACTCACATAAACCACATAAAATAGCATTTAAAGCTTTATCATTACATTCACTTGCCTTCTTTTCTACTGGAGTAATTACAGATGTCTGTGGCTCTTCATATTCCTCCACCACTGCTTGCCATATGTCGAATCCAAGGGCCATCACATAAATCTTCATTCTCATGCTCAAAAAGCATAATTCATCCCATCAAACAAAGGTGCCTTATTTGTAGAAAATCCTTCCTATGACCCAGCTATCATGATTTCATGATCTACCTTTAAGCTGTAAAACTTTTCAAAAAGGAACTTGCTATGATACCAATTGTTAAGAATGGGATATACTGAGAGGCGGCGTGAATCAGTATATCATATATCTTATAAAACTTTCTCTTACCCAAATTCCACTTTATCAAATATTCAAGATATGTAATAAAACTCAAACAATAAACACCACACAAGATAGAGAGAGACACCAGATATAACATGGAAACCCAATGTGGAAAAAACCATAGAGAATAATCTCAAGTATATGAATGAGCACTGACCCAAACAATATTCACAAGCACCATCTTGCAGGAGCACCAACCCCTTTATTGAGCACCAACCCATAGGAGCACCAACCCCTTTGTTGAGCACCAACCCATAGGATCACCAACCCCTTTGCTGAGCACCAACCCAGTAACAATTCATGAGCACCAACCCACAGGAGCACCAACCCCTTTGTCGAGCACCAACCCATCAACTATTCATGAACACCAACCCATAAGAGCACCAACCCCTTTATTGAGTACCAACCCAAAAATAACTCATGAGCACCAACCTAAAGGAGCACCAACCCCATTGATGAGCACCAACCCAACAACAATTTGTGAGCACCAACCCATAGGAACACCAACCCCTTTACTGAGCACCAACCCAGCAACAATTTGTGAGCACCAACCCATAGGAGCACCAACCCCTTAGTGTATACCACACAACTATCTCTCAATGTTGCTATCTCAAAAAATGATAGTTCATTACAACATCTCTTTCCTCTCTCTCACCTTTGCTCTTCTAAGCTAGATATAACAAATACAAATCATATTCTTCTCTCTCAAACTCTCTTCTAAGCTAGATATTACAATATCAAATCAACCTCTCTCACTCTTATTATAAATGGCTTCTCAAGCCTTTATTTATAGCTTTCCAAATGACCTTTGGCCTTCCCCATTTGTGACCCTTCAATCCTCATGGAAAATGGTGCCAAAATTGTATGACCCTTCATATCCTTGCCTTTGAAAAGTCATGTGGTGACTCTTCATGAGTAAAAACATCCTTCCCTCTTTTGTCCTTAGCTTGGTGACTTTTCGTATTCTTCAAAGTGTCCCTTCATGAGAAATTTTTCCCTTCCTATTTTGTCTTCACTTGGTGGCTCTTGTGATTCCCCAATATGACTCTTCATGGGAAAATGCATCCCATCCTTTTGTCTTTACCCCATGGCTCTTTGACTTCTCCATGGGCCCTTCTTTTGTCTCATATGAAACCAAAAATATATTTGTTAATATTAAATAAATATTAACTCACATTAGCCAAGATATATCTATTAAAAATAACATTAAATGCAATGGGGACTTTATCACCAATAATTCTAGACCTTTGACATCAATGACAATATTTCCAACAGATTTAACTTGACATCCCCGTGCACATCTCATTATGCTAGTTAGACTTTAGGGGCTTATATCTTGAGATAAAAAACTCATCAAGATTCTAAAATTTTAGAGGATTATCTTGGAATGAAAAAATTCATCTCCTTGTTATCCTTTGGCTTTGAGAGACTTCCTGAGTATACTTATAAAATACAAAAATGAACTAGCTTGTTGACCTTTTGCATGACATGTCAAGATGGTTTGGCTCTTTTAGGCTTGTGCTAGAAACTATTATTTAGATTTTCAAGGTTAAAATGAACCTATAATAACTTTTAAAACCTAATTCATGTATTTTAAGGCCATGAACACCATGATAACCTACTATAATCCTCTGTCTTGTAATTCTAGACCTATATCAAGGCTTGAACCTCAAATATCAACAAATTAAACTTTAAGATTACTTAAAGTGTTTCAAAATCTTTGAAAGGAATATGTGATATTATATTTATAATTTTTTACCACTCATTCCATCCAGAACTTTGTTCAACTTCCTACTCCATATCAGAACCTCTAGAAATTACATTACATTCAGGAAAAGTTTTGTATGTAGGCCAAATTTGGCCAACATAAACTTTGCTTGAAATTGTTTAAATTTTCTTAAAAAATTAATCAAAGTTAAATCAACTTATCAACTTTCCTATAGTGTCCTTTGCCTTTGACAATTTTGAGTCATTCAAAATTTGTAGGATAAGTGCTTCATACTCCTAGTATTTGGTGATAGATGCCCCAATTACTATTACCCATTCTATGGCTTCCTTTATTCTAATGACTACCATATTGAGGGAGTTAGATGCCTCTAATGATGTCATGAAATTTAATTGGTCATAGAACTTATTAGTTGTGTAAATAATTAACAATTTCATAATTTATTCACATCTACCTTTAAATAATTAAACAGTTTATGGGTTTACAAAATATGAGGGGCCAATTCAGCCCTCATTACCTCTAAATAATTGTAACATTTTGATGAAACCTCTTATACCTTAGTTTTAATGCCTGATGGGATGTGAACTATTTATTTTTGTTCTTTAATCAGTTCTAATTCTAATTCTAGCTCCTACCTTACATGTTATGTGCCCTCATGCAGTGACACCATGGCATCTTTATGTACCTCAACTAGAGATTTAAAATCTTCATTATAGGGGGATTGGCCCACCTATATATTATATCTCTTATATAAGGCATAAACTTCTTTCCTTTCTTATATAATCATTTTCCTACCATTTACATCCTCCAACTTTTTATATTTTACCCTTTAGATGCTCCCAGATGGTTTATCAAACAAAGTTATTATAGATGGGAGTTCTATGATATTTAAATTTAGCATTTGTGTAGTATTAAAGCTTATATAAATAGCCCATTAAGGAATCACCATATGATTGGGGTCTATTTCTCATTTTATTTTAACCATAGCCTCATCTTTAAAATATTATATTGGTTGTTACTTTTTTGTTGCCTTGAGGATTATATCAGTCAAGGCCAAATGATCTTGAACCAATCGAAACCTCCATATTAGGGGAGTGGATAGACTATGATGAACTATTTTGCCTTCTTCCCTTTTCTTGAAGACATAATAGTGGTTTCTTAGGAAGGGCTGGTAGAGGGTAGGGCAAAGTGATTTGGGTGGATGAAACACGGAGTTGGGGAGTGGCCATGGTTGTCTCAATTTTCTTGGCTACCCTTTTCCTCATCAAGGTTTTGACTATGGCAATTATAGAAGGAATACTATTAGTGGCCATAATAGAGGTGGATAATATAATGGGGGAAGATGGAATAATGGTTGTGGTGGAGTCCTTTTCTATCTTTGGAGTGAGAAATTGAATGTGTAAGAAAGAGGAGAAGGTCAATGAATCATCAAGGGTGAAAGGGACAACTTTCACTCTGGGAGTCTTTAGAATAGAGGAAATTGTATTAGAACTAAAAATAGGCACATATGAAAAAAACTAATAAAGTGGTCTCTAAAGGCCAATCATTTTTACCTATTTTGTCTTTCATGGTTGGTGTCTTTCCTTTGTCATCCATGAGGCTTAGGGCCTTGGCTCTCTCTAATTCTACTTCATCAAGTTATTGTTATTCTTCCTCCACTTATTGAGGTATTGAGGGAAAGATCTATGATTACTCAAATATTGGACTACCCATGAGGGGAGTCCTTAGCTTCCTTTTATAACAAATAGTGGTCTTGGGATCTAAGGAGGAACCTTGTTGAGTTGAGGCATCAAATTTATTTATAGCTACCCCTGATGATATAAAATCTTGCACATGGGGGTAACTATAGGCATTTGTAATGTAACTAGAGTTGGGGGCTCTATGCCCTCTTCATTAAAGGACTCTAGATTAATGGGATATCCTAGATCTCCTCTAGGATTAGGCTCACTCACCCCTAGCTCTTATTTGGTATCTCTCAAACCAAATAGAAGTTACTATACAGGCTCTCCTTGTATCTCTATCTATTTTGGGGCTTGGCTATACCAAAAATATGATGTTGTCCATGCCACATCAAGTGGTATCCTATTATGCATTTCCTTTACTATAATTTAAGGCTCTTATTAGATTATCCTTAAATGATCCTCCTTTTAGCCAGCAACTTTTGTCCTTTCTAGGACCTATTCATCATCTTTTTCATTAAAAAATAAGAATTCATGGTCATAAGGGATGTGTCGATATGGGATACTAAGACCCTAAATATGTCTTTATATGAAACCATGGGGATCCAATTCCCTATGTGGTAAGGTGGGTAAGTGATAGATTTTTATCTTATTCCCCACTTCTCCAAAGTGTTTTCTCTACATGTAGCACATTATACCAATGATCACATGTGACCCATAATATGTGTTTTTCTTGTTTTTTATCAAATCTTCTTCAACACTCCACCATAGTTGATAATCAAATTATTTGTTTGCTAGTTCTTAGGTACATATTTGGGTAGGCATATGGGATGGACCTTATGACTAGAAATCATAATCACCATGTAGTCAGAATACATCTAGTAATCACCCCTTCCAACTAGTGTTTTGGCTATGTTTACTCTTATTCTAGGTAGTGGAGACCCATGGATTACTTACCATACTTTAGGATAGACATCCTAAATAATACAAACCATGTTATTTGTATATGCATATATGTGCAAGAACTGGTAATAATCACAAATGTAATTCTTGACATAGTCTATGGTCAGGATCTAAATACCATGAAGGACCTTATATATGGTTCTCATTACAACATCTAAAATATAGGACATCATGTAGAAGTGGCTAGCTAGAGTGGGTTGCTTGCTCTTGTGTAGGGCATGCTATCTCAAATGGTAGCTGATAATTTCACCTAAAGCAAAATTTGCATCACTGATCATCATTAAATGAGGTAAAGGCACCTAGTCAAAATTAATAAAATAGATGTTGGGCATGTCATACATCCTTTTTAGTAGTGCCATCCCAATCTACTCTCCTATTCTAAATTTGTTAATAAGAGTGCAATTTTTTCCTTTATATGTCATGTTTTCCTCAGGGAAAATCCATGAGTTGAGTACCTTATCCATTGAATGATCCCAATTCCATGAAACTAATCTATTCTTATCAAAATATGCATCTAAAATTGGTAGTGATAAATACCTCTAAAAGTTAGTTTAGAGATTCATGTCATGACTATCTAGTTATCTATATGGTGTAGAAATGCATCTTGTATAATATTCCTGGTGAAGAATAAATCTCATAGGAGGTCAATGTAGGGCATCACCTTGGGTTTGTCCACCACTAAATGTAATGTTTATTTCTTAAGGGAGAGTAAGTCTATAATTAATTATCATTTTGGAAATATTGTCATTGATGTCAAAGGTCTAGCATTTTTGGTGATAAAGGCCCCATTGCATTTAATGGTGTTTTTAATATTCATATCTTGGCTAATGTGTGTTATTATTTATTTAATATTAATTAATATATTTTTGGTTGTATATAATTCAAAAGAGGGCCCATGGAGAAGTCAAAGAGTCACAGGGTAAAAGATGAAAGAGGAATGAGACACATTTTCTCATGAAGAGTTATCTTGAGGAATTCTAAGAGTCACCATGTGAAGAAAAAAGAGGTATGGTGAATTTTTCCATGAAGGGACACTTTGATGAATAAAAAAAGTCACCAAGATAAAAAACAAAGAGGAAATGACACTTTTACTTATGAAGGGTCACCATATGACTTTTCAAATGCAAGGATATGAAGGGTTATACAAGTTTGGCACCATTTTCCATGAGGATTGAAAGGTCACAAAGGGTGAATGCCAAAGGTCACTTGGAAAGATATAAATAAAGGTTTGAGAAGCCATTTTTAATATTCAAGAGAGTGCATGGTTTGTATTTTTTTTCAAAGAGAGAAAAGTAGGAGATATTGTAGAGTTGTATCATTTATTGAGTAAAATAAATTGAGATATAGTTGTGTTTTATACACAAGAAGGGTTGGTTCTCCTATGGGTTAGTGCTCACAAATCTTTGCAAGGGATTGGTGCTCCTGTGGGTTAGTGCTCAAAAATAGTTATTGTGTTGGTGTTCGGTAAAGGGGTTAGTGTTCCTGCAAGTTGGTGCTTGAAAAATTTGTATTTTGAGTTGGTGCTCATTCATATACTTGAGATTGTTCTCCATGGTTTTTCCCACTTTGGGTTTCCACATAAAAATTTGGTGTCTCTTTCTCTCTCTTATGTGGTGAAAATTATTATTTTAGTTTTATTGCATATCATAAATGTGTGATTAAGTGGTTAAAGAAAAGAAATCAGATTAAGTGAAAAGATATATAATATAATGATTCACCCCCCCCTCTTAGTATATTTCATGCTTAATAATTGGTAACAGAGCAGGTTCATTTTGAAAAAGTTTTACAACTTGAAGGTAAATCATGAAAGCACGATGGATGGATCACATGAAGGATTTTTAAAAAAATAAGGCACCTTTGTTTGATGGGATGAATTATGTTTTTTGGAGCATAAGGATGAAGACTTATTTGATGTCCCTTAGATTTGACATATGGCAAGCAGTGGTGGAGGAATATGAAAAGCCACAAACACTTGTAACTACTTTGAAAGAAAAGAAGACAAGTGAAAATAATTCTAAAACTTTAAATGTATTTTAGGTAGTTTATGTAAATCAAATTTTGTTAAAGTTATGCAATGTAAATCTACTTAGGAAACTTGGGTAAAACTTGAGAGTATTTACAAAGGTGATGGAAAGGTTCAGCAAGATAAGCTTCAGACTTTTAGAAGATAGTTTGAGAGTTTGAAGATGGAAGAAGAAGAAAATATAGCAAGTTATCTTTTATGGGTTAATCAAATAGTTAATTAGATTTAGGGTCTTAGAGAAAATTTAGAAGAATCAACTATGGTTCAAAATGTTTTGAGATCTCTATCATTGAGATATGATGCAAAAGTTTTGGTAACTGAAGAGATGAGGAATTTAGCCAAGCTAAAGATGGATGAGCTTCATGGTATTCTTATAGAATATGAGATATGGAATGAAAAAGATAAACCCTCAAAGAGAGAAGCTACTTTCAAGACATCAAAGAAAGAGAAGGCTAAGATTCAAGAATCAAGTGATAGTTCTAGCGATGATGAAGATGACAATGGATCTCTATCCATTCACAAGCCAAAAAGGGCACATGTAAATATCAAGGAAAATTACCTTTAAAATGTTTTAATTATGGAAAGATTAGACATTTTGTAGCTAAATTCTTAAATAAGGGTAATGATGATAATGAAGAAGGAAATTTAATGTATAAGAAGAATTTCAAAGGTAAATTCAAGAAGGGATTCAAGAATAAGAGTTTGTATTCTAAAGATCTTAGCTCAGCCAAAGATAGTGGAGTTAGTGATTCAGAAGAAGGGAAGATTCTATTCATGGCCATACATGAAGATGCCTCCATAATAAAAATTACAGATGATCAAGAAGAAGAATAGGATGAAGTTGAAGTGAATCTAGAAGGAGAACTCATTTGTGCCTTATAAGAGTTAAAGACTCTAGAAAATAAGAATCTAAGATTAAAGCTCCAGATTGAGAAAAATGAAAAGGAGTCAAAGGAAATAATTGAAGATCTACAAGCACACTTTGAAGAAGCCAAGAAGAATGAAGAAAATCTAATGACATAGTTAAAAAAAGTAAGTAAAGAATGTGAAAGGTATGTTATTAAAATTGCTTCTTTAAAAATAGATCTTGAGAAAACAAATAAAGTAATCAATGATAGAGCAACCAATAATTTAAAATTTGAGAATAACACTAATATGTTGAATAAGATATTAGAAAATCAAAGATCAATGTTAGATAAGATAGGTATTATATTTTAAAAATATAAATAAGAGGTCACTACTTTCATAGATAAGAAAAAGGAAAGAGCTATACTGAAGCTCTTATAAAAGAAGAAATAAAAAGGGAAGAAGTTAAGAATACAGAGGACATCTCAAACAAAGAAGGCTGAAGGGAATAGAGATACAAAAGGTAATCGGGTCAGAGATAGACAAACATGTCCTATTTTTATGATTACTATTTTTTTTATAATGGATATGGTCATAAGATAATAGAATGTTGAAAAAGGGCTAACAATTTTAAAAATAAGGGGAAGGATATTCATACAAAGTCAAGCAAAAGCCATAACTCTTTTGCTCCTCTATCAGGATTTAGTGAAGAGGAAATAATATGTTAAAAAATTTAGACACATAGATTGGTACTATAGAAGCATGTTTGAGTTAGTCAATAAGGACCAGATTTTTAAGTCTCCATTCATCAAGAAGAAAGTTTAGACAGGTTCATGGCAAAAGAAATAACCTAAAAAATCTATGTTGGTGCAGACAACTTTACATACAAGAAATGAATAAAATCCAAGGTTAATTGATAGTGGATGTTCAAGGTACATGACAGGAGATAATAGAAATTTCATAACCTTGAAGAAGATCAATGGTGGCATAGTGAAATCTAGAGACAATACTACTACCAGAATTGTTGGAAAAGGTACACTAAGTTTGGATAATAGTAGAACTAAAACTAAAAATGTTTTGTATGTATAAGGTCTTAAGCATAATATTTTGAGTTTAAGTCAAACATGTGATTAGGGGCACACACTAAAGTTTTATGCAAAAGGTTATGAAATTAGAAGAAAATATTTAGATGTATTGGTTGTATATGCTCAGAGAACATGCAATAATCTATATATGCTATCAGACATCAAAGATCAAAGATGTTGTTTGAGTTAGATTAAATAAAGTTGGCTATGGAATAGGAGAATGGGGTACATAAATTTTGACAATATTTTCAACATTAGTAAAAATGAAGTAGTCAAAAATCTTCCAAAGATTACAAAGCCATCTAACACGCTTTGTGAACCTTGTCATCATGGGAAGTAGGCTAGAAGGTGATTCAAAACAAAAGAGTACTCAACAACATAGATGCTAGAGATTATTCACACTAATTTGTATGGACCTACGAGAACTCAAAGTACTCAAGGTGAGAAATATTTTATGTTTCTTATTGTTGATTTTTCATGTATGACTTGGGTAATGTTTTTAAGGAAAAAATCAGAAGCTTTCAGACATTTCAAAGCATTCAAAACATTAGTTGAGAATGAAACCAATTTTAATATTAAGTGTCTAAGATAAGATCAAGGAGGAGAATTCATGCCAGATCAATTTATTTAGTTTTGTGAAGACCATGGAATAAAGAGACATTATTCAGCAGTTAGAACTCCATGACAAAATGGATCATTGAATGGAAAAATAGAACAATTCAGGAGATGGTGAGGACAATGCTAAATGAATCCAAGATAGTAGATAAATATTGGAGAGAGGAAATTTATATAGTAGTAAATATTTAGAATAGATAATTATTGAGAATCAATAGTGACAAGACTCCATATGATCTATGGAAAGATAAACCAACAATAGTTGATTATTTTAGAGTTTCTGGTAGTAGATGATTTATAAAGAGAATTGATGAAAAACTTGGTAAGTTTGAATATAGAGTAGATGAAAGTATATTTCTTAGTTATTATTTAAAAATTAAAGCTTATAAATGTTATAAGAAAAGAACCAAGAAAATTGTTGAAAGTGTAAGTGTCAAGATAGAAGAAGATGGAACACAAAGAATCAGTGATCTAGTAGACATTCTTGAAATCATTAAAGAGGAATATTTTGATGAATCAGATGAAGATGAGAAAAAGGACACGAAAACTCCATCCAAATATGTTCATAGAAATCATAATGAAAGTGACATCATCAGGGACATAAATGAAGGAATTCACACCATCAAAAGAAGAATCTGAGCAAGTTAATTTCTCTTTGTTATCCAAAATTCAGCCTAAAACTTTTTCAGAAGCTAGACATGATAAGCATTAGGTTAAGGCTATGGATGAAGAATTAAATTAGATAGAAAAGAATGATACATGGGAATTAGTGCCTAGACCAAAAGATCACAATGTGATAAGATCAAAATGGGTTTATATAAATAATTTGAATGAAAATGGAGAAGTGACCAAAAATAAAGCAAGATTAGTATGTAAAGGATATGCTCATATTGAGGGAATATATTTTGAAGAAAATTTTACACTAGTGGCAAGGTTAGAGTCTATTAGAATGTTTCTTTCATATGAAATGTTTAAAAATTTGAAAGTGTTTTAGATGGATGTTAAATCTACCTTTCTGAATAGGAATCTAGAAGAAGAGGTCTACATTGAGCAACTTGAGGGATTTAAACTCTCAAATATTAGTAACCATGTATGTAGATTGAAGAAAGCATTGTATGGATTGAAACAAGCTCCCAGAGATTTATATGTAATACTTGATAAGTACCTACAAGATCAAAGTTTCAAGAGAGGATTTAATGATAGTAATATTTACATCAAAATAGAAGGTGAGAATCAAATGATTGTTATGTTATATGTTAATGATATCATTTTTGGAGGAAATATTGAAAACATGACAAAAGAATTTTTTGATAATATGTAAAAATAATTTGAGATGTCTATGCTTAGAGAATTGTCATTTTTCTTAGGATTGCAAATATTTCAATTAGAAAAAGGAATTTTCATATCTCAAAGTATATAAGCCAAGGAAATGTTGAATAAATTTAGTTTTAAAGATTGTGCACTAGTTGGCACACCAATGTGTATAGGAAATAAGGTGATCAAGGATGAAGATTCACCTGTTATAGATCAATATTTGTATAGATCTATGATTGGTAGTCTTTTATATTTAACAGCATCGAGGTCAAATAGCATGCATGTAGTAGGTATGGTTGCAAGATATCAGTCATCTCTGAAAGATAGTCATGTTTAGTTGGTGAAGAGAATATTCAGATATATCAAGGGGACATTAGATTATGGATTATGGTATCCCACAAGAAGAGATTTCACTTTGGTTGCTTATACATATTTAGATTGGGTAGGGTGCTTGGATGATAGAAAGAGTACAAGTGGAGGAGCTTTCTTCCTTGGTGATAGCTTAGTATCATGGCTAAGCAAGAAGTAGAATTCAATATCACTTTCTACAACTAAAGAAAAATATATTGCAACAGTATTGTGTTGTACTCAAGTGTTTTGGATGAAGCAAACTTTGGAAGATATCAATGTAAAGAATGATGAACCTATTTCAATTTTTTATGATAACATAAGTGCTATTAATATTTAAAATAATCTTGTGATGCATTAAAGAACAAAACATGTTCCCATTAGATATCACGTCTTGAGAGGGCAGGTTTTAGATCAATAGGTTAATATGGAGTATATCAGTACTACAGAGCAGATTGCAGATATTTTTAGAAAGGCAGTGCTAAAAGATACATTTGAGTATCTACGAGAGAAGTTGGGAGTAATTTATTTTACTTTCTGCCATTGAGGTTCAACATCAGTTGAGGGGGAGCTAAGTGTTATCTCCAAGTAGGCCCTTTGCCATTAATGTCAAAGGGGGAGAATAACAAGTATAGGTGTAGAAATAGGTACATGGAATAACTACAAGTTACTATAGTAAGGGGGAGTTACTGTATGTTTTTTAGATGGTAGTATGTGTAGGTTTTAGGATGTGGTAGTTTTAGTTTGAGGTTGCCATCAATGACAAAGGGGGAGATTATTGGAAATATTGTCATTGATGTCAAAGGTCTAGCATTTTTGGTGATAAAGGCCCCATTGCATTTAATGGTGTTTTTAATATTCATATCTTGGATAATGTATGTTAATATTTATTTAATATCAATGAATATATTTTTGGTTGCATATAAGTCAAAAGAGGGCCCATAGAGAAGTCAAAGAGTCATGGTGTAACAAGCAAAAGAAGAATGGGATGCATTTTCTCATGAAGAGTCATCTTAAGGAATTCCAAGAGTCACCATGTTTAGACAAAAGAGGTATGGCATATTTTTCCATGAAGGAAAACTTTGAGGAATATTAAAAGTCACCAAGATAAAGACAAAAGAGGAAAGGATGCTTTTAATTATGAAGGGTCACCATATGACTTTTCAAATGTAAGGATACAAAGGCTCATGCAAGTTTGGCACCATTTTCCATGACGATTGAAGGGTCACAAAGGGTAAATACCAAAGGTCATTTGGAAATCTATAAATAAAGGCTTGAGAAGCCATTTGTAATATGCAAGAGAGTATGTGGTTTGTATTTGTTTTCAAAGAGAGAAAAGCAGGAGATATTGTAGAGTTATATCATCTACGGAGTAAGCAACATTAAGAGATAGTTGTGTTTTATACACAATAGGGGTTTGTGCTCACAAATCTTTGTAAGGGGTTGGTGCTCAAAAATAGTTGTTGTGTTGGTGGTTGGCAAAGGGGTTAGTGATCTTGAAAGTTGGTGCTTGAGAACTTTGTATTTTAAGTTGGTGCTCATTCATATACTTGATATTATTCTCTATGGTTTTTCCAACTTTGGGTTTCCACATAAAAATATGTTCTCTCTCTCTCTCTCTCTCTCTCTCTCTCTCTCTCGTGTGGTGCAAATTATTGTTTTAGTTTTATTGCATATCTTGAATGTGTGATTAAGTGGTTAAATAAAAGAAATCAAATTAATTAGAAAGTTATATAATATACTGATTCACACCATCCTCTCAATATATCTCATGCTTAACATATCATTCTATGGTAGATAGATTACCATCTAGTGAAAATACATTGACAAAGTCCATAATATCCCATAATTTAGAATAGTTTCCATACCTATTGCCAAAGATAGTGGCATCATAAACTGTGTCCATGAATTCTATTGAATCCTTTATGGATAATGGTGATGGTAAAAGTGATTCTATGAAACTCTTTGATGATGATTCCATTACAACTATGTGTAGTTATTACAATTTATTTACATGTTCTATGAAAAATTCTCCTCTCTGCTTAGTCTCTTGTTCATTAAAAATATATTCATAGTTAGCTAGGGCTTTCATGCATAGGATAGTAGTCAAGTTTGAATTAATTTATGAGTAATGAATACATTTATGGTTACATGTAGTATATATAGATTTAGAATTAATTCTAGTTCATGTATTATAAATGTCCAACATTTATATGTTTTGTATTATCTTCACAATTCAAATTTTGTTAGTTTACTTACATGGTATCCTTAACAAGTATTGGGAAGCATTTTTGCTTTATTAACTATGTATAGTGGGATTTTAGCCATCTTAAATTGGGAGTCAGGTTTTGTGTTAGGAATTATTCTATGAAATATCCAAACAAATATTTTGAACACAAAACCCAAAAAAAAATCCCAAAGACCAAATCTATCAGAATAAATGTTTTGAACATAATGTCTAATACAAAAAGTCTAAATAATTAATCTTTGAAAAGTTGATGATGACTATTTCAAATAATTTGTTAGATAAAAATCATAAACATAACTTATGATAAATAGGTCCAAATAAAAAACCTTTATACATAAACTCTAAACAAAATGTTTAATATAAAAATCCCAACTAAGTCTTCCAAACACAAAGTTTGAACAAAAACCCTGATTAAAAAATCCTGATGAATAAGACCCAAACATAAGTTCTAAAGAACAAAGTTTTTGAAAAATAGGTATGAATAAAATGTCTAAAGACCAAATCCCAAATAATTTCTCTAAATAAAACTAAGTCCCAAAAAACCTACATAGTTCAAAAAATCTCCTAAAATGCATTAATAAGGCTAGTCCATAAAAATGTATAATGCCATGATTTGTTATTCTAAGTGTAAAAACTAAGGAGAAATTTGATTAGAATTTTGCATAGATAAATAGAATAAATGCTTAAAAAACAAGGCCAAAATCCAAAAAAAGTGGGTCCTCATTTCTTGATAAAGAAAGGGGGGATGTTGGGTATAATAAGGTGAATGTCATATATGCATAAAATGTCAAAAATATGTAAATTGTCATATATGCAGTTAAATAAGTACATCTAAGACATCCTACTCATCAAATAGTCTCCCTCTCTTTACCTTCCTTGACTAAGACTTTCCCTAGGATGCCTTGCTCATAGATGGAGATCCCTCAGATGCCCTAGATTCCTCCAAGGTTATACTTTAGGTCCTTATACACCCATAGATCACCTATAGTTAAACCTATTCAAATACAAATATTATTATAAAAATTACATACTCTATATGCAAATAAATTTATAAATTAATGTCAAACTAGAATGCACAAATAGTTTAAACATGCACCTACTATAATCTAATGGTCATTCTTGTTCTACATGTGATGCTCAACAAGGTTAGTGATAGGTTGAGGTGTATAAAAAGGCATGTGAAATGGGGATAAAACATGATAAGGTGCCCTGCTAACCATTTTAATGAGACTATCAGATGTCATCAGACAAACTTGCATACAAAATACATTCACATAAGTTATATTTACTCAACTATCTATTAAAATCATTAAAATAATTCTATATTTACAATTCAAACATACAAGTTAAAAATTACTTCATAAGTGCCTACACATATGACACTATAAAAATAATGCCTATGTCTAACTTATCTCATAAATATGGAGGAGTTTCCACTATGATCATCAACTAAACAAACAACCTCCCTTAGTTTTTGTTGATGGTGTAAAATTTGTGCTAGATCCTAGCTAATCAACAATGGGAAGTTTCAAGCTGTGGGACGATGCGGCTTGAAACAACCTCCAGGTTTTAAAGAAGCTGGTCTCTTCTATTTATAGGTGTTAGGGAAAAGGGATAGGAGATTAATAGAAAATAAAAATGGAGGAATTAAAACCTATCTATGGTGATGCGTCTGAGCATAATCCTAATCCTAACCTGAGCACAGAGTGACTATTATAGGATTCTATTACATTTAAGAGCAGACAAGTGTGTGATCAATGTCAAAGATTGGAATAACAAAAACAAAAGGCTCACAATAGGGGAGTCTTTTGCTGAGATACATGAATTGTCAACAAAGGCATAGTGTTCTATCTTCTTAGTAGAATCCTCCAATCACATAAGAGGCACAAAAGTCACACACAATTATGTAGAACTTCAGACTCTAGAAAATGAGACAAAAGCAAATAACATTTCCAATCACAACACTAGAAAATCTATAGTATAGACTACTTTGCAAATGACATAGACAACACCAACCAAGGCATGGAGCTCAAATTTCCTTAATTCATTCAGCCACATAAAGGGCACATAAACATGCATGATTATATCAACCTTAAAACTCAAGAAAATTGAGACAAGAGCAAATGATATTACTGGTCACAAACCTTAGAAAATCTAAAACTATGAGAATTCCCCCCTAATGATTTTACAATTTTACTTATATAGACTCAGATGTCTCCCTACATCATTGCCTTCTTTCCCGCTCAATTTCAAATTTTGACTTAACTCATAGGGGGCAAACCGACGGCCCATTAATGCCTCAAGAAGCCCATGTTGGAGAAGAGCGGCTGCCCATTATTGTGGCATGGTGATTCTTGACTGGTACTTTCTCTTCACACCCAAAATTCAAATTCCATCACCCACTAGGTTGCACACCTATCCATTCCATATTAAACTCCAAGGGGACAAACAGTCGACTCCTTCAATGCTTTGGGGGCTCCAAAAAACTACCTGATTACTTTTCCATCTACTCAAATTAACTTCAGCCAATTTTCCCTCCATTTCACTTTAACAGGTAGATGGACACTCTATTCTATTAGATGCGGGAGAGGACACTTAGCCAATTCATGAAAATTATCTTTATGGTCTAGGAGGCACTAGAGAATGACACTTGGCACCTTCTTCCTGATTTATTGAAGACATGCGGCTCTCTCTGCTTCTCTTTGACTATGTCGTAATATTATTCAGGACACATATTAGACTTCTACAGCTAGTGACACTTGGCAGCTTTCGTAGACTTTTGAAGTAACACCTGGGACCCACCACCATTTTATATTTGTCAATAGAGCTTGACAATGATTCTCTCAAGCATTGACATGTGGAGGCTTTTGCAACTTTGAGGAAGATAAGTGGCATCTTTTGCTTCTTTGTCTAGGGGTACGTGGCACTTTCCACTTTTTCCACTTGGCTCTATCTGCTCTGCTACTACTTAACTCATTGAAATGAAATGTGGATGCTGACATGGGAGGTGGAAAGTGACACTTGGTAGCATCCACTTAAACTTGAACTTAGGAAAAAATGAGATGAAGGAAATGAGAAGAGGAAAAAGACCTGTGTTCAGAGGGTGACACTTGGTAGCTTCCATTGCATCTCAATACTTAGGCAAAATGAATCGGCCCTCTACTTTAAAACTTTTGTGGCTACGTCTAAGGTGTGTAGGAATAAAAATTACAGCAATCAGATCAAAGAATAAATTAAATATGACGTATATTAAAAATTACTCTATAGTTATTGGTGACCATTAGGACTTTTGAGCTTGCTCAAAAAGAACCTGACTCCTGCTATGCATCCATGTGCTCAAAGAACACTTATTTGAAAGAATAGAGCAAGAAAGAAAGCATGGGAAGACAAACTACTATATATAGCTAACTAGGTATATTTGCCTCCCTCTTGGATCAAAAGGAACATTTCTAAAGTCCCCTTCCTGGCAAGAAGACTTATGATGGTAGACAAATAGCTGAATGGGAAGGAGATTTTTTGACTTGCTCCTCTTGCCTGTTACCTTGCTTGACTTATATATGAGTGGATCGGAATCAAACATGCTTCTGACATATATGTACTCTGCTTGTCCTTAGAAGCTTGTTGAATGTTGGTCCCTCAAACTGGTGCTTCACCAAGAAATTAGTGGCTGTTGGTTTACCATCATTAGCCCTTTGTTCTACGCATTCCCTCTGTTGTGCATCATGGTTTGACCCATTTCCTTTTGCTTCATGGTAGACCACATCAAACCCATCCTTGGTTACATTATCCTCCTTTTTCATGATTTTGACCTCTTGGATGGATGATTTTGACAGAGTGAAATAATTTTTCACATGTAATTGAGGCCTAGTGCTATGTTGTTCATCTATAACCAATTCATAGCTATCTTGGAAAGTGAGAAGAAAGTCTGAGATTATTTCCTCCTCATCAGCATTCCAGCTTGCATAATTTCTTGGGGGTACAAGGGCTCCCATATTTAGACTAAAATTGATTGGCTCAGAATCATTGTTGGTGTCAATAAAAACCTCCGAAGGTAGATTGGCTAAAGAATACACCAAAATTCTTCAATTCTTTGAAAGATTGGTCCCACCGAGCATGCCAAAAACTGTTGATGGCATAAAATTTATGCTAGATCCTAGCCAATCAACAATGGGAAGTTTCAAGCTGTGGGACGATGTGGCTTGAAACAACCTCTAGGTTTTAAAGAAGTTGGTCTCTTCTGTTTATAGGTGTTGGGGAAAAGGGATAGGAGATTAACAGAAACACAAAATATAGGAATTAAAACCTATTTATGGTGATGCACCTGAGCATAATCCTAATCCTAACTTGAGCACGGAGTGACTATTATAGGATTCTATTACATTTAAGAGCAGACAAGTGCATGATCAATGTAAAATATTGGAATAATAGAAATAGAAGGCTCATAATAGGGGAGTATTTTGCTGAGATACAGGAATTGTCAACAAAGGCATAGTGTTCTATCTTCTTAGTAGAATCCTCCAATCACATAAGAGGTGCAAAAGTCACACATAGTCATGTAGAACTTCAGACTCAAGAAAATGAGACAAAAGAAAATAACATTTCCAATCACAAAACTAGAAAATCTATAGTATAGACTACTTTTTAAATGACACAGACAACACTAACCAAGGCATGGAGCTCAAATTTCCTTAATTCATTCAGCCACATAAAGGGCACAGAAACATGCATGATTATATCAACCTTACAACTCAAGAAAATTGAGACAATAACAAATGATATTACTGGTCACAAACCTCAGAAAGTCTAAAACTATGAGAATTCCCCCCTAATGATTTTACAATTTTACTTATATAGACTTAGATGTCTCCCTACATCATCACCTTCTTTCCCACTTAATTTCAAATTCTGACTTAACTCACAGGGGGCAAACTGATGGCCCATTAATGCCTTGAGAAGCCCATGCTGGAGAAGAGCGGCTGCCCATTATTTTGGCATGGTGATTCCTGACTGGTACCTTCTTTCATGCCCAAAATTCAAATTCCATCACCCACTAGGCTGCACACCTATCCATTCCATCTTAAACTTTGAGGGGATAAATAGTCGACTCCTTCAATGATTTGAGGGCTCCAAAAAACTACCTGATTTTTGTTCCATCTACTCAAATTAACTCTGGCCAATTTTCCCTCCATTTTTATTTAACAGGTAGACAGACACTCTATTCTATTATATGCAAGAGAGGACACTTAGCTGATTCATGAAAATTATCTTTATGGTCTAGGAGGCACTAGAGAATGACACTTGGCACCTTCTACTTGATTCATTGAAGACATACGGCTCTCTCTAATTTTCTTTGGCTATGCTATAATATTATTTGAGATGCATATTAGACTTCTATGACTGGTGACACTTGGCAGCTTTCGTAGACTTTTGAAGTAACACCTGGGACCCACCACCATTTTATATTTGTCAATAGAGCTTGACAATAATTCTCTTAGGCGTTGACACGTGGAGGCTTTTACAACTTTGAGGAAGATAAGTGGTGTCTTCTATTTCTTTGTCAAGGGGTACGTGGCACTTTCCACTTCTACCACTTGGCACTATCCGCTCTGCTACTGCTTAGCTCATTGAAATGAAATGCGGATGTTGACATGGGATGTGGAAAGTGACACTTGGAAACATCTACTTAAACTTGAACTTAGGCATAAATGAGATGAAGGAAATGAGAAGGGGAAAAAGACATATGCTTAGAGGGTGACACTTGTCATCTTCTGCTACATCTCAATACTTGGACAAAATGAACCAGCTCTTTACTTTAAAACTTTTGTGGCTACATCCAAGGCGTGTAGGAATAAAAATTGTAGCACTCAGATCAAAGAATAAATTAAATACGACGTAGAGTAAAAATTACTCTACAATTTTCTAGATAATATTGAATATATATGGAAAATTAATCTCTTTTATTAGACCCATAATCAGTTATTATAATTTTTAAAACCCTTTTCTATCTATAAAAATTAGAAACTAACAAGTAGTTTATAAAAAATAATTCATGTGTATGTAAGACCTTATATGAATTTTCACTTGCATAATAAAATGAAAATGATGTAATTTTAGGAATTGAGATAATAATTTTCCCTAGCCACTTCAATTCAGGTCTTATACTGAATTTTATCACTCTCAACCTCTAAAAATCTTCTTACTTTATACTTAATTTTATCACTCTCAATCTCCTCATCTATGGTTGAATGGTACTTAGTTTCATCTTCCTCTACTAAATAATAGATTTATTCATTAAATGATGTGTCATGGGATGTATTATTTGTATTTTATAACTCAATTATTCTTAATTATAATAGTTTACAAACTCTTTTTTTTGGTTTCCCATTTAACCATGTTTATATATCTTCTTTAATGTCAGACTCAATTTCTTCATCTTCTAATTTGATTTCCACTTATTCATCGGGTTCAAAGTTCCTATAAAAATGGGGTACCTTATATATCTCATAAATACCTTTGAGAGCATCAAAATATTTTTCTCAATCCTTGTTATCTCATGCTTCTTTAGCTTATGTGACATTCATGTCTATTTTTAGTGGGACATGGGCCACGATCCTATTTCCTTCAAAAGTTATCTCCTCATATTCACAATTGAATATCCCACTTTTATCTAAAACAATTAGAGTGATAAAGGTATGTAGTATATGTATTTTATGAAATAATTTCAATAATTCATAGTATACTATTTTGTCTATTCCCATAAAATTCACTTCTTCCCTTTCAAGATTATTATTGGTGATTTTAAGCTGTCATCTGACATAGTAATGTCATAATTTACTGGATGTAATCCAAGTTTTCCTAAATCTTCCCATGTTATTATTGTCACTTGGATTTTAACCCTTTGAGGATATGAAAATATCTCCTCATCTAAGTGGCATAATGTAATCACCTATAGGATTGTGGGTATCCTAAGGAATGATGTGAGTCTATAGATAGGGCTATCTCCCTTAATGTACCACTTATGATTGCAACTAATACTAAATTTGGGGGTAAAAATGGAGAGATATAACTTAGATAAAACTAACCTAAGGGAGGTGATACACCAAATATATTAATCACATTGAACCATACGCATATTACACTTGAAATCAAAGGAAAACTAAACATACACTCTCCAATCTATGTCTTCTTTCATCAATGTTACATTGTGGGGTTATGGATGAATGTGAAAAGCTAGGAGGACTAAACAAGAGGCAATGAACGGAAATAATGAACATAATAACTCACTTAAACTTTGATATTTCTTATAACACATCACATGACCTACAAGAAGAAGATGCAAACATGTGAGAAAATGTGACAACTTACTAAGGAATACATAATCTTCACTAAGAAAATTCAACATTCAAGTAAATAAAACTATGAAATATAATTAAATAGGTAAAAATTATTCATTTTATTGATCAAAATTTATATAAATGAGTATGGATTCACCATACTCAGGTGGAACATCCATACAATGGCAAAAATGGCTAGTTCTCATAGAACTTGTGAGAGAGAAAAGAAGAGAGAAGTTTAAGGGTCACAAAGACAATTTTAAATCTAATAAAAGTAGTTAATTGTGAATTTAGAGAGGTAATGGGATTAATAATTCAAGTTTAATATCTAAAAATGTCAATTTGAGTCACAAACTTCATGAAAAGTGGCAAGAAAACTCCTTAATTGGCTAAAAAAACTATCTTCATGATTAGAGATGTTTGAACGTCCTATAACTAATGAGGATAATTCAAAATGATTTTGATGGAAGTGGAATATCTCATAAATTCCTCTCCATGATTTTTTTTCATGCCTAGCCCTATGAAAACCTCTAAAAGTGAACCATCATCATCTGCTATCTAGAAAAGAACTCCTTTCATGCACCCTACACACTTGGCCTCCAAATTGGAATAATTTTCTCATAAAAATACATGTAATGGAGTGGATAACACATTTAAATACCCTACATGTCATTAAAATCATTAGGTATACCTTAAATTTAGCTCACTTGAAGTTTTCCATATTCTTTACAAGCTTGTCTAATAGGCCAATTTTGATTGGCTAAAATGAAGTAGATTTTTTGCATACTTATAGACTTTTTAAAATAATAATATGGCTATATGAAGTTATTATAAGTCCTAAACATTCCCAAAAACTTTGTTTCATCTCTTAATTCCTTATAGAACCTGTAAAACACCTAAAATAGTGAGAAAAACTCATATTTTGTACCATGTCCGTACAGTTCCATACAACTTGTTGGAATGTGAAGTATATTGAGGGATTACTTTAAAAATTAAAATATGATTCATGGTCCAAATATTCTATTTGGATAGATATTGAACACCATTTTTTTAAATTGGTCTTAGCTGAGGGTTTGTAAGGGTTTTTGAGTTGTTTAAGCCATTAAGATTTGTTAATAAAGTTGGGACATTAGAACTACAAAAAAATTACACAAGTTTTTTTTTAAAGATCCCTTATAAATTTTATAAACTTATATTCCCCCCATGAAAATCATCATGAAATAAATAAGCTTCCAATCTTACCCTATCAAGCTCCTTTTTCTCTTTCCTTTAAGTTTGAGGTTCTTTAAGGTCTAAAAATGGTTAGTTTTTAGTTTTATCTATCATAAAAAATATCTAAAACTTACACATCCACCTCATGAAAATTTTTAAATTCATTGGATTGATCACCTTATACTATAAATGCAAGTGACTCCTCACTTGGCTTTATGTTTAACCCTTGCTTAATAGGTTTGACTGCACCTCAAAATTTAGAATGACCTTTGATGTATTCCTTTGCCTCCTAATGATTAAAACACACTTTTAATCCTCCATATACATGTTACAACAATTTTATAGTTTCATCTCATGATAACAATGGTTTTGACCCTCCATTTGGCCTCTAGGCCTAATCCTTACTAGGTCTGCCTACAACTCTTCATGTCCAAACCATCCTATTGAATTAAACTATTTCCTATTTGATTTATCATGTTTTAATATGTTTAATTTAAATTTATACACATTAATTCCATGTTAAAACATCTTCATTACTACTCTTTAATCTTTAAACTTCTAAAATGCAGGGTTTGCGTATGAGGGGAAGTGCCCTCTACTTGAGACAAAATAGAGAGCAATTCCCCTATTTTCTCATTAAAAAAAAATATTATGAGCCTATCCAAATCATATAATTTTTTTTTACAAATTTTCATCCCTTGTTATGGTCTATAGACCCCAAAACCTCCTTGATTTATTAGAGAAACTTTGCATATACAGATTATATGCAGGGGTTTCCATAAAGACTGTGAGTACATTTTTTTAGCCACTTTTTGCTTGATATACCAATTTTGAGAGTATAATGGAGATTTTTTACAATAATTAATAATATTTTGTCTCTTTAAACTCACTTTAACCTTCATTTTCTCACTTTACACCCTAACTGGGACAAGGTTGGATTCCCCTTGTGACTATGTTTCTTGCTCCTTGGGGCATACTTGTAGGTACATTTACAGCCTCTTCAAGCTTGAACACATGATTATATTATTCCTTGGAAATTTCAAGGATAATTTTTCAATTCCCTTCATGTTCATGTCATCTCATCTTTGAATTCTCAAGACTGAGCTTGACATGATTGACTGTGCTTCTTTTGGATAGACCCCTGTAGTTATTTATGTATTAGCTTAAATTAGTTTATTCATGTTTTTTAAGGATTATTATAATCACATAAGGTCACAAAATTAATTTTTATACTATTTATATTCTTGAATTACCTTTAAACATCATGAAAACATCAATAATTTCACTATTTACCCTATCTCAATCAACTACAGCTAGTTGTAGGTGTGAATTTTTACTAGGACTTGATCTTGAAATATAGAGGTCATATTGGAAGCTTGAGAGTCAAATAATATCAATATAATTAATATATACACCTTGAAATTTCTAAATCATTATAAAAAATACCATGTTTAGATGACTATTTTTATACTCAACTATAGGTAACTATTAGGATTGTTTGTACGGACTGTAGGTATGAATGAGGGATAAAAACCACCTATCATATCCACTTGATGATGTTTATGCTCATTTAAGGTCATTTCAACCATTATAACCTTATAATAATGGGTAAATGTTTCAAAAATACTACTTGGGTGAAAAATCCTTTCTAGAATTCCCAAACTTGTGGACCTCACTGTCAAAATTTAGTGTATGAAATGTGATTTTGGGATCCTCAAAAACCTATTCTCCTCTAATATTTTGCCCTTCCAACCTAGAAGAGTGATTCTCCAATGTAGATACTAAAATTTAGAAACATTTTGATGTATAAATATCTCATGTGTCCATGGAAAATGTTATTCTCAAAACTCTAAGATCTTTATTTCTACATTTTAGGGACAAAGGACTTGAAATAGTCCTTAAGTTCTTAGGGATGTGTTTACACTTATACCTACCCATTTGACACTACACATAAGTATTGTCATGGTAACTCACATGCTGTGATTTAAATGAGAGTTTTATCATACTCAAATTGCTCATACCAATACTTTCATAACTTTATAAGCACCAACTATAGATGTGTATCTTCACATACATGTAGAGAATGCAACTATAGGTAGTGAGTGGTGTATTGAACAATGCACTACCTCCTTATATTTTCATAAGTTTAAGGTCTCTCTCAAAGAATAAAACTAGACTTTTATTCCTTATTATTAATCTCTTCCAATGTGACTGGTCCTATGAGATATAAGTAGCTAAATGGATTATATGTAGGTAGATAGGTGCATTAGAAAGGAGCATGAATTATGAATCCTGAAGTATGACCTTGCCATAAATATTAGACCCTATAAATATCTCATGTTTATCTTTCACTACCATGTCAAAAAATGGTAAGATACGTCATAATATGTGTTATCCTTCCCTTGAAGCACCTATAGGTGCATACTAATGGCAGAATATATGAATGACTGAGTATGACTTCCAGAGTCTCCTTTTATTGACAAGTGAAGGTATATAATTGATGCCCCAAGTATTAGAGTGTAATCCACATTTTTATACTTTAATTTCACTCCATGAATCATGCTAAATATGCTCCACACACATGATTCCCTATGACTGCAAATATAAATGAGCAAAAAGTTGACTGTGTATGCAAACAAGACTACAAGTTATCCAAAACATAGTGTTATGAGATAAAACATTAAGGGTAAGTGATCAATATGATCTTGAGACCAGTATAAAAATCACACCACATTCCTATGAGACCTTTGAAAAGAAACACATAGTCTTCAACAAGGAAAACTAACTGAGACTATCTATGGTGATACCTTCATACAAAGTG
>JARHVA010001716.1:327500-377500 GCA_037957365.1 Torreya grandis
CATTATGTGTTATTACAACTTCTCTATCATTATCTATAGGTTTTTCCAAATTTATTTTCTTCATGGTTTTAATGATCAAATTGTCTCAAAGCTCTTGTTTTGATTTTAATTTTTTAAACATAATTATACCCTGATTGGATGTTTTTGGTTGTTCATTTTGTTTTTCTTCTTTTTTTTTTGGTGCTAATGTTGACCATTTTTTGACCATAATTTAAATTAGGTCAACCCCCTATAATCAATACTTGATATGGGGGTAGAACATAATGTCATAGGGTGTGTTATGGTCTATTTAATGTCACTCAATGAAATTATAACTTTGATCATGATCTAGTTCAATCTTATGTCATTTGGAGTCATCTAGGGGGTCATACCATCATGGCATGTCACTCAGGAATGAATAATGTAGTCTGGTTGTACATTTTACAAGTGTGCTTAAAAAACCTTTTAGGTCAAAAGGACTACATGGATATGATGATTTTGGTCTCATAATCATCCCATACAAATGTGGTGTCTTCATGAGTTCTGTATCTCAAAATATAAGCCTTTAAATATTAGCTAGCAATAAGGTGAGTAGACGGGAGTGTCAACATCAAGATACAATAAATAGCCATTTGGATTCAAAAAATACCTAATGAGATCTAGTTTAATGTAAGGCCAATAAGTGGTAAGATCTCATGTGATCAGATCTTAGATCAATGGTACATGGGCAATCAATGAGTCAAAAGGTCCCTGGGGAAGATCAATGATGCATATTCCTACATACAAGATAGATCAACGATCCACATTTAAATATTGGGGCCCAAGATCAATGATGCACATTTGATTATGTAGTGGAGATCTAATGGTGTGAGAAAGGGTTAAAGAGTTAGAGGATATTGAGATCAAATTCCAGTATGATAAATGTCACATTTTAACTAGACAAGTAAATCGATGACATGCATTTGATCTTATAGATTAAGATCAATGGTACACTTTTAATTGAGTGATTAAGATCAATAGTGCATGTTGAGTCAAAGGTCAAGGAACCTAGATCGAATGTGAGACTACCAAGTGGCACAAATACATGCAAAAGATGGTCTGACAATAAGATATATAAAAAGTATAGAATGGTGATAAGTGTCTCAATGTATGAATCTCAGATAAATGATTAATGACCGATGTTGAAATTTGAATTGAGGAGACTCCTATGGAAATTGATAGAATAAATTTGACCAAATTCGAGGGTGCACATAATTAAATCACATGTCCAAAGGACAATAGGTATATTTTAAAATGAAATGAGAAATATGGAAAGGACATTCCACATCGGAATCCATGTAGGATCAAAGGATTTTGTAGTAGATCAAATACTTCAGACTCATATGCCACCATGAAATCTTAGTCAAGATCTGAGATAAATAATGATTTCCAAATTTAATGAACGAAGTCTAAGAGATAAATGGATGAATTTAGATAGTAAATACAAGTTTATAGAATATAGCTATGAGCTGAGAAAATGTCTATTACTATCATAACATATGTGTCAACTCTCCTAATTCAATTTGAAATGCTTGAGAGATGATCCATAATGAGGGCAGTTTCACAAAGGCTAGTTGAAGAGTCTCTACACTATTTTGGAGAGTTTATCATGGTTTATATGCACATTTATCTTAGGAAACATTCATGGTCTATTTCACACTCTATTCTCATGTAATGTATCTAGTTACCATGCCTTGACATGTGGCATTGTGACCTTTGAGCTTATTTAATGCATTATGTTCTCCTCCTTCTCTAGTTCTATAAGTAGCTAACATTTTGGCCTTTGTAAAAATACACCACACCATGTATGGTAAAGCCCTAATAGTTTTGAAATTGTACTTTTCCTCATAAAAATAACATATCTCATCTTTTTAAAGTGTGTGAAGATATGTATAGTGAGTAGCTAGGTGATATCAATCTATCCTTGCTTTCTCTTAGTCCTTCCATGTTCATGTAAGTGATTTCAACCTAGCAGTTCATATGAAGTGTAGTTAAGTGTATGAATTTATCTTAAGTGTGTAATGAGAATTAGTATTTACAACTAATCTATGGTTTTCCTTACCTTGGATATTCTTCATGTATCTCACCTTCATATTGAAACACTAATGCTAGTGCATTCTAGGACTCTTAGGCTAATGTTGTAGGCATTACTTATTTGTGAAAGAAGTATAATTGTCATGTGGAAGACATATTGTTGCATCACCCTTTTTGATTAGGTTTATTTCATGTAACTTATATCCCTTTCCCCTCACAAGCAAATAGTTATCATAGGTGAAAGTACTTCAAGATATATTTAGGGAGCTAGCCCTTAAGTATAGAGGCTCAATTTCACCATAGGTACACCTACATACCTAGAAGTGTTCCCATGTTGATCAAATCTAGAAGAGGCTTTAATACCCTATTATAGGGTGAAATATTTGGTGACAAGAGTTCTATCATGCCTGGTGGGACCATTATTTTCAAGATAACTTGTCAAGGTGAATGTTGATTTTGACAACATCAGTTACAAATTAGTATGCTACCTGTAATATTCCAAAATAGAATATTATGTGATAAAATATAATTTTACAATAATTTATTTTTATTATGATAAAATATAACTTTATATTCGAATAATAATTTTGAATAATACAATTAAATTTCAAGAGGGTTTTCATCCTTCAATTATTACAATAATTATCACAAGGGTTTTCATCCTTAGATTATCTATAAAAGGTTTTCATCTTGAATAGAATAATAAATCACATAATTACACTTATTTTTGAATGATTGAACTGAATTGGATGCCTTCTTTCACACCAATGAATGAATATTAATATGTCATTGCCTCCATCAAATGCTGTCTTTTTCTAAAGGTGGCAACCATTTATTTAATGAATGTTGATTTAATTAACTAAAACCATGAGTAAATTAATTAAAACTAGTGATTTAATGGAATGGTGAGTTCTTGTGAATGTTGCTTTGATTTATTTTGAATGCTATGATTTTTCTTTCCTTTTATTTATTGGTGGCAGTGATTTGTTTTCATTGGTTGACTACGTTCTATCATTCCTTGGTTGTTTCTATCAATCCTTGGCTACTGCGTAACTTGGGTGGAGTTTGAGGATATTAAAAACCTCCCATACTAGAATTTCCTATCCTCAACCAATTTTAAATTAGGATGTTCAAGAATTATTTATCTTTCCCATGTGGTATCTTCAAATGGTAAATTGTGCCAATGAATTAACTATTCATTGATACTTCTATTTCTTAACCTCTTCTCATGAACTTCAAGGATGGCTTTAGGTATTAAAATCAACTTAATTTTTTCATATAATTGGGTTATCTCAATAGAAGGAATGATATGTTTCCTAAGTTCCCTTTTTAGGCATGAAACATGGAAAACATTATGGACTAGGCTACATCTTGGTAATTCCTACTCATAAGTAATCTCTCCCACCTTCCTTGCAACTTTATATGGTTTGTAGAAATGTGTTTTGAGTTTATTAGCTCAAATTTTCTTGATATATTTCTACCTATAGGTTTGTAAACATAAATATACCATGTGCCATACTTCAAATTTATTTTCCATTCTATGTCAATCTGCATAAAACTTTTGTTGATTCAATGCTTGCTGAAAGTTATCCTTGAGAGTTTTAAGGATATATTGACTTTGTTGGATTTAGTATTTGACACATAAAATTCTAATATCTAGAATGACCAAGTCCATGAAATAATTATACCCATACAAAACTTTAAAGTGTGTCACTCTAATCGACATATGATAAGAGGTATTATAACAAAATTCTCACAAGTGCAACCATTAGATCCATGCATTTTATTGTCCTAAGATATCTTTCCTTAAATACCATTTAATCCATTTAGTTATGGATTTTATTTGACCATCTATTTGAGGATGATAACTTGTGCTTGGTGATAATTTAGTGCCTACTAAATGAAATATTTCTTGCCAAAATAAGATCATAAATCTGTTATCTCTGTCACTAACAATGTTCTTTGGTAGCCCATGTAATTTGAAAATTTCTTTAAAAAATATTCTAGCTACTAAGGGGGTATCATACTTGGTGGGAAATGGAAATAAATGATCATATTTTGTCAAATGGTCAACAACCACATAAAGAAAACTCTTTATTTATACCACATGCAAACTAATAATAAAATCCATTGAAATACTTTTCCATTTTTGAGTAGGAATGGGTAAAGGCTGCAACAAGCCTACTCAAAATTCATGCTCTATTTTGTTTTGTTGGCAAGTAGGATACTCTTGGATTTAATTAATAAATTCACTTTTAATCCCTTTCCAAAATAACCTTTATCTTACCTATTTATATGTTTTAAGATAACCTAGGTTCCCTACCAATGGACTTTAATGAATAGCCTTTAATATTTAATGCTTAATCTTTGATTCTGGTAGTAAGAATATTTTATTTTTATAAAAAATGAGATATTTAAATACCTTGTATCATTTTTCCCCAATATTTCCCTCTAATATCTCATTAGTGAACTCATTTTTAACATACTCAGCTATTATGATAACCTTCCAATCAACTATAATTATCGATATGGATCACAAAGATGGTTTTATTGATAATGCATTCATCACAACCATATTCTTTCCTTTCACATATTCAATGTTAAAGTCAAAGGCTTGGACCTTACTTACCCATTTTTTTGTCTATCCATCAAATCCTTCTAACTTAAGAAAAATTTAGACTATTATGATCTATTCTTACCAAAAACTTCCCACATACCAACTATTGGTAGAACTTGGCTAGTGCATGTATGATTGTTGACATTTATTTATCATATATAGAGTAATTTCATTCATGTTCCATAAATTTTCTACTTTTGAATGAAATTAGATGACCTTGTTACATTAGGATAACACTGATTCCTTCACCTGACACATCACATTCAAGCACAAAGGGTAATGAAAAGTTTAGTATTGCCAACATGGGACATAAACTCATTTATTTAAGTTCATCAAATGTTGATTGAGAAGTTTTAGACCATTAAAAGGCTCCCTTTTTTCTTAAATTGGTCAAAGGGATAGCTATATGAGAGAACCCTTTTAAAAACCTTTGATATTAAGTGCATAACCCCAAGAATCCTCTTAATTTAGTCATGTTAGTATGAGGGGGCCAATCTAATATAACTTGAATTCTTCTTGATCAATGTGCACTCCTTATCTATTGATGACATACCCTAAGTATAAATTTTTTATCATTTCAAACTCACATTTAGACATTTTAGCAAAAATAGATTTCTACTCCAATATTCCCAACACTTTGTCTAAATGTTTAAAGTGTTCTTCCCATGATGTACTATATATTAATATATCATCGAAGAAAACTAACACAAATTTTCTCAAATATTTAACAAAAATATGATTCATGAAGGACTAAAAGGTGGCTAGAGAATTGGTCAATTCGAAAGGAATAACCAAGAACTCAAAATACCCATAATGACATCTGAATGTTGTTTTCTAAATATATTTATCTCGCATCCATATTTTATGATATCTTGATTTTAGAAAATAAAATTGCTAAATGAAGCTCATCAATTAGTTTATCAATTCTTGGTATTAGATATCTATTTAATGGTATTTTTATTTAATTGATGGTAGTTTATGCACATTCTCAATGTGCCATATTTATTTTTAACTAGGACCATGGATGAAGTGAAAGGACTTAAACTTGGCCTAATATGTCCCATTTCCAATAATTCCTTGATAGTTTTTTAAATCTTATCTTTATAGATTTTAGGGTGGCAGTAAGGTGTGATTATTATTGGCTTGGTACCAGTTTTTAACTCAATGATATGTTTAAAACCCTAATCTAATGGTAACCTATGTGTAATATTCTCAAAATCCTTAGCATGTTTATTAAATATGGGTTGAATATCTTCATGATGAATCTGTAGTTTTGATTTTTTTGAGCTTACAAAACATTGTGTTGCCCATGAAACTTGGCCCTTCCTGAATTCCCTTTCCATCCTCTTGGCCATGACCACTTGGGGGGCTCCATTAGCCATTTCTTAGAGAATTACTTAATTTAAATTCCATGGCTTGATAGTTTTGGGTAAAATCCCCCAAGGAATGTATCCATTGAACACCTAGTACCAAATCTATTTCACTAATACCCACCACATAGAAATTATCATTTATTTGATGTTTTCATAATGTGAGATGGGGTAGTAGAATCCTTTGAGTACATGGAATGGTAAAACCATCAATAATTGTCACCTTAAAACCTTGAAATTCTTATATCTTTAAACCCATTTTTATTACCAATCCTTCCTCAATAAAATTATGGGTGGTTACACCATCGATCAATATGATGATTTTTTGTCATTATAGACTCCTTAATCTAAAGGGATGGTATCTCAGAGCTCCTGATAAAGTTGAAAATTTACCTTCCAATGTTCTTTCTCATTCTTCTGGTTCATGTGTTATTTATTCAATTATGACCTCTTCTTTTTCTGGTTCATCATTTGACACAACTTTAATGGAATGGACTTGCCCCTTTCCCAAATAATGGTGACTTGGTACCCAAGGATATTTGCAAGTGAAACATAAGTTTTTCCTCCTTAGTTCATTTATTGTTTCTATTTATTTACCCATTTTAGGTGGGTATCTAGGTTGGAATCCTCTTGATTGAAATGGTTTTCTTTGTTGTCCAAAGGGTATTGTCCCTTGTTGTCCTGAAGGTATGGTTTGTGGCTATCCATTATTGGTTATTATTGGTTGTACAAATAGCACAATTGTATTCCTTAGTGTTGATGTCTCCAAATCTAATGCCTTTTTTTATTGTTTCTTTGAGGAAGGAAGGATTAAAAGATTTGACTAACCCTTTGAGTGGCTTGATCAATCCTTTCAGGAACAATACTATGAGCCTCATTTTAGTAAGGTCTGGAACCATCATGATGAGTCTCTAAAAATATTTCACATAGTCTTACACATTGCTACTTTATTTCAATAATGCCAATTCTTGAAAATGGATTTTTGGGTCAATTCTATCAAATATTTTGATTAATCTCTTAGTAAATTCATCATATGATTTAATAAGATCATGCCCTTGTATAATCAATCCATGATACCACCATTCGTGATTTGTTATTTCAAAATGAAGGGTTAAAAATTTGATTTCTTCCTCTTCCATAATGGGATGGAAAGACAATTATGTATCTAATTTTTGTGTCCATGCTCGAGTCATGCATTTTTTAGAGCCATCAAAAGTAGACAAGGTTAATTTACCCAATGCATGCTAAAGATCTCTTTGGTTTTTCTTGGGTTTATGCTCTATTTTGGTAACTTTTATACTTCATTTCATTTATATGAACTTGGTGAGTGATATTTCCATTTTTAAGTCATCTAAAAGGGCTCTATATTCTTCAAAATCAGATGTAAGGTCATCCCTAAATGAATTTTGGGTTTCTTCTTCCATAACCAATTCTACTCTTAAAATAAATTTAGGTCGAAAGGGTCTATTTGAAAAAATCAATATCATTTTATGACGGATTTGGTTATGGATCATGTTAGAATGGCTATTTTCACCATTTTGATAGTTATGATTCATCATATATTGTATTTTTATAGCTAATTGATTCATTGTATTAATCAGTTGTTCTTGATCATGAATCAACCTATTAATTCATTCATCATTTTGGTCTTTCTCTTCCATGTTTGCCATTTCCTATTACCATTAATTTTCTTCTCTTTTCTAACCAGAGTTTTTATTTTTATTTCTTAGATAATAATAGATTTATTCATCATCACCTTGCATGAAGTTTTTGGTTCCATAGGCTGGCATGATAGAGAGCTTTGATACCACTATAATATTCCAAAATGGAATATTATTTGATAAAAAAAATTTAAAATAATTTATTTTTATTTTGATAAAATATAACTTTATATTTGAACAATAATTTTGAATAATATAATTAAAATTTTTAAGGGTTTTCATCCATAGATTGTCTGTTAAAGGTTTTCATATTTTAATAGATTAATAAAGCACATAATTTCACTTGAATGTTTGAATGATTGAATTGAATTGGATGCCTTATTTCACACCAATGAATGAATATTAATATTTCATCACCTCTATCAAATAATGTGACTTTTCCCAAAGGTGGCAACCATTTATTTTATGAATGTTGATTTAATTAACTAACAACAGTGAGTTAATTAATTAACAACAATAATTTAATTAATTAAAAATAGTGATTTAATGGAATGGTGAGTTCTTGTGAATTTTGTATTGATTTCCTTTGAATTCTATGATTTGCCTTTCCTTTTATTTGTTGGTGGCAACAATTTTTTTTCATTGGTGGTTGACTGTGTTCTATCATTGATTGATTACATTCCATCATTTGTTAGCTACTATGCAACTTGGGTGGATTTTGAGTATATTATAACTAATCAACATTTGGTGACTCTATCAAGGTAAAATTTGGTTCAAGACTATTATCCTATTATAAAATTTATCTCATAATTCGTGGTTCTCACTAGGTCATCCTCTAATAGAGTTTTCAACCCCATTAATCCACCTATTCATCCTGAACTTCCCATTGAAGTTCAATATCCTCAGCCTAATCTACCCTTTGGAGAACTAGTAGATTTTTATAGAGAGAAATAATTTGAATAAAATGTAGAAATTGAATATTTTGAAGAGTTTGAAAAAGATATGGCTAGACCTCATGCCTTTCCTACCTTTAATACTAAAAATATAATTCATCTTCAATCATATGATGCCATTCCTCCTAATGACACAAAAGGTATATCCATATTCAATGGTGAAAGTCATATCACACCTAATGAACACATTGGGGATGTCTCCAACTTTTTTAGCCTCCATAATATCACTCAAGAGAATATTTCCATTATATTCCTTATCATGTCCCTTAGAGGAAAGTCTCTTGATTGGTGTAGGAATCTAAAAGGTGGATGCATCACATCATGGGATGAGTTTGGAGTGTTGTCAACCTCAAGAGTTTGAAATTAAAGTGACCATACCTCTCTCATACATTAGCTCATTGTGATCAAAAGAGGATCCAAAGAGACAATGCATGAATTCAATGAGAGATTTTAATAGACTTGAAATAGATTTCCTCCCCTTATGAGGCCACCTCCTAGTTTTGTGTTCCCTACTTACTTGAGAGCCATTGGTATTAAAATTTATATCATGATTAAATCCATGGGGGGTTCCACTCTTCTCAAATAACATGATCTTGATACCAAAACTAAGAATGGTCTCATCTAAGCTAGAATATTACCTCCTAAGGTTTTTATTCCTACATTATCTTATAATTATACTAATACTCTAGATGTGGCCCAAATTACCAATACTAACACCAAGTCTATAGCTACTCCTAAGAAGGAAGATAATGCCATGGACAAAGATGCATATATTCAATGATTGGAAGCTAAGATCATGAGAGGGAATATAAAAAAAAAGTGCATGTAAAAACCCTTACCCATATCAACAATAACATTTTCAAAAAAATTGAAGATTAAGAGGTCAATAGTAGCCTAACTCTAATAGGCCTACCAATGTGTACAATCCTAACTCCACCACTAATGCAAGAGAGATGATACATATGTATAACAACTTAGTGTAGGGATAAAATTTCAAGAAATACAAATTTATGGATGGTAATGAAGGTATAAATCAAGATATTATTACTCAAGGAGGAGCTACTCCTCTCTTATCAGTTGAAAATGAAGTCATGATGTAAACAAGTAAAGGTGGGCAGCCTCAAAGAGAGATCTTCACCAACTTCCTAGTTTAGGACACTTTTATTCTTAATCAAGGAGCCTCTATTGTAGAAAAAACTAGAGATAAGAATAAAGGATTTAGGTGGTGATATTAATTTTACTATAAGCTAATTTAATCCTCATAAAAAACAAAAAGGTATGGCTATAGGTGTGGCAACCTCAAATAACTCTACACATCTCCTAATTTAAAACATTAGGACTATTCAAGTCACTCCAACCCTTAAGTTCCAATAAATTCATTTTCTCCAAGAATCCAAGATAAAGTAGGTATAGCCTATTTAAACATTGTAAATTCATTGAAGAGTACTAAAACATCCATTTCCCTTTGGGATGTTCTTCATATGCCTGGTCAAAAAGAGCTCCTATAAAAATAGCTATTTACTATCACTACTAGTGTCCCTCCAAATTAAAGTCATGATCTTGTTGATTTTAAAAATGCTCCTAACACTATTTTTGAGCCATAAACTAGTTCTAAGACACCACCACTATTATATCTCACTCTCATAGTGGGTGACAAACTAGTCCATAATTGCATAATTGGTAGTGGAGCTTCTTCTTCAGTCATACCCAAAGTGGTAGATGATAAATTAGGCATAAAGTATAAGCCTCATATAAAAAGAGTTATATAAATAATGGTACACCTTATAATATGATATGAATAATAAAAAAATTTAAGTTTTTCTTACATGATTGTCCTAGTTTTCCTATCCTTAAAGATATAGTTGTTGTTGACCTCCTAGCTCACTTTGTAATCTTCCTATCAAGGGGATTTACAACAAAGATAGGTTTTTATATCTCATTTTATTGGTATTTATTATATTTTAAAACAAGATATGGAACCAAGGTGACCATAAGGACTCAACCTCTTATAAGGTTTCATATTGAGCCCTATATTGAGATAAGTTTTAATTTGAATTGTGTTGTTCATGAAGAGAAGGATTCTACTATAGATGATAGTACTTCTTCCAAGCCTTAAGTAATTTATAATTTATTTCTTTATGAATATGGTACCAATACTTATGATCATTATCCTTATGTATTTATGGAGGAAAGTGATCTAGGATAATATTTTATACATGAAGAAGGAATACCAACACCTCTACTTGCAAAAGAAGAAGTTAAAGATGATGAGATGTGAAAGATGTTTATTGATCATTCAAGAAGTAAAGTTACTATAGTAGCTAGTGTTATGTTGGTATCCCAATATAAAAAACAATACTATTCTTCATATATATTCTATTTCAATTGTACTTGTAATATGGCTGAGTATGAAGGTTTAATTCATGGCCTTCAATGGGCAAGGAGAAAGGGAATCAAGAACTTGAAAGTATATGGAGATAGTGAATTGGTTGTTCATAAAGTTAAGAATTTGGTTTATACCATGAAACATTTAATTAAATCATATAATCATAGGGTATGGTATTTTATTGAAGGCAATAATGCATTCAACATACATTCAGTCCCAAGGGAGTAGAATAATCATGCTGACAGACTAGCTACAATAGGAGCTCAATTTGATAGTCCAAATACCATAAAAGAGGAAGGAAATAAATATCATATTAAGATAATTATTAGAAATTATGTACTTTATAATTAAGCGTCTTTGAAATTGTTTATATTGATAAACACATTGTATGATTCTTGAAAAATGAGGTTGAGTTCTCTTTAAGGAATCAAAGGAGACTCTAAGAATAATTTGATGATCAGATTATGTAGTTAAGGAAAAATAAGATACCTAAGTGTTTTTTGAACTTATAAATTATATTGAATGATAATTATCAAAAAAATAAGGAACAAGTGAGTATGTATATAAAAAAGGATAACTATGAAAGAGTCTTGATCTTTGAAGATAGACTCTTGAAACTAGGCAAGGCATGTTCTACATTAGAAAAATAAGCATTCATTGAGTTGTGTAAAAAATTTCATGATATATTTTCTTGGGAAAATAAGGACCTCAAATTATTTGATCCTATCCTAGCACACCATGCCATTGAATTGGAACATGGATTTAAACTGGTTAGATAGAAATAAAGACCCATCAATCCCAAGGTTGAGAAATTCATGAGGTTAGAGCTCACTAAACTCCTTGAATCTGAAATAATATTTACTATTAGGCATTCAACATGGGTAGCTAACCTTGTTACTTTTATAAATTAAAATGGGGGAAATAAGACCTTTTTTGGACTTTAGAGATCTTAATAGGGTATCACTCAAAGATTACTATCCTATACCTTCAATAGAATAGATTTTGAAACTTGCTCCAGGATCTCAATGCTTTTATCTATTAGATGAATATTCATGTTATAATCAGATTATTTTGAATGAGGATGATCATTTTAAGAAAACATTCACTAATAAATTGGGGACTTTTTCTCATATAATAATTCCATTTAGTTTTTCAAATGCTGGTGCTACTTTTCAAAGAGCAATGGACATGGTCTTCAAGGGTTTGATCAATGAGATGTTGTTGGTTTATCTAGATGATATAACAATGTTTTAAAAAGATTATAATGACCATATACAACACTTGAGACAAGTGTTTTAAATATGTAGCTAGTATGGACTATCTCTTAATCCAAAAAAATGTATCTTTGTTATCCATGAAGGTAAGCTCTTGGGACACATTATTTCCAAAGATGGTTTGGATATTTATCCTAAAAGGATAGAGGATATTTTAGGCCTATAATTTCCCTTAAATAATAAAGGTATCCAAATTTTCTTAGGTAAAATAAATTTTGTAAGGATATTCATACCTAGTTTTGCATCTTATGTGAAACCTATCACAACCATGCTAAAAACGAATTGGGTCTTTTCTTGGACTAAGGAAGGCGAGAATAGTTTTGAAACAATTAAGAAAGAAATATCATGACTTCATACTCTTTTGAGTATTTATTTTGATAAAGACTTCATGTTTTATTCATTTTCTAACCTTGATACTATCTCGGCTATGCTAATGTAAAGGAATGATGGTGTAGATAAACCAAATGCATTCTTTAATCAAGGTTTTGAAGATTATGAAATCAAGTATACTTTTATTGATAAAAAATTCCTTTCTATTGTAATAGGACTAAATAAATTTAGGAATATGTTTAAAATAATAAAATTTGTGTTATGGTCTCTCATCCTAGTACCAAGGAGTTTCTTTTGAATAAAGACCTTAGTGAGAAGAGGGTAGGGTGCATCACTAAGGTAATGGATTATGATGTTGATATCAAAGTAATAAAATTGATAAGAGATAAGGCCCTTTGTGAAAATATATCTTCAAATATTTGAGTCAAAATAAGAGGTTTTAATCAATCATGATTTCCCCCAACTAGTTGGTTCCTTGCATATATAGAGTTGGACACAAGATGTGATCATATTTTTTCACAGTGGTTAGTATCTTAATGATATGAATAGATATCAAAGGAGATATTTTAGATTGCAAGATATGTCCTTTTGCCTTGTAGATGGTGTTATTTTTAGAAGAGATACTAATGGTATATTATTGAGGTGCATTGAAAATGATCAATTTGGAGTGTTGCTTGAGAAGTTCCATGATGGAATAGCAGGAGGTCATTTCTCCCCAAGAACCACAACTACCAAGATTATGAGGGTAGGATATTATTGGCCTAGCCTCTTTAAGGACTGCCATGCTTGGGTGAGAAGGTGTGTATAATATGTTTTATTTGTTGGAAAATAAAAGCTTTTAGTTATTCCTCTGAAGCCTATCCAAATAGATCAACCTTTCATGTAATGGGGTCTTGATTTAATTAGCATGATAAACCCCCCATCAAGTGTTGGTCATAAATAGATACTCATAGGAACTAATTAATTTATGAGCTGGGTTGAGTCAATATCATTGAAGGAAGCTAATGAGAATGCTATTTTGGACTTATATGAGAGCATCATAACAAATTTTAGAACTCCTTGTACTATTATTTTAGACAATGCTCTCTCTTGTATGGGTTCTAAGATTACTGATTAGGAAAATAGTAATGTCATATTCTCGAGTACTTCATCTAACTATTACCCTCAAGGTAATGTGTTGGTTGAATCTACTAAAAAGAATCTGATTAGAATCATCAAGAGAACCTTGGAGCATAACTAGAGAGCTTGGCACATAAAATTGAAGACAAGATTATGGGTTGATAGGATAACTCCCAAGAGGTTAGTAGGGAATTCAACTTTTGTGCTTCTCTATGGAAGATAGGTTAGGTTATATATCTCTCAAGAGGTGTTTGCCTTAGATTTGGAACATCAATTAGAGTTTCTTAAAAACAAATGAATGAAGGTGAGATTGACAAAATTCATGGAGTTTCAAGAGACTATAGGTGAGGATCATCAAGTTATGGAGCATCACCAAGTATTAATGAAGAGGTTTCTTGAAAATAAGGTATCTCCAAGATCATTTCAAGAAGGTGACATAGTATTGAAATGGGATGAAGATAGAGCAAAACGAGGGAGGCATACAAAATTTTACACCCTATGGAGTGGACCATATGTCATCACCAAGTGCAATCAAAGTAATTATTTCCAAGTAGTAAGGATGAATGGAGAAGAGTTGCCTATCCCTGTGAATGGGATACATTTGAAACCTTGTTATTGAGGAGTAAAGGTCAAATTTGTAAATAGTAGATTAGGTGTCTATTTTATTTTAGTTATGTGTTTTAGGTTCCCTAATTATTCTAGTTGAACACATGCATGTTTATTTTGATTTTGTCTCATTTTGTGTGACTTTCCCTTGTTTGTGTGTTGTCAAAGGCAATTTGTGTTTCAAATTTATGTACATGTGACTCCATAGCCTAATGGATAGGATTAGGTAACTGATCATGGCATAGTAAGCATACCACCCTTGGGAAATCACTAAGAATGTTGACCATTTTTTGACCATAAGTTAAAATGGGTCAACCCCCTATAGTCAAGACTTGATATGGGGGTAGAACATAGTGTCATAGGGTGTGTTGTAGCATTTTTTATGTCATTCAATGTTATTCTAAGCTTGGTCATGATCTAGTTTAGTCTTATGTCATTTGATGTCATTTGATGGATATTCATGTTATAATCATATTATTATGAATGAAGATGATCGGTTTAAGACAACATTCACTAATAAATGGGGAAATTTTTATTATATAAATATGTCATTTGGTTTTTCAAATGTTGGTGCTAATTTTCAAATAGAAATGGACATGACCTTCAAAGGTTTTATCAATGAGATGTTGTTGGTTTATATAAATGATACAAAAGTGTTTTATAAAGATGCTAATGAACATATTAAACACTTGAGACAAGTGTTTGAAAGATGTAGGTAGTATGGAGTATCTCTTAATCTAAAAAAATGCATCTTTGTTGTATATGAATGTAAGAACTTAGGACACATTGTTTTTAAAGATGGTTTGGCTATTGATCCTAAAAGGATAGAGGCTATTTTAGTCCTATCATTGAAATTACATAAGAAATGTCTCCAAAGTTTCTTAGGTAAAATAAATATTGTAAGGATATTCATACCTAGTTTTGCATCTTTGGTGAAACCTATCATGACTATGCTAAGAAAGAATCAAGTATTTTTTTGGAGTAAAGAAGGTCAGAATAGTTTTAAATCCATTGAGAAAGCAATTGCATAATCTCATACTCTTGTGAATCCTGATTTTGATAAAGACTTCATGTTGTATTCATTTTCTAACCTTAATACTATCTTAGTTATGTTAATGCAAAGGAATTATGAGGGTTTAGAGAAACCAATTACATTATTTAGTCAAGGTTTGGAAGATTATGAAGTCAAGTATACCTTTGTTGAGAAGCAAATTCTTGATATTGTAAGAGGACTAAAGAAGTTTAAGCATATGGTTTCAAATAATAAAATTCATGTTATGGTCTCTCATCCTAGTACCAAAGAGTTTTTTTTTAGAAAATACCTTAGTGAGAAGAGGGAAAGGTGGATCACTAAGGTAATGGAGTATGATGTTGATATCAATGTAATAAAGTTGATAAGAGGTAAGGGACTTTGTGAACATCTAAATTTATATCTCCATGAGTCAAAAAGAGGTTTTAATCAAAAATGATTTACCCCAACTATCTAGTTCTTTGAATATATAGAGTTGGACACAAGATGCGATCAGATTTATTCAAAGTGGTGAGTATCCTAATTTTATGAGTAGATCTCAAAAGAGATATTTTATATTTCAATCTATTCACTTTTGCCTTGTAAATGGTGTGATTTTTAGAAGAGATACTAATGGTGTATTATTAAGGTACATTGACAATGACCAATTTGGAGTGTTGGTTGAGAAATTCCATAATGGAATAGTAGGAGGTCATTTCTCCCCAAGAACCACATCTACCAAGATTATGAGAGTAGGATATTATTTGCCTAGCCTTTTCAAGGACTGGCATGCTTGGGCAAGAAGGTGTGTAAAATGTGATTTATTTATGGGATAATAGAATCTTACAACTCTTATTTTGAATCCTATCCAAGTGGATTAACCTTTCATATAATGGGGTCTTGATTTTATTAGAATGATAAACCCCCCATCAAGTGATGGTGATAAATGGATACTCAAAACAACTAATTTTTTTACAAGGTGGGTTGAGGTAGAAGAATTGAAAGAAGATAATGAGAATGATATCATGGAGTTATATGAGAGCATCATAACAAGGTTTGACACTCCTATTATTTTAGATAACACTCTTACTTTTATGGGTACTAAGATAGCTGATTAGGAAAATAGTAATGGAATACTCTTGAGTATGTAGTCCAAATATTATGATTAAGGTAATGGGTTATTTGAATCTACTAACAAAAATATGATTGGAATCATCAAGATAACCCTAGATCATAAGTAGAAGGCTTGGTACACCAAATTGAAGATAACCTTATGGGCTAATAGGATAACTCCCAAGAGGTCAATATGAATTTCTCCTTTTGTGCTTGTCTAAGTAAGAGAGGATAGGTTGTCTATATCTCGAGATATACCTACTTTATATTTTCCACATCAATTAGAATTGCTTGAAAACACTCCAATGGAGGTGAGATTAATAGATTTAATGGAGTTTCAAGACACTAGAGATAAGGCTCATCAAGCTATGGAGCATCACCAAGTATTAATGAAGAGGTATTTCAATAAGAAGGAAACTCTAATATAATTTCAAGAAGGTGACATAGTATTGAAGTGAAATGAAGATAGAGAAAAACTAAGGAGGAATATCAAATTTGACACCGTATGGAGTAGACCATATATCATCATCAAGTGAAATCAAATCTATTCTTTCCAATTAGCAAGAATGAATGGAGAAGAGATACCTATCCCTATGAATATGATACATTTTAAACCTTATTATTGAGGATTAAAGGTTAGTTTTATAAATAGTAGATAAGGTGTGTGTTTGGTTTTAGTTGTGTGTAGAGTGTTCCCTAAGTGTTCTAGTTGAACACATGTGTATTTCTACTTTGTGTCTTACTCTTGTTTTTTTGTATTGTTTGGTGTGTTGTTTTAAGGTAATTTTTATGTCAAAATTATGTACAAGTTACTCCATATCCCAATGGATAGGATTAGGCAATTTGTCTTGGCATAGCAAGCATATCACCCTAGGGAAATCACAAAAAATGTTGACCATTTTGACCACAAGTCAAAATAGGTTAACTCTTTATAGTCAAAACTTGATATGGGGACAAAAATAGTGTCATAGGGTGTGTTTTGTCTATTTTATGTTATTTAAGGCTATTATAACCTTGGTTAAGATCTAGTTTAGTCTTATGTGATTTATAATCATCTAGGGGGTCAGACCATCATGGCATGTCACATAGGAAAGAACAAATCAATTTGAATATACATGTTACAAGTGTTAATATAAAACCTTTAAAGAAAAAAATACTATATGTCCATGATGATTTTGGTGCTAAGATCATCCTCTAATAATTTTGTGTCTTGATGAGCTTGTTATCTCAAGATATAATCATTTGAAGTTAGACTAGTAGAGATAGATGTGTGCATGGATTTCAAGTTTAGGCATTGTGAAATGACCATTTGGATTCAAATGTTCCTAAATTTTAATACAAGGTTGAAAAGTGAAATTATTTTGAGTGTTTATATCAAATATAATGGTGCATAGGTGAAGGAGATGTCAGTTGGCCTAATAGACCTGATGGTACACATTTAATCATGCAAAAGCATATCAATGACATGAGTGAGAGTCAAAGAGTCAAAAGATCATGATTGAATGCAAAGATAAAAAGTGGAAAAATGAAATTTAATAAAGATAATGTTAATGACATGCATTGAGTCATGTAGATAAGATCTAATGGTATGTGTTGAGTCAAAGGTCAATGACCCAAATCGAATGTAAGATTACCAAGTGTTATAAGTATATTAACCAAATGGGATGAAAATAGTACATAGATTGAATGTGATGCTTACAAGTGTCATAATATTGAGACAATAGATCAATTATCAATGGAAAATGTTGAAATTTGAATTGAAAAGACTCTAGAGGAGATCGACAAAGCAAATTTGACTGGGTTTTAGATGGATAAGATGAGATTATGTGTCTAAATGATGACATGCAAATTTTAAAATGGAATGAGTGATGTGTCAAGGGAATGACACATAGGAATACATGTAGGATAAAAGTATTTTTTAGTGAATCAAGCTCTTCATATACAACCATGAAATCTTAGTCGAGATGCAAGATAAATAGTGCTTGTCAGATGTAAAGAGTCAAGGTCTAGAAGACTGATGAATGATTGAAGATGGTAAATATTGGTGTCTAGAGAATAGATAGAAATTAGGAGAACATATTACGACTATAATAACATGTTTCAACCTCCATTAGATAATACATATGTATCAAATCTCTCTAACCCAATTTAAAATTCTTGAGCGATGATCCATGATGAAAGGTAATTTATTGTACATAGTAAAAGAAGTTTTATGCCACATTTTAGGAGTTTTATGTTTCAAGAGACATTTATCCCATTATAAATTGCATTGTATATTTATTAATTCATCTTAATTCATGTGTAACTCCTCCTATCAATTGGACATGTGTTCTAGTGACGTTTGAACTTCATTCTTTTCTCTTCTCTTTGAAATTCTATAAGTAGCTTCCATTTTAACCTTTGTAATCTAATACCACACCATGTATGGTGAATCCTTGATGGAATAATGTCATAATTTACCTTTTAACATTAAAAAAAATAATCTAATTTTCAGTTCTTGAATAATTATCTAACTTTGAAAGTGATGTATGGTGAAGCAAAGTGATAATTCCTTATCCTTTCATGTTTTTTCAAGAGTTCTTATTCTAACAGGTCATATCAGGTGTAGTGAAGTGTGTTAAGATATTTTTAAGTGTATGATTGTCCTTAGAGTGTGAAATATACCTTTTGATTCATTTTCCTTGTGTTTCTTCCTAGATATCACCTCTATATTGAAGCACTAATGTTAGAAACCTTCTAGGACTTCGAAGCTAGTTTGTATATTTTGATTCTTAGTGAATAAAGTATGATGGTCATGTGGAAGACATATTAGTATATCACCCCATTAGATTAATTTTATTTCATGAAAACTCTAACTCTTTTCCCCACAAGAAAGCATTAGCATAAGTGAAAGCACTTTAAGATACATTCAAAGAGCTAACCCTTAAATCTAAAGGCACACTTCCACTACAGGTACACACACATACTTGGAAGTGTTCCAATATTACCCAAATATAGAAGAGGATTGAACACCATATTTTAGGGTGAAATATTTGGTGACAACAGTAATAAACCTTTCACCCTATGCAAACTGAGTCAAGTTTCATTTTGTGTTGATTATGGCTAGGGGTCTATAACAAGTCTTGATATGGTCCTTATGAATTAAAAGTATGCATGATAAGGTGATCTATGGTATTGGAGTCCATAGATAGTTATATATCCATTTGAACATGATAATAAATTATAAAATGGGGAAGAATTCAAGAGATCAGGGGTTAATATGAGGAAGGATGGTGACCTTATTTAAGGCCTTAACATACTTTAAGGTTCTTTAGCCGATGTTAAGGTGTTTTCTTCAATTGATGTTTCATTTGAAAACATGCCTATTTTAGGGGTGTCTAAACCATGTGAATAATGTTATTATGATACATATGACATCATTGAGTCATCATCAAGGGTTAAATGTCTCCAAAATCATCTTATTGCCATCATAATATCATTTTAAGGTAGTTTTATATGTGAAATGAGGTCTTTTAGAAGTCAAATTCCTTTCATTCACTAAGAGGGGGAACGAACATGTGAAAAATGACCTTTCATCTTCTATCCAACCATAATATCTAATTTAAAATCATATTTTCCTTACCATTTCCCTCCTCTTTTCCTCAAATGGCCTTTCAAGATCATAAACTTGAGAAAATGTATAAAAATGATGTTTTGTAGGTGTTTCTAAGACTTATACAGATTTTTATGGATATGTCAAAGTCACAACAGGTCAAAAATTTTATGGGGATACCTTTTAGGAAATTCAAAGAAGAATTCATGTCTCAAATGCACATAAAAGGATAGAAAATGTAGTGTAATATCCATCAAAATGTTGACAAACTCACTAAGGCAAGTTTGAGTTAGATGGTACAGTCTATACAAGGGGATTCAAATTATAAGATATTAGAAAAAATTAGAGTCCATATTGGGATTATAACCAGTGGAATTGGTTTTTATATCAAGGTCATGGGCTTTATGAACAATCCCTAGGACCCTCAGGTGGTCTTAAACCCCTTTCAAACCCTATAAGCTGGGTTACAAACAAACTTAAGAAAAATTTAAGATCATTATGATATATTGAGCATGTATAAAGGTATATAAAGGTATCTTAAGTGTATTAAACCCGTATAAACATGTTCTCATGGCACCTACAAGGTTAGGTCAACACCCAATCTACCTTAGTTGGTAGATTACAAGTCATGTGAAAGTTTCCTATGTTTTTATGAAGTATTATAACACAAGCATGAAGAGTGAAAGGTTTCCATGATTCCCCCATGATCCTCACATACTTAACATCATCAAAATTTGTTTATAATATATCTCCTTCAAGTTCCTCAATTCTCACAATGTGAAGGAAGGAGAAAGACTCGAAACATGACCTAGTTGATCTCATGGAAATCCATCTTCAAACTAAGAGCATATGAATGATGTCTTCTTTAGGTTTTTGGGGTGGTTTAATATTATGTAGGATCTCATTTTTCAAGAGAAACAAGTTTACATATGCCCTCAATACCAACACACATAGACTAACTCTAAAAGAATCAATTGGATTTTTAGCATGGTTTAAGGTTTCTTAGCATTATTTAAGGTTTTTGTGGACTCCTAGGTTTTAATTTCTCCCTTAATGTACCTAATTAACTAATACAAATTCATTTGACTTGTTGAGTACCTTGATGGATATTTTTAAGGTCTTAATAGGTAGTCTTAAATAGGGAGTAGTAGTCCACATGAGGTCTCTCAAAGACATCTATTATATAGTGACTTAATCAAGCCATTTTAACCTCATAATTTGTTTTGGATTTTAGACTCAAAACTTCAAAAGGAATGTGTAATACACCTATAGGTTTAATTTTTCATTCACAAGCCTATGTGTGAAAATGAGACCAAATTTTTCTATAATTCCATGAAATTCCAATGAAACCATGAGAGAAGAAGCCAAATCAAGTTTGGGGAATATTAAGAGGCCAATGGCATAGTTTATAAGGTTATGTTCAGGCCCAAATTTCAAGAGTTCTCCCAAATCACCACCTAAAGCTAAGCCTAGGCATATGCAATAAAGGGATATATAATTGTGAAGATGAATGTCTTGAGGGAGGTTATTGAGTTTTAAATGAAGCCATTTGGGTTCCATATATGGCCTAGATAACCTTTATATTTCTCATTGAACTATGAAAAGGCTTCAATTATAGTTAAGTGCTCTTAGTCACCACCTACAGAGCTATAGTCAAGTTATTTCCATCTTGGGAGTGAAATGCCACATGTACATTGAGGTTGGGATAAAACAAATGAAAAGAGTAAATAGGTTGTTTAAATACAAAATAATATTAAATAATGACTAAAACAAGACAACTTAGGGACCTATAACTCTACATACACAATTGGACTAATGCATACAAATCTGTTTGGCCAGTTGGAGTACCTAGTTGGTCTGAATGATGAGGGAAAAAAGTATGTGAAAGTGACCCCATGGTGGTATATGGCATCTATATGGTCTTCAATACCTTTAAAGGCAAAGTCAAGCTTAAAAGAGTTACCTAGGCTTAACTAAGCATTCATAACACATAGGCCTATGTGTATGGATATAGAGTGTGTTTAACTATATAGTATGAGAGATAAACAAGTTTAATAAGTGTTCAAAAATCATAAGAGCACACTCCATGAGAGATAAAAATCCCTCAATACTTAAGAAAAGAGAAATACATATCACATAGGTCTCTAACATCAACTAGTCTGAGCACCTGGTATGAGCCATGGATGGTCATGGTAAACCTAAGAGGGGAGAATGACAAAGGTAGGGGTCTGAGCCATTATTGGACTATGTAAAAGTTTAAATTGAATAGAAAAGGATGCTAATAAAGTCATGAATTCACCACAAGCAACTACAGGTGGTTTAAGGTATTAAGGATCAGTTCAGGTCTATAAGGTCTAAAACCCTACTTAAGCCCTTAGATCTCTAGCTCCATTATTTTGACATGGAAATATCCTTAGTCATATCTAAGACTATAAAAGGATGCATGATGATGGTATAGGTATTTAGAGAGGTGTTTCAGGTAGGAGAAGATAAGAGAAGTGTCAATTCAACCTAATATCCCTCTTTACTAGTTTGAATGCTAATATCTTACATGACCAGATGTATGTGACCAAGTGAACTTAGGTGAATTTAGGTACCACTATTAACTTTCCATTCATGGTGGAGAGAGTTGGTTTTATTTGGGTATCTGTATGAATAATCCTTAACACTATGAACATGCCCAAAATGCTTAGTGAAAACTTGAAGGATACCAAACTCTGCTTAGAACTCACCATACAAGGTGTATGGGACTAATAAATATTAAGGAAATTTGAGGGGGTATATTTAATCAATGTTTATGGCCTTAAGTTTTAAATTCAAGGCCTCTACTTTATGAACCATTGTTAAGATGGTAGGCCACTCTAAACCCCCTCAAACTCTTATGAAGAACCTGATGGACAAGAAACTCTTCTTGATGACCCAATGACCATGAGACACCATGAAAACATCATGAGGACACCTATAGGTCATATTTTCTCTCTATAAAACATAAATTTGACATCTGGGGGTAATATGTGTATGAAAATGGCTTATAGGGATTGGTTTTAGGTCTATTTTCATAATTCTCAAACATGTCAATGTCTTAATTGAGTAGAAAGGCCTCTTAGGCCTATGTAGAGGTGGAATGGTCGACAAAAAACCAAAATTTCACCCCCATAATATTAAAAAAATGCCTAATAAGTAGACTTGGAATCATTTAAGGAGATAGTCATCATTTGCATTGAGATAAGGATGTTGCAGGTATGCTCACATAATGAGGAGGTCTAATAAGACAAAGGTACCTTTACAATAAATTTTATAGACCACTACCAAGCTCAAAAAAATCTTGAAGATTCCTATGTCTTATATTCATTTCCTACTAGGAGGACAAATGGATTGAAGGAGGTATGATTGGATTTAAAGGTGGAAACTAGGAGAATAATGGACATGTTTAATGAAGTAACTACCTCTCATAATGGGTACATGACCTCTCACTACATGTCTATGGATGATGGAGCCATTTCAAGGTTCATGACATCTTCATAGGGTGAAATATGACAAAAAATAGGTCATCCACCACACTTTTACACCCAAGGGCTCATTGGAAGACATTATGTAGTGAAGATAACATATTAGAGGAGTTATAGGACTATTACTACCCATTAGTAACTAATTAATTAAGTTGATGATGGTCATAATGGCTCATAATCCACACTTATATTCCACATACTCCTTCTCTCCCCTTTTCATGTTTTATAAATTGGGTTATAAGAGCCATTGTATGTATCCTCTGCTAGGTATGTGAAAGTACTACCCATTTGTATTTATAACCTTGAGATAATAAAAGACTGATTCAACCTCTTTACGCTATAATTATAGTGTGTTAATGCTAGTTATATTTTCACAAGTAGTTGATCCTTCTCCCTTTATAGGTCCTTACCTTCACCTAGGTACTGGTGGATTGTCTTATGTAGGTTACATTATATGTGAAGGTGTTAGTGATTGTAATATTATGGAAAATGAACTGATAGTGTCCTAAATTAGACCTTCCATTAATCATCCTTAGGTAAAATTCATATATCATAACCTCCATGTGAGATTCTAATCTATAAGAGTATTTTAGAAAGAGAGGTATGTTAGTAATCAGTCTTATTCTATCCATAAGTGTTATTAAGGATCAAGTAGAGGAGACAAAACATATTTGTGCATCACCTCCCATAACTTAGGTTTGTGTCATGCATCCTTGTATTTTTTTTCATTAACAAGTAGGTAGGTTTAGGAGTTGAGTTTAGATGATGCATCAGGGGAACTAGCCCCAAATCTAGATATTCACCTCACCTAATAGGATACCCATACCTAGAGATGATTTCATTATATCAGCTACATGAGGCAAGTCTAAAACATATTTTCCTCAAGGGTGAAATTGAAATTAATATAAAAGATACCATACATTTTACACCTTTTGAATATCTTCTCAAGATGGTGAATATGACCAAACTTACATATTGAAAAAATATTCAAGTCATCCATGTAAATAACATTGTATTTCCATATCATACCTTCAAAACCAAAATCCATAACTCTCTGAAAGGTGGATCATGTGTTAATAAGGCAAAATGGAATTCATTTTTAAGTGAAGGTGCCCCACTTAGTTGTAAATTTAGTCTTGGCTTGGTATTCTAAGTTTTGGTGTAATTATATCTAAAGAATCTATCCAAAAAGGGTATAATCTAAGATCCACTTACCACAATATTTCCTTATCTAAGGAAGGTAAAGGATATTTATATTTTTCAGAAGCTCAGTTCATATTTTTGAAATCCACATAGACATATTTCTCCATTATTTTTATAGACTAGCACTAAGTTAGCTACATAATGAGAGTGATGAATTAGGAAGATGATCCTAGCCAAGGGGAGTTTGTGGACCTCTTTATGAATAAGTGGTTCTAAAATTGGGTTCATGGGTCATTACCTCTATATAAAGGGCTTATAGTTCTGATTGAGTGGGATATTTTAGGTTATTATCTTGAGGTTAAAGACCTTAATGCATCTATAAGACCAATAAATAACATCATAGTACTACAATAGTATTTTTTTGAGTTGTTCAACTTTAGCAAGAGTGTAATTTAAACCAATATGAACATCTTAAACTGTTCTGATGATCCTATATTAAACATTATATACTTTTGGTCTAAGTGTACTAGCCTCTTAGGCCTATGAATTTTACTTTTCAAGGTCGAACACTCTTTTAAGTGAGATTATCCCTTTTGGAACTTAATTTTCTTTCAAGTTCATAATGTCATCCTAGCCACATTCTTTGTTTCTAGGGTCATCTCTTTCTACCTCATTAATAAAATAGGTTTAAATACCCCTAAGTTATTAAATAATTATAAAATGTGGTATTTGTCTTCAAATGCCTAGCATTTCTTAACATTATATGGAACTAAAAGACATGGGATGAGCTCTACTAATTTTTTCATCCCTGAGTCATCTAGGGGTGTCAGGTTTTCAATAAGAGTTTCCAATGGATCAATAACCCAATTTTATTCTCTTGGAATGGGGATTATATTTAAATCATTAAAAAATTATGTTAAATCATATTCCCCATGTTTTTAATTCCTTAAATAATACAACTTACATTGGAACTTGTTTCTGACCTGGTTCACTACTAGTTCAAAATATCTAAAAAGTAACAATTCTTTAACCCTATGTTTGAATGCAAATTATAGTCCTATGATCAAGGCCTCATATTCAATGAGGTTGTTGGTGCAATGGAGATAGATCATATAAGCAAAGTTTCCCTAAATGGGTTAATGCAAATAATTTCTGCTCTAGAACGTTATTAGAATGGGCCCCATCAAAGTATAAGGACCATAGACCTAGTAATTTGAGATATTTATCATCTTGGTTTTTAATACATTTTGTAGAAAAAAATATAAACACCTATGTCCAAAGATACTAGGTTAACTCTTTCATTGATTGTGTTTTATTTCATGATCATGTGTTTAATTTTGGGTACTTTATGAACACAGATCTAATTGGTTATACCTCTCTAAGGAAACCACATATGGGACAAGTCTATAACCATGTATTTATTCAATGTTTTAGACTACTATCTTCTAATCACATCCCATAGGCCTTTATGATCTATAATACTTGAATATCCATAGATTTTTTGAACCTAGGCTTAGTTTTTAGCTACATATGGACATTTAAGAGCTCACCCACTACCTTAACTTTGGAGGTATCCAACTAGACCACTATTTTGTCTGATTTAATATGTGTTAGTCCCAATTTTTAACAAATTCATACATGAATAAAATCAAAATATGATCCTTATTAAAATATATAGCTATGAATATTCTTTTTAAATAGCCAAAATTAAGGAGGATAGGTAGGACCTCAGCCTTATTCTTCTGTATCAACATGTTAGTGTGTTCAGGACTGGGTTTGAGTTGAACTAGTTTATTTGTGAGGGACATTGGGATGAGATCTCTTTGCTCAGTAATCTAGGAAAGATCATGCAAAGTGATGTTTGAATTTATATTATTCATGTTTTCTACTATTTTTCACCGAGTCTTTCAAGTGGTAAGTTGGGTATCTTTAGTTAGCTTAGGATTATTTGATTTTAGGGGTGGAGGGTCATTCCTTACTCTTATTTCAAGAGGAGTGGTAGCATTGTTAGGATGGGTTGATGTGTTAATGGATCGATACTATGTCCAATTTATATGATAATAGTTACTTATTTATAATTATTAGAAAGCTACACTTCATTGGTGGCATCTTCTGCTTCATTATCTTCATGGGTAGGGAAGTCTAATATCTCTAGTACCATGGAAGTTCTTTGAAATATTGGATCATTAAAGGTCTTAGTTTGATTGGTATCCATAGGTTGGTTTGGGATTACCTCATAATATTCCATCTATTTCTTGAAGATGTTGAATGCAGTGTAGAATTCAATGTAGGTGAGTTCACCATGTTGGGTTGTATTATGTAATGACACTAGTTTGGCAAGGCTAACTCACAGATGTTGATCTCATGGATCTTATTAGGCAATGGATATGGTTAGTTGTTAGAATGGTCATGGGAATAATTTTTGAATTTGGTAGGTGAATTTTATATTTGAACACTTACCAACCATGTTATAAACCTATCTCTGAGGGCCCAAGAAGTCATTATTGAGCTTTTGTACCATGCATTGTATAAATCCAAGTCATTCTTGGTAGATTCCTAGGGTACACTTTGGATGTTTTACATTTGATATTTAGGTGATAATTCATTATTTATTAGTATAAGGAATCCTAGGGGATGATTAGGATCAATAATGTTGGTTTGTCACTAGTACAAGTTATGATGTGGTATATTATAGCTAGTGGTAAATAGGGATGTTAAAATCAAGTGACAGTGTATTTGGGATGGTTAGTGCTCAAAAAAATTGAATATTCACCTACTTTGATTTCCTTATCATAATATAGAGGTAAGTCTACCACTAAAATATCTCTGTGTAAGAACATAAGAGTCCAAGGATCTAATGTGTTCTTGTACATTTCAAGGGTTAGTTAGGCATCTAGTATATACAACATAGTGATTTGTAGATACATCTTATTAAAAAAATTATTAAAGTTTTATATGGATTTTTTTGGTTCCCTATTGATGTAGGTGAATTTTTTGTATAACACACTTGGATCAATGACTTTACCAAACTAGGCAAAGAACAAAATATTGAATTGGTCTCATTTTGTGATAAAGCATTTGGGAAAGATTAGGAACTAATCATATAAAATGAACATTAGAGTGAATGGAAAAATCCTACATGAAACATCCTCATGTTTAACATTCAAAATATTGAGAGTAGTTTTGTATGAGGTTACATGTTCCTCAGTGGTATGGCCCACACGTGGTGTATATATTAGGAGGTATCTTTCTAGGTTCCTAGGTAAATCATGGACAAATCTAGATATATTGATAGTATACCTAGATAACCATGTGATAGGCATGATGATAGGTGGAGGATTTTTAAGGACAAACTAAGAGGATGAACTAGAAGTAACCATAAGCATTGGTATCCCTCTAGAAATTATAGTTATCCTATGAAATTGTAATGGGGATATTATTAGTCATCCAAGACCAACTTGTGATCTAATGATCTACATAATAAGCTCTAGGTTGTTCTTAGGTAGGATAGTAGCTTAAAGTTATGTTAAATAGTGAGAATGGGTACCCTACTAGCATAAACTATTTTTCTATGTTTAATCATGTAACATGTTGGGAAAGCATAATAATGGTTATAAATATTCTAATCAGGGCCCTCCTATCACTAATTATTTTTTGGGCCAATAACTTATTCATAATTACACATATTAGATTAGATGCATTGAGTGAGCTCATTACCAATTGGGGGAATTATTTATTCTCATTTTATGATTGGAAGTATGACAATCTAGGGCATGATCTATAAGTATGGGGATCTATTAAATATCCTTCTTGGAATATATGTCCAAGAGATGCAGTGCTACCACTAGAGGTCCAATACTAGTTTTCTCATTGACTCATGGAACTTATACACTTATATCTAGACCAATTACAACATATTTAATTTCAAATATCTAGTTTACTTCACTTCACTATTTTTAAAGAAAGGGAAAGATTACTTGTTCACAAATAAACATCAAAAGAGAGTGAAGGTAATTTAGAATCAAAACCATCTAATTAAAGGGAAAAAATAATTTTTTCTAGGACTAAAACATGCTTAGATATAATTTCACCACTGCATGATAAATTTCACGATGACTCAAGATTTAGTCACATAGGGAGAGAGTCTAAGGAGTAAGGGAAAATGATTAATTATAAGACTCTTTTAATAAATGAAATTCAAATAAGTCTATAGTTAATTACATGATATCCTTATAGACTTTAAAGAAAGTAAAAAGAATTGAAGAACCTAACTAAAATAATAGAAACACATCCTAGTTAATTTAAAAACACTACATAAAATCATAAATTATAGTAATATAACATTAGTTTTAATCTATTAAATTAGAAATAAAGTGGAACACCTTAAAGGAAACCAAACATATTAATATAGAAAATCAATTTTTCATTATTTTGACAGTTTTTTTAAAAATAAATTCAAACCTTTTAACATACTAGATAATAATATATATAGAAGGGAGATATGGGTCTTGCTTACAAGAAGCACAGGATCATAGTCTTGGCCATCATGGCATAAAATGGTAAAATATAATTATGTCAGAGGATTCCTCATTAAAAAATAGATAAGACAAAATGGAATTCCATGGCCCACTAAGGAACATCAAGGAGAGGTCTAATGTGGACCACATCCGAACAGTTACGGTAGGCTTCATTGATCTAATAATGATCAAACAAAGGGTTCAAACCTATGAAAGATAAAAATTGACTCATGAAGGGGCATATTATATAGAGATATTATGTGTAGGAAGTGTGGGGAAAACACACCACTTTTTCCTCTATGGCATTATGAACACCTAGGGGACTAGACACATGGAACATTTTCAATGTCTTTAAGTAATTGGTAGTTTAAAAAAATGAAAAAAGGTCAATATAATGATTTTAGGGATAATTTTCATGTCTTGGATCTAATTTGTCCTTAGGGATATACATGACACAATGTCATTGATTCTAAATTATTTTTGTATATTATTCATGCACCTAGGCCCTACTTTTTTTGCTAAGGCTACTTTAATTATAGCATGACACTTGATATGCCATCATTTATTTGATTGGAATAAATTTTTCTTAATGTTTCATTTGTATTTTAATAATAATTTAGTGATACACAGACATAGACACACACACACCCACACACCCACACCCACACACACACACACATCTCTATGTGTGTGTGTGGCATAATCCCATTATTCCACTTAGTCACTAATACTTAGAGCATATACCTCAAGTATTTGGCCATGATAAGTGGGATGTCAAAACATGGCACAATATTATTCATCTAAGGACTCATGGGATCCATTTTTCTTAGTTATGTCTATAGTACACAAGTTAATGAGATGATACAACATGGATGAACCTCATTTTACTAAGAATTAGTCTATTTTTGGAATATATGCCTCTACTTGTAGGTTTAGAATGAGTGGGATGCTATCACATGTATGGCTCTCACTTGTCTAAATGGTCAATAACCTTAGGGCTTGGGCCTTCTTTTGTTATCCATGGGTGAGTGGGATGTGGACTTATCTAGATGCTTGGGACTTAGATACTTTACTATTTTACTCTATAGGAATGAGGTGGGGATACATGAAATGATCTCATTAATCTAGATGCTTACAAAATATTTGACTTAGCCATTTGAGTTGATAGTATCAAGTAATTAGGATGAGGACACATGGAATGATCCCCATTACTTGTGAACTCAAGTGAAAATGAATTAAAACCATTACCTCATAATCTTTAGAGAAGTGAGATGAATACATGCATCTCAATCCTATGAACTTAAATACTTATTGAAGAAAAAGATAATCATTTCAAAAATACTTCACTAGGAATATAGGTACCGACACATGGAATGATCTTAGAGATCAAGGTATATCCATTTGAATTTTAACTATAAGGAATTATCCAATCTTAAATTTGACAATTGCTTTAGGTGAAAAAGAGACACACGATGAAGGTTTGTGCAAGGAAACTATAATAAAATGACTAAGTATGAAAAGTATTTGATAATATAGGGGATATATTAAAGATATATCAAGTAATTTTTGGTAATGTTTCTCTATGAATATAGAATAATATTGATAAGCACAAATAATATTGGGATAAAATTAAGTTATCTTAGTTTTTCTATAAAGTCAAAATCTAAATTAAATGAATGTCATAGCACTAAAAATACAAATAGATGCATAAAATAAATTAAATAAATATGTCCATCTCAACCTTTAGACTTAGGTATCAATAAAATTAGTAGAGTAGTTATGGGAAGAATCAGTCAGTTTAGAATCATATCAAAACTTCATTACAAATAAAAATATTTGACTTAATACAATGATTTCTAGCTTAGACTTCAACTGATTCATTTCAAAAAAAGACTTTAACATGGAATTTAAGCTCAAAGAGAGTCCTCATTTTAAAATTTTAAAATAGAGCATGTTTGTCCAAAAATATTTAATATAAGATATAGGATAAAATTCTTATCTATTATTTGGGTTTTTTATTCTTTAATTTGTTAATAAAATAAATAAATATTGGAAAATAGATGTCAATTTTTGAATATGTAGGCATAAATAGATCATAGATAAGGATGGTATAAGTTGGAACACTAAAATAGAAAGTATAAAATATTTTTTTACCAGCTCTAAAGATCCATAAAACTAGCTCCATATATCCATATAAGACTAGCTTCAGAGATTAATAGAAGCCTAGCTCTTGAAATCAACATAATCCTAGCTCTATGGACCAATAGTCTAGAATGGTACACATGAAGATCTAGATAATATTGAAGAATATGTTTTAATATAATTTTGTGAAATTTCTATATGTATTATTCATAAAAATAGACATTTATAAAAATAAATAAAGTATTTGTATTATTTTTATTTTGCTATGACTAAATTTTCCAAAGGTACTAATACATTAAGAGGGAGTTTAGGCAACTAAAATGTTTGTATAGGTTCCTATAAAACCCATTAGAACTTGATATTATAGGGATGACTATGCAATGACTGATGCAAGTATACAACACATGCACAAACAATGATCATAAAAGACACATATAAGAAACCATTTCTTAATCATATATTAGTTTTTATCACATTGGAACCATTTCACAATACAACAGGGTGCTATATATAGTGTTTTACAATATGTTGTCACTTCATATTCCAACCTTTCACTACATCCTAAGAAAAGACTCTTATCACTCTATAAACTATTATTATGATTTCAAAGAGCTGAATATATACCAGAATAGATACTAATGACAAAATTAGTATAAGTCACACACATGTCCACCAATTACACTTTGTGATTTTTGTTGCCCTATTCTACTCTCAACACTTTCTTGGAATTAAATAGTTATCTCATCCTACGATAAAGTCACAAAAGGTGCCCTTAGTTTAATCTATAAACTTTGACTGCATTGAGGAACTAAACTAGAAACAAAAGTTATGGTAATTGTTTCAGGTTATGTCTACTAATTTTCACCCTTTGCATACTACTTATCTCCCATTTCATATTTTAAACTAATTAATATACTGTTCTACCACCCTTATAGTTTTTTAAAAGACTAAATCAACTAGGTAGCCTCCCTTTATGGGTTTTCAACCAACCTAGACCTATTCAAAATGATTAATTTCATCTTAATAGAGTGTACAATTTTTTATAAAATTTGAAGTGCACACAATACCTATTGAATAGGTGGTTTCATGCTTTGTTTTGGCTACATATGAGGTTGATATGATGTTGATTCTGATTGTGGTGTAGAAGATGAAATTATTTCTATAGAATATAGTGGTGGAGGCAATGATTTTTGTTTGATCATTGACTGAGAAATTATGATTATGTTCCATTAATGGAGTACATAATATAACTATTAAGGAATAAATTATATCTCTTTAATAATTTATGTGATGGAATATTGAGATGTGAACAATCTTGATTGAACATATTCTAGTCAGTGAGAAACTCATGTACCATAGTAAACTAGGTGTAAAGTGGGACTTGAGACACCATAAGATTCTATATATATTTGTCTTCTATGATGATTATGAGTTCTCTAGTGTTTGACACTTTGAGTTGGATATTTTGGGATAACTCCTCCAACCAATCCAAATGCCTTTGAATTTGAATGAAAGCAAATATGCAACATATAAATGCATTTTTATAGGTCTATAAATTATACATAAAATTCTCACATGATTTAAGTAACTACTTGAGTGTGTTGTCCATTGATGCATAGGTAGTTGAATGATATTATATCACAACTTTTGATTTGTCCACCCTATCAAATTCTAGCCTAGATTTATACCACACTCTTTTAGTGAGTTGATGCTTCTAATTAAGCATGATGTACACAATATTATTTGCTTTGATGTAGTTGTATCCAAGACTTTTTCATATTATTCCAAAAGCTCATAGATTATATCTATCTCCACTTTGATATTCTTCCCTTGAGTGTAAATTGGTTGCAACTTGTGCATAATAAGGTAGCCCTTTGTTAATTTCAGTAAGAGGGATAAAAACAAATTTTATTTTGACATGAATTATCCATCCAAGAATTGGGTTACCAACACATGGCAAGTGTTTTCAATGAGCTATCGTGTATTGGTTAATTATAACTATATATTTACAATGTCCTCTTGAAGTTACAAAACTTCTTATTCCAAATTAGAAGCCTTCTACATAATTGATTATTGAAATGTAATTAGACCTTCAATTTAATTAGTAAGAGGATGTTTAAAAAAATCCAAAGATGATTTGTGTTTTTCTATAACCAAATCCATAGAGGAAGTCACATCCATCGCAAGTGCCTTCTTGATTTATGCCATGCAAATATAAAAGGTTATGTGAGACGTGGATGATGCAGGTACATCCCAAAGCCATTAGGTAGTTATTTGAGTCTTGATTTGAGATGTCTCCTCCTACACACCTCTTTGAGTATATTTATTTAGCCTTGAGATGTGGGAAATGGTTATTGGGTCTTAGTTGTTTCCAATGTCTTGGTGGTTTCTATTGCTTGCCTTGTAGCTTTTAGTTGTATTATTTTCTCTAATTCTACATTGGATTTTTATTCTACATCAACCTTAGCTTTGAAATATATTTCAACTTTAGCTTTATCTTATACCTCATCCTTTACTTTAGCTTCTACCTCATCCTTGGATTTAGAATCTTCCTCTTTAACCTTAGCTTTGGTTATTTCCTTAGCCTTAGCTTTGTTTTCTTTCTCCTCAGCTTACCTCTTAGATTTCTCCTCTTGGGTACCAAGTGATTCTTTACCCTTTTTCACATCTTGATCCTTTATGAATATTATTTATTTACATTTATTCTTTTGGTATTGTCTATGCTTCTTGATTTTATTTATATTTATGTTTCCTTGTTTCTTCTTATTCTTCTTTACTCTTCACCTCTATTTATTCAGCGTTTTCACTTTCTACCTTCGCTTCTTTGGGTTTTTTCACTCCTCTTTGGCCTATTACTTTAGTTATTATTATTCATTAGTATCATTTTAGATTGCATCTTACTTATTTTTCTTATCCATTATTATCACCTTCTTATCATCTTACTTGTGTGCCTTTGATTACTCCTATTTTTCCCTTGTAGCTTATTCTTATGCTATAACATCTATTTTCTCAAATTAGTTCTCAGGATGTAATAAACTATTCTCCTCAAGGTCTTCCATAGGGGATGTTGAATCAAGTACTATTAATGGTAGTGAATATTTTGAAAAAGATGATTCAATAATGGTACCTCTATGTTTGATGGCCTTCTTACTAGAAGATGGAGGAAGACTTAGAGTGTTTTTTGACCCTTCACATGATAGATGATCCCCTAATTTTATTGCTAAGCTCCTTATGATTACTACCTTCCAACCTCTTCCATTGGGTCTATAAAGGATTCCATTTAGGCCTTGATTGTTGGAGAAATTTTAGTCATAGAATGTGTTCTTAGTATGCACACTAGGGATTTAATGGACTTTTTTGTAATGTAAAGTAAATTTAATACGTATTAAAATATCTTGTAGTTGGATCTATCTATTAAAATTTTTCTTGAAAATGTTAGTGTGTTGCTTCCTTACCAACAATGTCTACTATTATTAATAGAGGAGGTTGATTAATATCAACCTATAAGTATGGACTTACCTAATTCTACACTTGGTAGGTGCACACTAACTTCTAAAATAAGAGTTATATTTCTTCTTCTCACTCATAAACTTCATTTCCAATGTTTGAGATCATTGAAAAAGAAATTTATACCTCTTAACACCTAAATATATAAGGTCACACTTTGCAACAATATTTGGGACATGGTTATTGTACAACCAAGACTTGGTATGGAATGTTCTCTTCTTAAGTTTCAATGGTGAGGCTCACTATGTGGGTTATTTCCTCTTTACCTCATCATCCTAGAATGTAATTTCCTCTATTTATGATGGTACATGTGATTGATATTGTGCCTATGTAGATAAAGGTTGTTGTGTACCTAAAGGTATATCTTGTAGAGGTTATACTAACTTGATAGATAGGGACTTTTATTATATAACTCTTATTAGATTAAACAAAACACAGAGAGAAAATGAGATTAAGAATAGCAGAGCACATATTCAACATATTCAACCAAGCATGAAGGCCTATTAAATAGGCAAACAAATGAAATACCCATGAAGCATGAGATGGGTATAAGAAAACTAACCTACGTCGGCTTGCATGAAATAGCAAAGACCGAACAAACAACTAACCTCTTAACCAAAGTGGTTAAGGCAACTATTCAACATAAATTACCTTAGTAAATAACCTAAGGTAAATACAATAATATGCTAACACCCTCACTTAATGACTAAACCAGAAACAAGACCAATTTTATCTCTAAATTTTATGAACTTGTCTGTACCAAGTGGTTTGGTCATTATATCAGCTGGCTACTCTGCAGTGGGGCAGTAAAAGAGATTGATGTCTTCATTTGTAACCAACTGTTAGATGTAATGATGGTGAACCTCAATGTGTTTGGTCCTAGCATGAAATAATGGATTCTTCACCATCTTCAAAACACTTTGGTTGTCACAAAAAATTGGAGTAGGCTTTGATGACTCAAACTGAAGATCTCCCAAAATTTTATTTATCCACATGGTTTCACAACCTGCACTGACCACAGCTTTATACTTTTCTTCTATTGAAGATAATGCCATTTTAGTTTGTAGTTTGCTCTACCATGATAAAAATCCTAAAACAAAAGTGAAAACATACCCTTTGTAGATTTTATTGAATCAATTAAACCTGTTTAATTAGAATCAAAATATCTTGAAAGTTCAAAATCTACATACTTCTTATATAGTACGCCAAAGTCAAGAGTACCTTTGACATATCTTAATACTCATTTTTTAGCTAACCAATGGAATTCATATGGTTTAGACATGAAGCGAGATAGAAAACTCACTGCAAAACAAATATCCGATCTGGTGGTAGTGAGGTAAATGAGACTACCCACTAGCTGCAGATACACTGTTTCATTGATAAGAGGTGAATCAGTGTCTATTGAAATTTTAGCTCCTGCTTCCATAGGTGTGTGAGTTGGACTACAATCCATCATTCTAAACCTTTTTAGAAATGAATTGGCATACTTATTCTGTGAAATTAATACAATATTACCACTTTGCCAAAACTCAACACCTAAACAATATTTTAGTAGTCTCAAGTCTGTCATGTCAAAAGTATAACAAACATCAGCTTTCATTTGCTGAATGAGACTTGTACTACTCCTAGTGATGGCTATATCATCAACATATATAATGAGAATCAAGATATCATCATTAGACACCTTTACATAGAGAGTTGGTTTTGAGTTACACCTTTTGAAACCTGACTCCCTAAGATATGAGTCTATTTTTGTATTCCAGGCTCGAGGAGCCTGCTTAAGTCCATACAAGGACTTGATCAACTTGCAAACAAGATGTTCCTTACCAAGAACTTGAAAACCCTATGGCTAAACCATGTAGACTTCTTCCTCTAGATCTCCATTCAAGAAAGCACTCTTTACATCCATTTGGTGGACCTGCCATCCAAACTGAGTAGCAATAGCAAAAATCAAATGAAAAGTTACCATCTTGGTGGTTGGAGAAAAAGTCTCCTCATAATCAAATGCTTCCTCTTGTGCATAACCTTTTGCAACAAGTTTGGCTTTGTGTTTGTCCAAGGAACCATTTGCTTTGTATTTTACCTTATAAATCCACTTACAACTAATGGATTTATTTCTTGGTGGAAGTTCCATCAACTTCCAAGTATTATTTTTCATCAAAGAATCATATTCCAATTGCATAGTTGATTCCCACTCAGACTTCCCTTTGGCCTCTAAAAAATAAGTAGGCTCAAATATTTGTGAAATAGTAGTTGTTAGATCAAGATTGACATGCTCACCTCTATTACCAAACTACTTTCCCAATCTCAGTCTTCTACCTTCCACACCTTGTGGCAAGTCTCCTTTTAGTGCTTCAATTGTGGCAGTATACCACTTTGGATTCTTTGGTTGTTCTGCTAGAACCTCACAATGACATGTATCAATTCCCTCCCTGGAATGTGATTCCACTGATGAACAAGAATCCTACTCACTTTTCACATTATAACTAATAATTGAATCATTAGATAACAATGATTCAATATCTAAAATTGGACCAGTTGTTGTGAAGTATGGCATTTGTTCATTTACTATGACATCTCTATTTACCACAACTTTGTTAGTATAAACATCAAGTAATTTGTAGGCCTTTGACTGATCACTATATCCAACAAACATGTATGCTTTGCTTTTTGCATCCAAATTTCTTCTCTTTTGACTAGGAATAACTGCAAAAGCTACACAACCAAAAATTATAAAATCACTTACATCTAGATTTTGACCTGACCAAGCCTCCTCTAGAGTCATATTCTCCAAAGCTTTTGTAGGACTTCTATTGAGGATGTATACTATTGTATTCACTGCTTTTACCCAATACCTATATGGGACACTTCTACTTTGGACCATACAGCGAACCGTGTCCATCACCATCCTATTATGCCTTTCCACAACTCCATTTTGCTATGGAGTGTAAGGTGTAGTGTATTGTCTGTGTATGCCTTCAGTGGCACAAAACTCCTTGAACTATTTTGAGATGAACTCACCCCCATTATCCATTCTAAGAGATTTCACTGGCTGTCCTACCTATTTTTCAACCATAGCTTTCCAAGTAAGAAAGTTAGAAAAATAATTAGATTTCTTCACTAGAAAGTATACCCACTTTTTCCTAGAGAAATCATCAACCAGTAATAAGAAATAATGGGCACCAGAAGGGGTAGGTGTCTGCATTAGACCATGAAAATCTACATGTACTAGATCTAATACTCCCTTTACTCTCAAAACTTTACCAACATCAAATGAATGTCTAACTTTCTTCCCCAACTGACATCCAATACATACATGATGACTATGCCGAATAGAAGGAATCCCCTTAACCATCTTAGTCTTACTCAATGTAGTCAAATACTAAAAATTCAAATGCCCATACCTTTCATGCCATAGTGAACTTGTGATATCAACCACTGCAAGTGCACTTTCCTTTACTTTGATTGGATCTGCAAGCTTATACAAGCCTTCTCACCAATCCCAACAACAATAATCTTGTTATCTTTAGTGGTGACTAAACATTGTTGTTCTTGAAATTTTACAACAAAATTAGATTTTGAGGTGATCTCACTGATTGAAAGAAGATTTTTTTTCATATCTGGTACATACCTAAAATTCTTGAATGTATAATTTATTGTACCATCAAAACTTATATGAACATTACCAAATCCTTTCACAAAATATGTTGTACCATCTCCCAAAGATACAAATTCATTACTACTATTATCTTCAAAAAAATCCACGTACCAGTCCTTATGGCATGTAGAATGGTGAGATGCCCTTAAATCAAAGTACCAAACTTGATCCACCATAGAATTACCATTGGAAGCCATGAAAGCAAAATTTGGTGATTCCTCACCTTCACCTTCAGCTACATTCACATGATGAGCTTTCTTTCTGGGGTTAGCCATATCCTTTTGTCTTTTCCTACAATCTTTCTTAAGGTGACCAGGTTTCTTACAATAAAAACATTTCCATTTAGATCTCTTATTACCACTTACTTGTGAAGTTTCTGATGGATAGCTATTTTTACTAGACTACATACCCTTTTCCTTGATAAAGAATGCACTCTATATGGAAGTGGAAATAATAATGTAGACAATGTTTCAAAATCCAAAGTCTGCATCTCAGCAATCATGTGGAAGGACTCCACAAATGACTCAAATGATGGTGGAATATTTTTCATAAAAAGAGCAATCAAATCTTTCTCATCAATAGGTTTCTACACTGCTTCCAACTGGTCACTGATGTCCTTGATCTGCAACAAAAACTCAGAAATAGAGCCACCTTCTTGCATCTTAGTGGACAACAACAACTTCTTCAAATACAACACTCTACTAGCTTTAGAAGCCTAATATTTTGAAGATAAATTTTTCCATAAATTTGATGCTATAGTCACATTTTTGACCTCTAAGATTAGATTATCTGCTACTAATAATTTTAACAACGTGAGAGCCTCACGATGACATTTATCATAGTCATTGGTAGTAGTGGCAGGCCTTTGATCTTTAATGAGCACTATTTGATCAATATTCATATATTCACATATTGTCAAAACCTTGTGACTCCACAAACTAAAGTTCTTGCCAGCCAAATCCTGAGAATGTGGTAGTAATAAGTGTTGAATACTAGCCATTTTACCTAGTTTTTCATGAAAATGATAAAATTGGAAAAACTATAATGAATTTTTTTTTAAAAAAAAATTCCTTCTACACACTGATTCTATATTGACACTGAATAACCCTATCCATTCTCAACAACAAACTCAATACCATTTACAAGATCACAAAAATTCTACCACTAAAATAATTAAATCAAGAAAACTATAATTCTGATTTAAAAAATTCTTTCTCTGTTGACATCCAAATAAAAAACCCAAAAAATGGCAAAATTTTTAGCTTCTTAGACACTTCTATGATTATTAATCAGTGGTAGGTCCCTAATAACCCTTATTGACTAAAGTTTTGATTTATTTCAATTAAAAAAATCAAAAATAATTGAAATATTAAAACTTTAGGCTAATTTTTTTAAAAAAATTTAGCCAATCAAAAAATTGGCCTACCTCTGAAACTTCAGGTGAAGATTCTGAGTCCATTTCTCAACCAAATTGCAAATCATTTTCACCAGTGTCTTACTTTTGATTTAACTCACAATTTAGGCTTTTGTTTCACTGAAAAAGATGAAGAAATGAATATTTCTAATTTTATCAAGATCTGTACAGTGCCCTTGCACAGAGAAATTCAACAGAAGCTTTTAAGCCTCTAAAATAGACTATTTTCACTTCCTTTTGGTCTTATTTAGTCTTCCAATGCTTCCTGGTAATTTTCAGACCTTTTGGTTGAGTTTTCCAAATCCCATGATGCTTTCTCTCTCCTCAACTCTCCATTGGGCACTTGAAGCTCCTCCCTGGCAAGACACCAACCTCTCTCTGGCTTCCATAGACCTCCACTCAGGTTCTATAAACCATGGGCTCTGATACCATATTAGATTAAACAAAACACAGAGAGAAAATGAGATTAAGAATAGCAGAGCACATATTCAACGTATTCAACTAAGCATGAAGGCCTATTAAATAGGAAAACAAATGAAATACCCATGAAGCATGAGATGGGTATAATAAAACTAACCTACGTTGACTTGGATGAAATAGCAAAGACTGAACAAACAATTAAACTCTTAACCAAAGTGGTTAAGGCAACTAACCAACATAAATTACCGTAGAAAATAACCTAAGGTAAATACAATAATATGCTAACTCTTAACTAGAAATCTAACATAGTGATGAAAAAAGGTACATGAGTTATTGTTTCTTTGGGAATTCATAAACTCTGATCTAAATGTTGTTATGTAACTTTATAACTAATACATGTTACCCTATGTACTAAATAATATCCTTGGGTACTCTAGGGTACAAGGTGATCGTGGATTAGATCTCAATCCACCATACATTAAATATACCTAACTACTCATATTAATACCTTTTCTTAGTCCAAGTGATGTTGAGAAAGGTCATTGTAGGTCAAAAGTACTCATTTTGATTCACTAGGCCATTTGGTGACTTCCATTCTATGAAACAGATGAATAGGGCAAAAAATTGAAATTGAAATACCTATAATGCTCTAATGAAAATGTTATCAATGTTTTTAATAATGTCTACGGCCAAAAAATATATCCAATTTAAAGCTTCATGCATTCATATCATCTGATACATAATGCCAGCAATGCCTTTGTTTACCTATTTGGCACTCTTAGTGGTCTACCAAAATCATTTGGTGATGCACTTGGAAATAATGTCCATCAAATTATATTCACAAAGTCAATGAGAATACCCTTCCTTAACCTAGTGTATTTCTCCTTTATGTTTGAGTGGATAGGTGGGGCCTTCATTTTTTAAGGTAAAATAGATTTTCCCTGATTTATAAGTCTTGTTACTCTTTCCATGGTCATAGGTTTGATGAGTATTGTAACATCTAGTGAGATATGGATAACACCATCATTATATATGTTAAAAAATATAAGCATAACCTCACTCAATTTACTAAAAATAAGTAACTTGATAAGTCATTTTGTATCAGAACCTCATACAAGGTGTTGAAGCATTAGAGCTCCTCTTTGTACTACTTATGGTTGATCTGGGAGGAAGAGAGTGGATTATATAACATCAATGAAATCAAATGGATCTAAATAATGGTATTTTATCTTCCTGAGTGATAATTCAATCCCAATTTTTTTCCTTCTATGCATCTATGAGTGGTATTAATACTTGAGCATGATCCATGTTTATTGGTGATATTGGCATAGGTTATTGGAAACCCTTTAGAACATGATAATATAAGTATAACTTGTGTATAAAGTAACATAAATAAAAATTTGATATTAATTAAAACTAAATATATTTATTAACAAATAAAGTAAATAGTTTATGCAAAGAAATGTAGACTTATTAGAATATGAATAGTCAATATAAACTCATATGCTTAACAAATTAAAGCAAATATACTACTCACTATGCATATAACAATGATAAAGACATATGGTAAAACCCTTTTAGAACAATATGTATTAATCTCTACTGCATCACAATCCTATCCAAATATAATTGAGTGTTATATAGAGTTTTACAAAGTGTTGTATCTTCATATTCCAACCTTTAATTTTACCTAAAAAGAATGACTCTTCACATTATAAATTCTCTTGCTATGCTTATAAAGGTTAAATACAAATAAAAATACCATAAAAAGACAAAATAGTGCAAGTATCACATGTGTCTATTAGATATACCATACAATTTTGGTATCCCTATTCTACATAATACTTTCCTTGACTTAAATAGTTCTCTCATTCTGAGAAAAAGTCAAAGTCAAGGATCCTAATCTGAATCTTGATCTAAGGAATTAAACTATAAACAATAGTCATACTTATGGTTATAGGTACCAATTACTAGTTTTCACCTTTTTTTGAACTACTTATCTTCCCTTTCAAGTTTTCAACTAAGTAGCATACTAGCCTACCACCCTTTTAGGTTTTTAATAGGCTAGCTTAACTAGGTGTCCACCCTTTATGAGTTTTAAACCAACTTGGCCTTGCTTTTAATGCTTAAGTCCATCCTATAAAATTGTTCCAAATCTTGTGAAAACTAGAAAATTATAAATTTGTAGTACTTACTGAGATGGGAGAATCATGCTATAGGTTGGATATTTAGGAGGTTGTTGTGATGATGAATATATTAGAGTAGTGGAAGAATCACTTTATTCTATAGGATTTTCTAGTAAAGGTATTTATGGCTATTGGATGGATGGATGCATGTTTATGGAAATATTCTTCTACTGAATAATTTTTTTTAGATATTATGGAGGAATTAATTATGGATCATCAAAAAGTTTTAAAATGGATGGATCAAGATAAGACTTATCTTGATTTAACATTTTCTAATCAGTCATCACTTCTTGCACCATAATGAGTAGTATGCATAGTGGGACTTGAGCCACCATTAAGTTTTGAATGTATTCATATTATGTGATGGTGATGAGTGGCCTATAATTTGAGGCTCTGATTTGAATGTCTTGGGATAGCTCCTCTATCTAGTCTACATGCCCCTACATTTGAATGCCAAAAAATGAGCTACACAAAATCTCATTTTGCCTTTTTTGTAGTTTTTACATGGCCTCATCCCTTGAATTAAATAACTACTTAAGTGTATTTTTCATTCATATATGGTTACCCATGTGATCCTTCATCATATATTTGGATTTATCTACCTTGACAAAGTTTGGTTTAGATACAAATAATGAATTTTTAAATTGTTTCTTCTAATTCAACATACCCTGAGCTATATATTTTGCTTAGAATGCAACTACATCCATAAATTGTTCTTACTTCTCTAAGAGCTCATAGATCACCTTTTTTTCTACTTTGATATTTTTCCATTGAGATCACAACATTTGTAGCTTATGTTCATCCAACCATTATTTCATTAGTTGCACCAATAGAGCTAAGAATTGTTTACCTTTAGACATAACTTGTTTACCTAAGATTTGGGTAACCAATTTAAGGAAAATGGTTTCAATGATATGAATGCATTAGTGAATAAAAGGCTCAAATCTACATTCTCCTCTTATAGATACAAGACTTCCTACTCTAAGGTTGAATCCTTATACACTATCAATTCTTGGAAAGTAGTTGTACCCTCAATTTGTTTGGTTAGTAATAGATTAGAAATAGAAAAAGATGTTTCTTGTATAGTTGTATCCATAGCCATGAATGTTATTATAGTCATTGTAGGGACCATCATGAACTATGCCAAATGAATAGAAAAGGTGGTGAACTAGGTAGATGATGTGGGAACATCCCATACCCATTGGCTGATATTTAAGGTCTAAGATTAGAATCCTCCTCCTACACACCTCCTTGTGTCATAAGTGGTGGTTACAATATGCCATATGCTTATTCCTTAATGTTTGCCTCTGCATTTGCTTTATATTTAACTTTATATTCAACTTTAGCCTTAGGTTTTACCTTAGTTTTATCTTTGGCTTCCACTTTAGACTTAGCCTTAGCTTCTACCATAGATTTGGATTTATATTCAACTATAGTCTTGGGTTTATGTTTGACTTCCTTTTCCTTAGCTTCTCACTTATAATTTTACTCCTCCTAAACCTTCTTAATTACCATTTCTTCCTCTCTCTTTTTACATATCATGTGTTTTTTTTTTCCCCTTATACTTCTTCTTCATTCTTTGTATCTACTTATTTGGCTTTTTTCTTGTGAGACTCTCCTTTGGATTTCTTATTTTTAGCCTATGTTTTTTCATCTCTTTTATTTTTAACCTCTACTTATTTAGCTCTTTGACTATATTCCACCTCCATAGATTATTGTTTTCATTACTCTTCTTCCTTTGTAGTCTTTAAATTTTCCTCTCACTTCATTATATTATTATCTTCCTTATCATTCCTTTCAACCTCCTTTTGTGCCTCTATTATATCCTCTTATTCCTACCTAACTTTGTGTTATATCTTTGACTATGGAAAAATGGTCTCTTCAAGTTCTTCCATGGGGGTTAATGATTCCAACAATTTAACTAACTGTAAATATACTGAAGATGATGATTATATAATAGTACCCCTTCATGCATCCATATTGTTTTTTGAAGTTGGAAGTGGAGTGAGGCTCTTCTTTGTCCTCTTCATAGTTTGGCCCTATGGTTATTGTTGAGTCTCTTATGTTTTTTTTGTTTCCTCTCCTCCACTAGATCTATAAAAGACACCATTTTATCTCTGATTACTAGATATAGTAAAGCTATATCATGTCTTTGGTCTATGAAGTAAGGCTAGATGCGGTATTTATTGTGTCATTGGGTCTATTTCTTATGTAGCAGAGGATCTTGTAGCTGGGTCTACCTAGAAAATTTCTACCTGTAATAATTTTTAGGCTACTTCTTGACATGTAGTGTCAATTATAATACAATTAGGAGGTTGGTTGATATCCACCCATAAATATTTTCTTTATCTAATTTTACACCTACTAGTTATGTACTAATTTGTAGGAAAAAATTATTTTTACTCTTCTTGCTTGTAAACATCATTATTAATTTATACAAGCATGGACTATATAACTTCATGTTATCTAACTCCTAACTCTGCCAATTAACATTTAGTTACTATGTTTGGATCATGTTTATTATCTATCCAAGACTTTATGTGGCATGTCATATTTTTAAGTTGTAGTGTTGAGGCTCATTACATTGGTGCCTTCTTATTTCCCTTGTCATTATATGATGGAACCATTTTTGGTTGTGGTGTTCACTAAAATTGATATTGTGTTTGGGGTTACAATTATGCCTAAGGTTACATAGGTTTTTCACACTTGGGGGAATGGAAAACAAGGTTCGAATTGATCTAGTTGCTAATGATTTCTATCTTAAAACTTATACCTATGAATCCAAAATGGTGATAAAAAATTATAATGGAATTGATGTTGATTTGGGAAACTCATCCATTTTGATTTGGATGCCATTATACAACTTGGTCACTGACATATGTTGTCTTAGATAATGCATCACATCTAATGGCACCATAGGATGTGAATTAATCATGGATTGGTTATCCAATCACCATGCATTGAATCTTCTCATTTTTTTCATAATATTTCCCTTTTTCAATCCACGTAATGTTGGAAAAAAAAAATATTCAATAGAGTTTACTAATATTTATGGTGATTTCCATTATGTGAAGAAGAGTAGTAAGACCAAAAAATGGTACTGGAATGCCTATAAAGTGTTGTTGATAATATTTTAAATGTTTTTTGTGAGTTCATATGCCAAAAATTAGGATAATTAAAATCCTCATTCAAGTGTACCATGTAATACATAATTTCCACAACTCCTTTAGTTACTTGCTTCACCTGATTCATTTTTCCCAGGACTATTTGGTGATATATTTATCTAGGATTTGCACCAAAACATATTTGAAAGTATCAATGGGATTTAATTTGCCTTCCCTTATGTATTTTTCTCTAGTTTTTATGTGAATAAGTGGAGCTATGGATTTATAATGTAGAAGAGACTTTCCCCCATGGTAGAAGACCTATTGATTTTGCCATAGTCAAAAGGTTGATGAATATGGTCATATTTTGAGATAAATGAATGGTACCTTCATTATATAAAATAAGAAACATAAGCATTACCTCATATAATTAATCAAAAGTAGGCAATTTTAAAAATCACTCAACATCAAAGCCTCATAACATATATTAAATTTCTAGTGCTCTTGTTTATGTTAATTCCTATGGGTCATGGGCAAATGGAGTAGCTTTGGCTGCATAAATAAAATAAAAAGGGGTCTGGGTCATGATATATAGTTTGTATTACACATTTACTCCTTTTTTGAATTAGTGACTGGTATCAATAATTATGCCCCATCCATGGTTGTCGTTGTGGACTGCATTGAACACTTTTTTTAATTGGTCTGGTGTTGGTGTAAAATCTATGCACAAGAAACTATTTTAGGTGTAGGTCAAAAAATTCTCTTGGTTTTAGAAATATTTAATGTCTTTTTATTATTTTTGACCTTTATTATATAACTTTTGATGCTCAAATCCATCAAACCATCAAGTTTAAACATGTTGAGCTGGTTATGTACAAGTTTATAAAACAAAATTTATGTCAACCAACTATTGTTTGATACGATAGCTACTATTATACATCTATATTATTTGATTAATCCATTGGTAAGTAGCTTATGTGAAATATCATGCTTTCATGTATCTAATTTATTTTATGGTCCATTCTATCATTCTACCACATGATATCCTTTGAGAAATATTTAATCTCCCAAGTGAATTGTCATTAATGGTTTTGAATGGCCAGTCAACATCCTTTATCTATAAATGTCTTTTCATCACCACATTACAAAATTTTATTGATGACCACCATGTTATAGATACTAGTTATATTTCTATGAGGCTGACTCCACATATCAATTGCACTATGCAATCTTGATTATCAAAATTCATTCTAATGTGTTACAACAAAAATATTGGAATATACAAACTCACTACCCTAAAAAAGTAGAAATAAAACAACATTAAATAAAAATCCTAACTACATGATATTATTTAGTACCTTATATTTTTCTCTCAGTTACTATGATGGATGATAAATATTAATGACAATAAGGCATAAACCTATAACCATTTATACACCCTAGTAAAATGGTTCCCTATAAAGATTTTAAAATAATTCTACCTTGTTGAAAAACATCATGAATAATATAGGGTATTTTCCACCTTATGCACAAATTTCCTATGAATTCTTTAAATTTTCTATCATAGAGTAATATTACTCACTCAAGATAAGATTATTTAGATTGTAAGTTATGAACATGCCATGTTTTTTGAATTAACTTGTTAATCTACTATGTCCATTATTATTTTTGTATATTTTATCCATCTTGACTAACTCTATTAATATTTGTTTCAATGAGTCATGATCAACCCAAACTCATACTTATTAAAATTCATAGACTAGGAACAATATATTCCATAGGCATAACTACATCAATACCCTAAACCAACTAAAAGGGAGTGAATCCTATTTCATGTTTATAATTTGTCTTCTATTTATATAAAATTTTATTATTATGATCCTTCCAATTATCCCTTTGAACATTGCATATATTCATTAGCATTTTACCCAATACCATTTTCAATGCCTTAGCTTGCCCGTTTGCTTATAGATGATAAGTTGTGCTCTTGTGGTATGATATCATAAAATCTTCAGTAAGATTATTGATTGTGTTGTTAATGAATTGAGTACTTATATCACTAACCAATTGGATTAAACATCCAAAAAAATTATGACATTCTCTTGAAAAATTAGTGACATCTTTTGCATCATAACTTGGTGTCATAGCAACTTCCACCCATTTTATGAAATATTCATTCATAATAATTATATATCTCACATGATTGCATTTTATTAGAGTTATATCCCTATAAAATAAATTTCCCATAATTTAAATGGTTTTTTTGATATCATTGGCACTAAGGGAATCTGATCACAATGATTGAGGTTTCTTAATCTTTGTCAAACATTGTAGTGTTTCTCCACCCTATGCACATCCTAAAATAAATTTAGCCACCAAAGACCACTTTGTAGTATCTTTCTTATTGTGTATTATCCTAAAAAATGACCTCCTATGACTCCTTGATGTGATTCCTAAATAATTTTTGTTCACTCATGTTATAATGCTACTCTATGTAGAACATCATACTTTTTGAACTTATATATAAATCCATTAATATGGCTATAAAGAATGGCTTATGTAACTATTTGATTTTTATCCCTTTTAACATAGTGAACAAAAAACATTCCTTGTTATAGGAAGTTCAAGATGGCTTCCATGTTTTTATGGATTGAAAAGGATCCTAAAAAGTATGCATATAAATTTTCATCATGTATTTCCTTTAGTTATTCTCCATTCTAGAGCCTACTTAAATGATATAGTCTTACATTATCTCAACCTGACTTCACACTAATTCCAAATTGGAATTATTAAAATAACTTTATCCACCTGGAGATCCATCCACCAAACATAGGCTTGTTAAATAGGTATTGAAAGGCTTGGTGATTTTTAAATAGCTCAAATGGTGTAGCCAAAAGATAATGCCTAAATTATTGTAAGTAAAAAACCATAGCTAAGGCTTATCTCTTTGTACTCATATAGTTTTTCTTTACTACCGATAGTACCAATAGTTTTCTACTAGCAAAGTGTATCGGATAATCTAACCCACCATCCCTTGTATATGCTAAGATAACTCCTACTATAATACTAGAAGCATCAACATGTACATGGAATGGATTCTTATAATCAAGAAAAAATAATATAGGAATTGTTACCGACCTTTGTTTGAGCTCAATAAATTTTATTTCGCATTCCTATATCCAATCAAACTTTGTATCTTTATGAAATAGTTTTTATAGTGGCACAGATATGGTTGTTCATCCCTTGATATATATTTTTATAATATTTTGTATATGTCAGAAAGGTTCTCACCTCTATGAAACTAGTTGGAGGTGGCATACGCACAATTATAATGATTTTATCCTGGTCAACTATTATTCCATCACTACATATGATGTGACCCCAAATAATACTAAATGATGTTAAAAATAATCAATTCTTCAAATTTAATGCAATTCATAGGAATCAAAACTATTATAGGATGAAACACATCTTTGATAGATGTTCTTTAAAAAAATATAAGACACCCCAATCATCCAAAAATACTTCAAGAAAATCATGAATGAAATATTTAAATGTAGTGACCACAACCCTAGAGAAAACTATTGGAGTATTTTTAAAACCAAAGGGAATCACATTATATGAAAATGACCCCCATTCCATTACAAAGGTTGTATTTATATCTTTCTCTATGATAGGAATTTTATGGTATCCACTGAATCCATCTATGAATGAGGAAACCTCATGCACTATGATTGATTCAAAAATGTCATCTATGAATGGTATTATAAATGGATACCTAATGTAGGTATAATTCAATGTATGTTAGTCTGCATAGACCTAAATCTCACCAAACATATTTGGCTACATAATCATGGGACTAACATAATATGGATTTTCAACTAGATAGATGATCTTTGATTTTTGCATGTGATCCAACTCATCCTTTATTTTCATCTTCATGTTAGGCTTTAATATTTATGGGTGTTTTTTTATGGGTCTAGTGCACTCTTTCAATTCAATGGGAATCTCCCCCAATGATAAATCTACACCTTTCACTTCTATGAAATTGGTAAAACAAGACATCATAATAATCTCTTAGTAGTTTTAATGCCTCCAAAATCTCATTTTACGCCCAGTAATATCTCACGATCACATTTTTAGGAATAAACTTTGTTCTAATATTTTCTTCAATATTTACATAAAGCTCTTCTAGTAAAAAATTGTATAAATTTTTTGAAGATCGATGTTTCAGATCACCTTTTGTGATCATCATTATTTTTCATGATGAAGGATCATAGAAGGTGATCCAAAACATTGAGCTTCAAAAACTTGACAC